>OY288255.1:17832855-18227855 GCA_958450325.1 Agrostemma githago | reverse complement strand
ACGCGAGCTTGCTCTTCTCCCATGGCTTCCAACTTCGTGAAGCGAGGTCCTGGAAGGCCAAAGAAGGCGAATCATTCTCTTTCTCCTCCAATTAAGGGTGATTTGGATAAGCAGGAAGATGCAGAGTTGCAAAATCAAGAAAATTCTCAGGGTTCTTCGCGCCAAATCTCTCTAAATGATGTGATTCTTAATGCCTCTGCTGGTAAAAACTCTACTCAATCTAATTCCGAGGTTAATCTAGAGGTTAATAGTGAGTTTCCTGCTGTTAATAATGTTGTTAATAATAAAGAAGGTCCTCCCCCTGTTTCGGGTTTTGCTAAGAATGATAATACTTGGTCTAAGGTAGCTGAGAAAAAGCAACAATTAGGCATGTCTCTTCAATTTTTCGAGGATATAGGTGAATACTCAGAGATTAGTATTGAATTGTGTGATTTCGAAGACGAACTTCAACTCTGGAAACACACTCTAATGGGTAATGTCATAGGTTTAAAGCCTATTCTGCAGCAGGTTAGGAAATTTGTTGTTGAGAAATGGGGGAATTTAGCAGAGCCGAAGGTTCAATATTTCAAGAAGGGGTGGTTCTCCTTTAGATTTGATTCAAAGGAAGCCATGGATAGGATTTTTGGGGGAGGTCCTTGGAGTATGGGCAATTACACGCTTATATTGAAAGAGTGGTCTCCTTCCTTCTCTGATACTATGGATAGGGTCACTAATGTTCCTATTTGGGTTCTGTTCCCGGATTTGGATCCTTTCTTGTGGTCTGATGTTGTTCTAAGCAAACTTGCTAGTAGAATTGGGTGTCCTGTTTGTGCTGATTTGGCTACCACTTCTAAGACCAAATTGTCATTTGCTAGGGTTCTCATTGAGGCTGATGTTTCTCAACCTTTGCCTGAGCAGATTATCATTTCTACTCCTTATAATGAATACTCAGTCCAAAGGGTCCAATATGAATGGATCCCTTATCATTGTAAGGGATGTGCGTGGCAAGTTAGGGCATACAATTGGCAAGTGTAAATGGGAGAAGAAGAAGACAGATTCTGTACAAAAGGCTAAGGCTGGGCAGGTGATCCCATCTAAGGAGGATCCTGTAGCAGTTGCCAAGCCTAATAAGGAGCTAGGCGGTACTTCAGAGCTCTTGGGAGTGATGAGTACTCCAGAGGTGAGGTGTGAGACTCTCTTACCTGGGGGAAAACCTCTTGAGCAAGCGGCTGTAATGCATCAAGAATGCTCCTCTGAACGGCTAGATGATTTTCTTTCTGTTTCAAAGAGGAAATCTTCAGCTGTAAAAACTCAAACTAAAATTTCTAAGGAACCAATGCTTTTGGTTAATAAATTTCAGCTATTTCAGACTTCTTCTGAACATTCTTGTGAAGGTGGATTAGGTGGTACCTCAGAGGCTTTAGAGAGTGATGAGTACCCAGTGCTTTGCCTGGTGGAAAACCCTCTGAAGATTCTTCTGTAATGCACTCTTTATGTCCACATGGGGAGGAGGATATCATTAGTTGGAAGGAGAGGGTTTTTAAGGTCCCTCCTGACAAACAATCCCATGAAGATAGCCTCCTGGAATGTTAGGGGCTTCAATACCCCTACAAAACATAGTGTGGTACTTGATTTTTTGTTGACTAATAAGTTGGATGCTCTTGCAATTTTGGAGACTAGAGTGAAGGAAAGAAAAGCCATCAAGATACTCAAAAGATGGTTTAGTAGTTGGAGTATGGTTCATAACAATGATCATCACTTCAATGGTAGAATCTGGTTCTTGTACAATGCTTCTACTGTTAGGTTTGATCTTATCAGTAAATCTGATCAGCATATTTCAGGGTCTCTTACTCATTTCAAAACTAATCAATGCCTGCAAATTAGTTTGGTCTATGGTCACAATGATGGTAAATATAGAGAGAGTTTGTGGCAGGACATGTTACAGTTGGCTACCTCTTCTCCTTGGATAGTCATTGGTGATTTTAACGTGGTGCGTAGTCCTGATGAGAAATTAGGGCAGAACCCTCCCTGATTTCAAGGATATGTGGGAGTTTAATGATTGTTTACTAAATTGTCATCTGGATGATCTACAGAGTTCTGTATGTGGTCTAACCTGGACTAATAAAAGGGACCCTAATGATAGAGTTTGGTCCAAACTGGATAGAGCTATGGTAAATCCTAGCTGGCTCTCTAGTTATCCTGCCTCTTCTGCAGTATTCTGTGAAGCTGGCATCTCTGATCATTCTCCCATCTTGATTCACATTTCCTATGAGAAAATACTCAATAGAAGATTTAGTTTCTTGAATACTTGGATTGATCATCCAAATTACCATATGGTGGTGACTCAAGCTTGGAGTAAGTATGTGGCTGGTTCTCCTATGTTTGTCCTTTTTCAGAAGCTTAAAAATGTTAGACATGCTCTAACCTTACTGCATAGAGACAAATACTCTAATATCTCTGATCAGGTTCAGATGGCGGAAAAATTACTGGTTTGTCAAAAGAGTCTTATGGATAACCCTTTCTCTTTAACATTTATTGAAGAGGAGAGGGCTCTTACTAGTGAGTACTGTACTTTGAAGAGTGCTGAACTTAGTATGCTTTCTCAAAGGGCAAAGATCAAGCATCTTCAGCTTGCTGATTGTTCATCCAAATACTTCTTTGCTAAAATAGCAGAAAGGAAAAGTCAGCAAATCATTGGGGCTATTAATGACTCTAATGGTGTAACCCAAACTGAAATGAAGGGAGTGTCTAATGCTTTTGAGCAATATTATATATCTTTGTTGGGGCAAAGTAAGGAGATTTCAGAGGGCATCCCTTTTCTTTCTACTTCCTTAAGTGATGACTTATTTTCTAGATTGATTAGACCTATTTCCTATGAGGAAATTAAGGCTGCCATTTTCAGTATGGATGCTAATAGTAGTCCAGGGTTGGATGGGTTTTCTGCAGGTTTTTTTAAGGCATCTTGGAATACTGTTGGGTCTGATTTCTGCAAAGCAGTCCTCAGTTTCTTTAAGAGTAGTAAGATGTCAAAGCAAGCTAATTCTACTTTCGTTTCCTTAATACCAAAGAAGAAGGATCCTCAAATGGTTACTGATTTTCGACCTATTTCTTGCTGCACTGTTTTCTATAAAACTGTGTCCAAAATATTATCCAATAGATTAAAACAGGTCCTTCCTTCTATCATTGGGTAAGAGCAGGCTGCTTTTATTACTGGTAGAAGTATTTTTGATAATATCCTAATGTCTCAGGCTCTTGTAAAAGGCTATACAAGGAGATTCCTGACTCCTAGAAGTATGGTGAAAGTGGATATAAGGAAGGCATTTGACTCCCTTCAATGGGGATTTGTTCAAAAGATGCTTGTTAATTTGGGTTTCCTGATGTTTTCATATCTTGGATTATGGGTTGTATAAGTAGTCCTTGGTACTCTCTTAAAGTTAATGGGGAAATCCATGGTTTTTTTCCTAGGGAGAAGTGGCATTAGGCAGGGGGATCCTCTTTCCCCTTACCTCTTTGTCATGAGTATGGAAATACTCTCAAAATCTCTCAGACAGCTCTGTTTGCAAAGTAATGTTTCTTTTCATCCAAAATGTAGCAGAATTGGGCTTACTCATCTCATCTTTGCAGATGACTTAATGGTCTTCACTAGAGGGGACCTTCCCTCAGTTCTGGCTATAAAAAATGCTTTGGGTTCATTTGGTGTGTTATCTGGACTGGTGGCTAATGTTGAAAAGACCTGTATCTACTTTGGGGGAGTGGAAACTGCAATTAAGCAGGCCATACTTGATCAAACTGGATTTGCTGAAGGATCCTTTCCATTTAGGTACTTAGGGATCCCTTTGACAGATGCTAGAATCAGTATAAATATGTTTTCCTCTCTTATTTTGAAGGTGCAGCAGTCTTTGGGGCACTGGTCTAATCAATTACTATCCTATGCTGGTAAAGCCCAATTGCTGAACTCGGTTATCTTTTGGTTTGGAAAACTTCTGGTGTTCAAGTCTTCTTCTGCCTAAAGGGGTTACTACAACCTTAAACAAACTTTGTAAAAATTTCTTCTGGGGTATTAAGGATGGCTCTAGACGACTAGTGTTTAAAAAGTGGAAGGATATTTGTTTTCCTTGGGAATCAAGTGGCTTTAATATTAAGGATGTCAGGGATTGGAATATATCCTTGCTTTCAAAATGGATATGGTTAGTCTCTCAAGAACCAACTAGCTTATGGACCAAATGGTGTAAATCTTATATCTTTGGTACTAATACTGTTTGGACTGTGAAAGCTAAGGAATTTTCCCTTCTGGAATGAAGAATGTTCTTACTGTCCGTGACATACTGGTGCAGAAGTATAATGGATCAGTGTTTGATGCTCAAAAAATGCTGGATGCTTGCAGTGCAGGTGGCCAATACAAGGTGCAGAAGATTTATAAAGAAGTCAGAGCTCCTGTAGTAATGAAATGACACCAATTTTTCTCTTCTGTTGCTTTCTTGCCAAGCCATAGGGTTATTTTTTCTCTAGCTATGCAGAAGCAGCTTCCTACATGTGATCTTTTTCAGAGGAAAGGGTTTCATTTGGCTAATAGATGTACTCTATGTTATAAGGAGGAAGAAGCTATGCCACATCTGTTCTTTAAATGTGAATTCTCTAGGCAAGTTTGGAAGAGAATCTTGCAATGGATTGGAATAAGCATAGGAGAAATGGAGTTAACTGTTGCTGTGAAGTGGATGTTAGCTGCTCGTAATAGAAAGCATTGGAAGAATATTTGGATCAAAGTCAGTACAGCGGCGTTGGTTAATGGATTGTGGAAGGAGAGGAACAAGAGACTATTTACTAGTAAGGAGTCTAGTGTAAATGCAATTTTTGCACATACTAAATTTGTGGTTAAGACTAGATTTGTTGCTAAGGAAGGAAATCCAAAGTATGCTAGGATCTTAGAGCATATGTTATAGTCTTAGTATTATACCATAGTGTGATAGTATTTTTGCATCTTGTAATTTCTTTCATCATGAAATAAAATGATAACTTTTTGCAAAATAATAATAATAATAATAATAATAATAATAATAATAATAATATATCAAAATTTTAAAAAACCACAAAAATGTAGTCATATTAAATAATGGTATATTTTAAATTAATCAAAAATATATTAACAATATTATATAAATATTTCAAGAAAATGAAAAATGCAAAATAAAAAAAAAATAAAAAAGTTTCCAAAATTAGGTTAACTACACTTAGGTTAACAATTAACCGAAGATGCAAAATTACTAAACTAACCCTAGACTAATCACCTTAGGTTTGCCACGTCGCGCGATATGGTTGGTTGTGTATGAAAATTCCATACACCGCGTGTAAGTGTAGTCTTTTCGCACAAACTTTCAGCTAAGGCAACCAGAATATGTTTGTCGCCCATATTAATATAATTGTGCAACAAATAAATATTATGTTGCCCAAATTATTCCATTTTGTCGCCCAAAACTATTTTTCTTGTAGTGTGTAGGAATAGATAAGTCAGATGGTATAGTTACAGAGACGGTTGTAACATTAGATGTTACAGTTGTTGTGACTGTAACATTTGACTTCGGAATTTCCTTAAGACAAACGTTTTCCTTGGCTATTTCATTTATTTGAACTTTAAGATTTTCAAATTCTGAACTTTGAGCATAATACTCATCTAAAATTTGTTCAAATAAAGAAACTAATTTAGATTTAGAAAACTTTAAATTTGAGACTTAAGAACTTTAAAACTTACCTCTCGATCCTCGTCATCCTCCGTATTATATTTTACGGACTTAGCCATGAGACACACGTGCCAGTTTGGAGACTTAGGGTTGAGAGTTGTTGTGCACATACTCGTCTCATCCTCTTCCTCTTTGGTCTCGCCTTCGTCATCCGAGTATATATCTCCTCAAACCGCCTCTAGCATAGCCTCCTTATAGTCAATCTTTGTCTTCTCCATATTGTCCTTAGATTTGATCTCCTTCCATTGAGGGCACTCCTTAATCTCGTGACCCATTTCTCTGCACTTGAAGCAATTTCCACCAAACATCGTGGACTTGTTGGAAAATGATTTCTTGTTGGAAACGGGACTCTTTAATCCTAGCTTTCCTCAAAAGGACTTATTGACTTTCCTGACAAATAAAGAAAAATCATCATCTAAATTTTCCTCATAATCACTAACCTCGACCTTTAAGGCAATTTCTTTTTCTTTGACGGTGTTGGCTTGATGTTTGGTCAATGTCATCCCGTGCGCCATTATAGGTCTTAGAAGTTGCTCAAAAGTGAGAATGATAAAGTCCTTTGCTTTCTTGATAAAGTTCATCATCATATTCTTCATAGATCTATAGTCATCTTCGTTAAAACCCAAACCTTTCAAATACTTGTGTTCCATTGTACCTGAAAATAAAAATAAGAAAAACGTAAATCAGGATCACTCAATGCTCTTAAGTAAATCTGAGAACCCGCTTTGATACCAATTGAAAGAGTCGATTTCGGTCTAAGTATACTCAAGAAGGGGGTGAATTTATAACCGATTTTTACGTTTTCTAATTTTATTTTAAGGTCTCGTCTACGTCGGTTGTGGGTAGTTTAATAAATACGACAATGAAATATGCACAACGGAATTTTGAAGCGGTTCAGTCTCACACTCCGAGACCTACGTCCACTTTTCTCTTATTAATATTTCAGCATCGATCCCTAGGATTACAAAATAGTATTAACCACCCAATGACGCTACTAAGCCAAGGTGCATGTACCCCCAATGACTACTAAGCCGCGGTGTACCACCCAGTGACTATTAAGCGGCGTTGCTAGAATAACACTAATTATTCTATTTGTAACACCCCGGCCCAAACTAGAAACAGAAATGTTAGTCGCGGTAGCTCGCCAACCTCTATACTTGTCCCACAGACCAACACGAGTCCTTTCTAGCGCATTTTGATCTCACTCATGCGCATCCTGAAAACCCTCCCAGAAGGTCACCCATACTTAGACTACTCTCAGCCAAGCACGCTTAACTGCGGAGTTCTTTTGCATGGATGACCAGAAAACAAAGTGTACTTTGTTGATATGAGTAGAACTTTCAATTCTTTTAAGCACTAGTCAATTAAGCTCATAAAGAGGACATCTTCAATCAATGTGAGGTGTTTCAATCACTCCCACTTGAAGAACGCAATGTCCTCATTGCGCCCGGCAGCATAACCACAGACCCATAATCCACCTCCGCTAGGTGCAAAATACACGGTTGCAGGGTCGCTCTGATACCACTTGTAACACCCCTCCTGGACACCAAATGTATCCAGTTCAACTGACGACAACTAACACGATGCGATATCTAACTTAAGGGCACAATGCACATATACTTCTTGACACCAAATGTATCCAGTTCAACAACCAATGCATCTCAAATGGATACACCAGCCATATAGTTGATGACAAAACAGTACATCCTAGACTGCATTACTCTAATCACACACTTATCCTTGTTCCATAACTCCAAAACACACCATTATCGATATTCAGAAGAGATAATCATTATAAATAATATGGAGATAAAAGAAATAAATATTTTATATTAAAAGGAAAATTTTTATAAATAGAAACTAACTTAATGTAAAAATATTCTTATAGAAAATACGTAAATTTTTAAAATAAATTAAATGTATAAAAATAACATTTCTTACAAAATTAACATTTTGTTATTATCGTCGTTATCGTAACGTAATATATTTCTAAATTCGTTGCTAAATAATAAATCAAATATAATAAGTCAAAGTATTGTATTTTATAAATAATTATGAGAAACGAGTTAAAACGATAATCTTTAGAAAATAAATGTCTTACGAAAATTATGTTAAAATCGAATGAGTCAACGAGTTTTATAAATTAAATGAGATTTTACAAAGGTTTCAAATTATTTTTAGCAAATAGCTTTTACTAATAAATAATACGGATTTTTAGTAAAATAGTCAATCGTAAACAAATTAGAAATTATTAGTTAAAAAAGTCTTGAATAAAAATGTATTTCAAACAAAACGGCTATTTTTGTTTATTAGTATAAGTTATAAAACAAAATTTTATTTATTAAACAAGTATACGAATCTCAGTTATTATATTTAAAATACGGTTTGAGTTAAAATAACAAATAATTAAGGAAATATGAGGAAAATATTAAATCGATATTATTTAGTTATTAGTGTCACGATATCCAACAAAATATTATAACGATAATAAATAATAAAATTAATAACTATTTATGAAACGATATCGAAAGTTGTAAAATATTTAAAAGGCATACGATTTAAAATTATAATTTTAGCAAATAATACGTAGCTAAAAAAAGAAAATCAAAGGTAAATTATCTACTACTACTCAACATACGGTATAATACTGAGTAACGTCCTAAAGTTACCTTGAATCTATGTCCGAGTCGATAACTTCAATGCATTGCCCGTTCAATTAGTCCAAGCTCCAAACCTTCAATAATGACGTCTTTAAGCTCCAAGTTGCTGAATCGATAGTCTTCTAAGCATGCTTCGTCGACTTCTGATTGAAAGGCCGAACTTCCAGGATTGATTCGACACATAAATGAACGAAGAAGAGAAGGGTAACATCGAATGAAAGGGGACTCGTTACCGGCAGCCACACATGACGACGACAACAACAAAACGTACGTCACGACAGAAAACGGAGGATGCACTTATGTAAAACAATGCAACATTAATCAATATTAATAATAAGAAAAAGAATAAGAAGAAGAAGAAGAAGGGACCACGAAGGGCAGCAATAACAGTAGTAGCAGTAGTAGTAAACAATAGTAGCAGCGGACATCAACAAACAACCACGGAAGACAAGAACGAAAAAGATAAAACGAAAGGCTGACATATGACCTACACAGCAGAATCAACAACTCTGATGTATCACCACAGCAGCGACAATATCATTAGTTGGCAGAGCAAATCGACTACAACACAAACACAAGGCAGCAGTAGTCAATACACAACAGCAGCCACGCAGATATAAGAAAGTGTACAAAGAAGAAGAAGAATAGAGGAAAGAACGAGCCACCCATCAGGATGAAACAATGGCAGCAATAAGACGACAACATAAACAGAACGAAAAACTTGAAGGAAGTAAGAAGAAAAACAATGAACGAAGAAGATAGCAAGGTGACGGATCACGAATCATAACAGCGCGCATAAACAGTAGTAGAGAGCACGATTGTAATAGTTTGAATAAGACTGATATGTGTGTTCTGTAGTGTTTATTTTGCGTGTTTGGTCCCACTTTCTTTGGAGGAATCGCTCTTTAGGGCGGTTTCGAGGCTGCTTACGCTTCTTCTAGCATGTTTTAGGTTCCTAATGCTCATCATGGAGAAGTGGAACGATTCCGTCTCGTTTCCGATGCATATGGAGCCAATAAAGAGAAGCGACGATGATTCGGTGACTTAGACTCGATCCCGAGTCCCTTGGAGCCCATTTGAGAATATCTCGAGCACCGAGCATCGATAAGAAGCCTAGGAAGAGCAAGTAGGGACCCATCACGGCCGGGAAGCACTCCATCACGGTCGGAAAGCAAAGACGAGAGAAGAATGCTACAGGTAGACCATCCCGGTCGGGAAGCCCACCATCACGGTCGGGACGGGACCCATCCCGGTCGGGAAGCCCACCATCACGGCCGGGATGGCCCTGTTTTCTTCCCGTTTTGACGCTTCACCTCCCTTATTCATGCCACCCTATAAATACCCCTCTCTTGTATTATTTTAAGCACGTAACCGTAGATATAATTTAGGTTAGATTAGCTTAAATTAGTGTAGATTAGCTTAATCCGTCCTTAATTACTCTTCCATTAGTCCTTAAATCTAGTTTAATCCTTGTTTCATCTTTGAATTCTTGAAGACTTGTATTCGATTATCCAATCTTGACAACATTGGTTATCCTCTTGGGTTTATTTTATTCAAAGATGGTTCCTTTCATTCTCTCTTGTAAAGATGGTATAATCTCTTCCTCTTTAATTAAAAAAAGTTTGAATCTTTGTTTGTGTTATTTGTTGAGAATAGTTTAGATTTCAATATGAATGCTTTTGTTATGAGTTTTCTTATAATTGTTGTTTGTTCTCCATTAGATATGTGTAAGTAGTCTTATTGCTAGGATTAGTAGGGGAATTTGGTGTCTTCATAGGTGATTAAGGGTTTGTTTAAGATGTGGTGGTAGTTTTGGTTGCTTCTTGGTTGTATGCATGGATCATGTTCGATGAAATGCTCGAATGACTTGTAATTGCAAATGCATGTTTTCTTGCCTTCTTCTTGTAACCTTGTATGTTGCTAGGATGGGTTCTTGTGCGAGAGCGGGGAACCTCTATACGGTTTTGGAGCGAGAGCCTGGATTATGCCTAGATAGCTTGACTACCCTTTCGTTATTGTTCACGCTTGATTGTCTCGACACCCTTGAACCCGACCTAATCCTAGTCCTTCTCTTATTGAGTTCTCCATTCTTTTAGTTATTGTTTCTCTTGTTAGTTGTCTTAATTTAGTATTAGTTGAATCGTGGTAGTCTATGCAATTCTTAGTCCTTATCATTTGTCCAACCCAAATCAACTCTCTTCCTTGTGTCTTCATTGTTTAGTAGACCTTAGTCTAGTTAGCACTCTATCTCGATAACTTTCCTTCATTGTTCGCCTAGAATTTAGTCTAAATCGTGGCATACTTAGGTTGGAACTCCCGTCCCTGAGGATTGACTCGACTTACCCTAGCTACCTAGCTTAGGTTCGTTGATTATTATTTTGATCGGTAGGATAGACGACAAACACCTACCATCAAATTGGCGCCATTGCCGGGAACGGCGTAGTTTAGACTCTTGTGTGCTTAGTTTAGACTTTGTTCTTGGCTTTCGTGTTTTCTCCTTCTTGTTCATCTTTGTTCTTTTCTCTTTTTTCCTAGTGCCTCAAAAGCACTAGGACTCTCATGTTTGCTCAAGTGCCTATAGGTGATTTCTTTTCTCCCTCGCTCTATGAATCAAGGTGATGCCATGATGTCTTCTAACTACTATCAAGCTTCATGGGGTAATCAAGAAACTCGTGGGTACGATTTTCAAGGTTATGGAAACGGCTTCCAACAAGTAAATGCTCATCAATCTTATGATCATGGTGATTATTAATCAAATCACCATTTTAACCCCACCATGTTTAATCATAATTCTCCATATGGAAGCCAATCTCCCCAAAACCCACCATACTACCCATCATCTCAACTTTATCACCAACCATGTGATGCCCATCCCTTTGGGCATCATCAAGGTCTTCAAGGTGCATTCCAAAACCCCAATGACCACCAAATGCCAAACTTGGAGTTATATCAATCGATTCTTCAAATGCAAAAGAGTCAACAAGAAATGGCCATCCAAATGCAAAAGGATCAATATGAATTCATGGCCCAATATCAAAGGGAAAACGAGGCATGTAAGGCTAATGCTATAGTGGCTAAAACCTTAATGTTTTTAACTCGAACTTCACAAGTTAATGAAATGAAGGATGTTCATTTGGGGAAGGGCAACAACCAAATAATGAAGCCGCTAATGAAATCGCTTTGAGAAGCGAGACTTGCTATGAAGAACCTCAATTGTCTAACCAAGATGAGATGAATGGGGAAATGATCCTTGATGAAGGCATTGCTAGTGAAGAATTGGATGAGGTTAGTGGGAATTTGAAGAGTTTCATTGATGAAAACAAAATTGGGTCTCATCTTGTCTTTTCTCAAGAAGAAAGTGAAGTTGCCATTGACCTTGTTGAAACCGGACACAACGGACTCAAGGTTAATTTGGGTGATGAAAACACCGATAAACTAGAGGAAATCCAAGAGTCTACCCCTTCCATTCTTGTTGAACCTTCAATCCCCTTCACTTGCCCTCCTCTTGGCCTTCACACCACTTATTATGAGCCTATTGTTGAGGATATAGAACTTTGGGATGAGTTGAATGAGGTGATAGGAGTTGTGAAGTCGTGGGATGGAATTGATGAACTTAAGTTGCCTTTGTGCGAAAATGTTAAAAAGCATCATGAGCCTCTTGCAAGTAAGCCAAACTTTGGTTTAGAAGAGATTGAAACCACCGGTAGAAGTTTCAATTCTCTCCTTCAAGATGATATGAGGACATGGGATGTCTTGAGGCTTGGAGATGGGGACACACAACTTGAAGAAGATATGGAGATGTGCAATAGGAAAATGAGGTCGAAACCGCTTTTTGTGCCTCATAATAAATATTTGAAGCTTGCTTGTGGTTGGAGACGGTGCTTAGGGAAGAAGAGGTCAATAAAGCTTGTAGGTTGGAAAGACCCGGGAGATCACGAGAAACCCGGGCATAATGGATTTGAAGATCGCTTCTCGCTTCCGACTTGGAAGCTATATTCATGATAGCTTGGCTTGGGTACTCAATGAGCCTTCATGAATATGTTGCTAGAGCATTTGATTTGTTGCTCCGTGCCCTTGAGGGCTATGGGGTCGTAGATGATGATAGTGACCAAGAATGAAAATCCACCATCTTTGGTTAGACGGAGTTCCTCAAGAACCGTCGTGTTG
Source organism: Agrostemma githago (assembly GCA_958450325.1). Taxonomy (NCBI): domain Eukaryota; kingdom Viridiplantae; phylum Streptophyta; class Magnoliopsida; order Caryophyllales; family Caryophyllaceae; genus Agrostemma; species Agrostemma githago. Next base: position 18,215,314 of record OY288255.1, on the reverse strand, counting down.
TATATTCCTCTTGCCTCTTCTTTTGAGTTGTTATGTTTGTATTTGTGTGATTTATTTGTTGGTTTGTCTCTAGATTTTGTTTGTTTTGTGGAGTTCTTGTCATTTGGAATTTTCTTGAGTGATGTGACAGAGGGATTTTTTATTGTGGTATTTGATTTTGGTTGATAGGTTGGAAGTGAAGATGAAGATTTAGAAGGGGTTATTGGTGATAGAAGCTTCGAAGCTCGATGGAGGAAGTCGGTTTTTGAGTTTTTTGTAAGCTTTTGGGGACGGGATTTTTATCCCGTAGTTGGTAATGTTCTTAGGGTGGAAGGCTTTGGATGATTAAGAAGAATAAAGAACTAGAGAGGTTTCATGGCCGTGATGAACCCTTCACGACCGGGACGAAATGAGCCAAAAATCAGAGGCTATTGTGTAGCCATCACGCCCGTGAGCCACTTGATCCCGGCCGTGATGCCGCCGTCACGCCCATGACGGGTTCCAGCCAGCCATCTTCGCCTTCTTTTCTTCATTTAAGCCCCACCCCACCACTTTGCACCCCCACCCAACCTCCCTACTCAACTTTGCCTCTATTATTTCATCCTTACACTTCACTTATACACCTTCATCTTATCTTCTCATCACTAACCTCCGAGTTTCCCCTTAAATCTCAACCTCATTACACCAATGCAAGCCCGATACTTAAACTTGAGACTACATTTTGGAAGAGGAGGAATATCGATGACAAAGATGAGCAAATTGCCGAAAATGATCATAGAGACGATGGAGATTGTTGAGTTGCTAACCGTTTAGTAGGCATGACTCTCTTTTCTTTTCCGTCTTTTATTTGCTTACTCTTTCTTTGTTTATTCCCCTTCCTTTTATGCTTTTGGTGTCATGGCGGCCCTCGAGGCCTTTTTGGTTATTGCTCCCGATTCTTGATGATGTGACTACATCGAGAATCCATTGAAAATCCAAATTGGCAAGTTCTTTTCACTTTTTCTTTATTTTTATTTTCTTTTGGTAGAATTTAGTCGGAATCGGGCGAGGTGACTTGATTATACCTACGTACCTCTCTCCTCCCACTTTCTTTTATTTTCTTCTTTTTATTTCTTACCCCATCCATATCTTTTCTCGTCTCGGCCCTAGGTGAATTGATTACACCTAGGCCAGACACATTCTACCCTTTCTCCGCTTTTATTTTAGTTTTTTGCGTTAATTTCCTTAATTTTCTTTTTTTAGTGTCTTCCACACACTACCGATCGAGCATGAGAACATTTCTCGGTTTAAGTGTGGGGGAGCGATATCTTAGTCTAGTTTAGTTTTATTTTCGTAGTTTTTTCGAAATTTTTTAAAAATTCCTAAATATTTGAAAATTTCGTAAAAACGAAAAAGATTTTCTTTTGTGTCTTTGTGTCGTATATTTGTTGTTTTGTGTGTGTTTTGCCCCCCGATTTCCTTGTAGGTTGCGTGATCGTCGATAAGTTTCGGAAAGCTCTTGACATCCGGTAATATCCTTCCACCTCTTTCTCATTTTTCCATTTCGGTCTTTGGAGGAGATTTTGTGGTGGTGTATGCTCGGTGGAGATTTTTGGAGTTTGTGGTTGATGTGGTTGCTTGTTTGGAAGTTTCGGGGTAGTGTTTGTTTATTTCTTTGTGTGTTTGTTTTGTTTTGTTTTGTTTTGTCTTTTGTAGTTTGTGTCTTGTGTAGAAAAGGTTTTCGAAAACCCGGTTTTGAGGCTAGTGCGCAAGTGTTTACTTTCCATTTCTTGTGATATAAATCGATTTTTGAACTTTAGTCTAGTAGAATGACTTTAAATCAATAGTTTCGTTGGTTCTTTACCTTGTGTCCACCTAGTCTACTAGGGATTTACTTCGGGATTTTTATTTTGACCACCTTGACCACCCACGGAGTGAAAAGGCCTTGGTTTTCGAGTCCCGTCTCTTAGGTGACCATGTTCGAAATGGTTTTGATTAGTCCAAGTTTCCACCTTTTTGTGGGTTTGAAGGGAAAGCGTGCCCGACTCACCCATTTTCCTACCTTCTACACATCTCACAAATAAGTTGCATTTTATCGAGGTTTCTATACTTGGTCGTGATGATTGCCTACAATACAAAATTTAGCCAAAAGGGCAAACCAAGGCAAAAAGAAAAATACGAAAGAAGAAAAAGAAAAGACACAACAAATCAAAAACAAAATACAAAAGAAGAAAAAGAAATGGCATAACAATTCAAAAGGAAAATACGAAAGAAGAAAAATGTCAAGAAAATCAGTTTACAAAAAAATCTTACCCCTAAAAAATAAGCCTTTTACCGATTGTTATCGTGAAGAACCTACCAAAGGACCGAGTCCCTAGGAAGGATGATAGCGGTAATGGTCGGTATTCCCTCACTTTGCAACCATATCCACCTTTTTACTTGGACTAGCTAGGCTATTTTTGAGCATGGGACGACCCTCTTGGCTAATCGCTAAAGGGGGCGGAGGTTCACTTTACCTACAGTGTCGACTAACTCTCTGGTTCATTCTTTTTCCATCCCACCTATCGTCCCGTAGTACGTTCTTAGAAGGTTAGGAGGACCTAACGTTTATATTGCTTTGTTGTCATACTATTAGGGTTTGGACCATATCGATTTGTGTTATTAGCTTGGGAACGTTGTCACTTGCCTTGAGTCCTTAACCGGTGTTTCTTTCACCGCTTTGTTGACGGAAGCAGTATTTGTTTCTTCTTGGATGCAACCGATTGTGTGTTTGTTTGTTTGTTTGTGTGTTTTCGTGTTCGGTTGTATCAACAGTTTTTTCGCAAGACCTCACTTTCCTTGCGGAGAGCACTTTTCCTCTAAGTGTTCTCGCGTGAGTTGAAAGGGCGTAGGGTGCGCTAATACCCGCTCGGTTAGTAGTCTAGTTTCTATTAGTTAGTAGTTAGTTCGTGCTTACTCGAGGGCGAGTAAGGGTTAAGTGTGGGGGAGTTGATATGTGTGTTTTATAGTGTTTATTTCGCGTGTTTGGTCCCACTTTCTTTGGAAGAATCGCTCTTTAGGGCAGTTTCGAGGCTACTTACGCTTTTTCTAGTTGTTTTAGGTTCCTAATGCTCATCATGGAGAAGTGGAACGATTCCGTCTCGTTTCCGATGCATATGGAGCCAATGAAGAGGAGCGACGATGATTCAGTGACTTAGACTCGATCCCGAGTCCCTTGGAGCCCATTTGAGAATATCCCGAGCATCGATAAAATGACTAGGAAAAGCAAGTAGACCATCACGGTCGGGAAGCAAAGACGAGAGAAGAAGGCTACAGGTAGACCATCCCGGTCGGGAAGCCCACCATCACGGCCGAGACGGGACCCATCCCGGTCGGGAAGCTCACCATCATGGCCGGGATGGCCCTGTTTTCTCCCCCGCTTCGACGCTTCACCTCCCTTATTCATACCACCATAAAAATACCCCCCTCTTGTATTGTTTTAAGCACGAAACCCTGGATATACTTTAGGTTAGATTAGCTTAAACTAGTGTATATTAGCTTAATCCGTCCTTAATTACTCTTCCATTAGTCCTTAATCTAGTTTAATCCTTGTTTCATCTTTGAATTCTTGAAGACTCGTATTAGATAATCCAATCTTGACAACATTGGTTATCCTCTTGGGTTTAATTTATTTAAAGATTGTTCCTTTCATTCTCTCGTGTAAAGATGGTATAATCTCTTCCTCTTTTATTTAAAAGTTTGAATCTTTGTTCGTGTTATTTGTTGAGAGTAGTTTAGATTTCAATATGAATGCTTTTGTTATGAGTTTTCTTATAATTGTTGTTTGTTCTCCATTAGATGTGTGTGAGTAGTCTTCTTTCTAGGATTAGTCGGGGAATTTGGTGTCTTCATGGGTGATTAAGGGTTTGTTTAAGATGTGGTGGTAGTTTTGGTTGCTCTTGGTTGTATGCATGGATCATGTTTGATGAAATGCTTGAATGACTTGTAGTTGCAAATGCATGTTTTCTTGCCTTCTTCTTGTGACTTTGTATGTTGCTAGGATGGTTTCTTGTGCGAGAGCAGGGAACCTCTAGGACGGTTTTGCAGCGAGAGCCCTGATTATGCCTAGATAGCTTGACTACCCTTTCGTTCTTGTTCACCCTTGATTGTCTCGACACCCTTGAACCCGACCTAATCGTAATCATTCTCTTATTGAATTCTCCATCCTTTTAGTTATTGTTTCTCTTGTTAGTTGTCTTAATTTAGTATTAGTTGAATCGTTGTAGTCTATGCAATTCTTAGTCTTTAGCCTTTGTCCAACCCAAATCAACTCTCTTCCTTGTGTCTTCTTCGTTTAGTAGACCTTAGTCTAGTTAGCACTCTATCTCGATAACTGTCCTTCATTGTTCGCCTAGAATTTAGTCTAAATCGTGGCATACTTAGGTTGGAACTCCCGTCCTTGAGGATCGACTCGACTTACCCTAGCTACCTAGCTTAGGTTCGTTGATTATTATTTTGATCGGTAGGATAGACGACAGACACCTACCATCAAAGATGAAAACAACAGCAGCAACATCATCCAAGCACACAATACAACACAGTGAGACGACAACGACGAAATACAACGACGGACGACATTAGTAGCAGCAGCGAGGAAATGACAAGATGAAATAAAACAAGTTCGGCAAACGAGGAGGGTTCGATATTGCCAGAAACGACCACAATAGGATGTCAACAACAAATTCACGAATTCAACAGGAAAAGAATAGCAGCAAGGTAAAACGGAGGATGGAAATAGAACGAATTAAGAAGACGAAGATGAGAGGAAACAAACAGAAAAGAAGAGCAACGGTTGAGTCGTCATCAACAACGAACAAAAGCAACATCAAACAACAATCTCTCACAACAGCAACACGCCATAAATGAGAAGAATGAAGATGAATAAAAGGAGAGAAGGAGAGAAAGAGAGAATAAAACTACCTTCTCTGCAACAGGGATACACGAAAAAGAAAGGAGAGAGGGTCGAACAGAAGACGCGCGCAGAGATGAACATTGAGTAATCAATTGATGATGATGGTGCACGGTGATGGTGATGGATCGATTTGGTGAAGATGATGATGATTGTTGGGGGGATGAAATAGTGAAGGAGAAGAGGAGGTATGAAAACCGTGAATCACAAATGAAGCAGAAAGATGAATAAAGAGGAAGCAGTAACGGGGATAGTAAGTGCATTGGGACATGTTAAAACAATGAACTAATGGGGATGAATCAAGCATAGAAGGGGTCTAGGTGAATCGCAGTAATCGAATAGGTGTTACTAGGACACAGGCTTGGAGAAAATAAGTCGACTAACCCATGAAATCGAATTTAAATTGAGTTAATAAAACCAATAAATAATTGGGCCACCTAAAATAACGTATTAATAAAATATTTCTCGAGTCTAAAATAATAAACAACTAAGTTCGAAAATAAAAATAGTTAGAGAATATAGAAAACGTATCTCAAGATTTAATAAAATAAGTAGTTGCGAAGAAATAATATTTCTCGGAGAAATAATAATAACTTCTTTTGACGAGGATAATGTAAATTGGTTTCTCGATGAAATAAATAAAATAAATGTATGACGAGGCTTAATTAAAATGAACTTGATTGAAATTAGAAATTCGAGTTTAAAAATAGATGTAGAGATTATGTATTGAACAAAATCAAATTACGAACACGGAATTAATTTCGAAATTCGGGGTGTTACAATCTTCCCCACTAAAAATAAAGTTTCGTCCCCGAAACTTACAAGAACTCAAAATATGGGATAAAGTGAAATTATTTTCGTTTTAAGACAAACAAAATTTAGTTTTTTTATATCAAATTTTGTAGTTAGTAATAATCGAACAACTCGTCAGACGTTTTCAATAACAGATTCCAAAGTCCAACGACGATAAAACCAAAAACTTGAATCATACGAAATTATTTTGAAAACATTTAAACCGTTTTACATAATAAATTTTATAGAAGTCAAAATATTTGCAATGATGAATGTTTTCAAAGAAATTTTCGATCGCTTGAAAATCAAAATTTGGAGCAATTTAAAATTACTTTAAAATAAAATATTAAGGCATCTTCAAACCGGACTTACTATATATACCAAGCAAGAATAAACAAAAATTTAAAAAAAAACTCAAAAATGTTAAATTCCACGATACCTGAAAAGTTTAAGTTAGACAAAACTTTTTACAAAACGGGGAGTGAAAAAAATTGAAATTTTACATCAAAATGTTAAAACTTGACGGTAGTCCAAAATTTTAAATTAGTCATACTTTTCATAAAATGGAGAGTTCGAGAAAATGGTTAGCGGATAAATAGAAAAAGAATAAAACAAGAATTTTGAATCCGATAAGGGTCGAAGGGATTGACAAGACACTACTAAAAACAGTGGAAATTGCGGCGGACAGATTGCGTCGGATTATTAATCCGACGCAAGTATTAAAGTTGCGTCGCATTGCGTCGGCAAATCCGACGCTAATTCGATAAGGGTCGAAGGGATTGACAAGAAAAGGTTTAGCTAAGGTTCTCCCGTGAATTGTCTTCTTCGTTAGACGGATGTAGGAGCGTTGATCTTCAACCGACAAGTACTTAGAGCAATGACCAAGTCAATCAAGTATGAGATAATTTTCCGTGATAAATCCAACCTTACAAAAATATAGTAGAAATAATTTTGACTCCAAAATATTTTTACTTTGACGCCAAAATAATTTACTTAAACAATTAAATTGACGGAAGGATGAGTGCTACAAATTAGTCGTGCCAACTAAAATTGGAAAGTAATCAAAGTACTACAATGATATGGAATATATTGTACTATAAAATATATGATTTAATATGCAAGTAGAATTAGACTCTTAAACAAATTGGAGGCCTAGAATATCACGTGTGATATAGGAATTTATTTCCCACTCAGCTTGTGCAATCTATTGCTCCAAGCAAGTTCATTACTACCAAAATTCTTGAACCTTAAAGAATTAGGAGGGAAATAAAATACTCTTAGGATTAGAAAATCAAACTACTATAAAATAATAGATAAAGATATGCAAATAGTATTTTGCTTCCTAAACTATGTCAAAGACTAAGGATGTACGTGATATATAGGAATTGATTCCTTAATCAAGTTGAATACCCATGTTCACCAAGTAAGCTACTATAAAATATTACTTTAAAGACATGAAACTAGTAGTGGACTCCTAATACTAAGTAAATACATAAGAAAGCACAAGTGATCAATTTCCACAATCTTGTTTACCAAGCAACCTAATTCCAATTAGACTCCTTACTAGTATAGGAAAAAGACTACTATTCAACAGTTGGTCTCTCTTACGACGGATATATCCGTCGCAAGCTTAAAACGGGCCAAGTAAATATCATTTGAGAGGATAAAGACAAATGTTTACCTAGGTTCCACCAAGCTTACTTTTGTCTTATCCCACCCATTTGATATGTATTTGGCCCGTGATACGTTTGTGACGGAGATCCTAATCTAGGCAAGAGGCTAAATCTCACATGTGACTTAAGAATCAATTCCCTAATCATATTGTGAATCTTGCTCTCCAAGTAAATTAATATTACCAAAACTCCTAGCATTAAAAGATATTATTTCCATAAAGAATAGAGTTTTAATTAGGAAAGATTTTGACCTTAAATAAAACACAATAAAACATTTTCCAAAACTCAATGGAATATTATTTCTATAAAATATAGAAAAGATATTTTACTGAAAAATACTTATAGGAAGTATTTTATCTCTTAAAATCCTGCACGTTATTTTCCAAAATACTTAACCCGGATTTTGTCACATTTTCTCGCAGACTTTAACATCTGGAGACTAGACCGTAACATCCGAGATCAGACTGTAACATCTAAAACTCAGACTGTAACATCTGCTGAAATCACCTCAAGTACCCAACACACCTAAAGAACCTATACTCAATAATACAAGTCGCGAGATCGAGTCATCGGGTTCGATTTGAAAGCCTCCTTGGTATTACATCTTTTCCTTGTCCATCCAGCTATGAAGTGATTATAGCTTCATCTTGGGTATCGTCTTCCAACTATGGAGTGATTATAGCTCCATGTTAGATATATTCTTTCAACTATGGGAGTGATTATAGCTCCATGATAGATACCTTTAGTTCTCTCTCCTCTTCCTCTAGTACAAGCTTCAATATGATCTTCTATGACTCTTAATGCTTGACTTTAAATTCGCTTCTCCTTTACAAGCTTTGATGTAATCTTTCGCAAACTCCAAACCTTGACTTCTCTTCTCTCACCAAGTACTTAGATATGATCTTCATTCGTCTCCAAACTTAACTTCTCATAATTTCCAAGTCCAACCCTGCAAATTAGCTTAGCACTAGACAAACAACAAACCATTACGTGCCACTTGTAATCATCAAATCCAATACACGAGATTGACATATATAGTAGTTACTAAATTAGTACAAAACCAATCTCGAGTCTACAATATATGTTTAATCTAAAGATGAGATGATTAGTTCTTAACTCGGTAATACTCTGTAAGTATTTATTTCTAGAATTTATGCTATTGTATTCAAATTTGGTATAATGTTTGTTGACGATGCTTGAAATTTCATATTTTTCTTTATCATATTTGGCTATGGGCAGTCTCATATTGTTTATTAAAAAATTTAACTCTTACTTAAATTATACTCCCTCCGTTCGAACCCTTTGTATATATTTGCTTGTTTAATATAACTTCAAATATGTAAGATAAAAGATAGTCATGTGGGATATTGTTTAAACCGTCTAATAAAATACATTATGAATATCAAATTTTTATAATTTTTAGTAACACATAACTAAAAATATAGATAAAAGAAAACGAGTATCGACGTATGCGCATAAAGCAAACGTATACAAATGGTTGGAACCGATGAAGTATTTGAAATAAGATAACCAACAACAATTCCTCAATGTGTCGTTTGTTGATAGAAAAAATGGCTAACCCCCGTGATTGTTAACCAGGTTTACACATTCTCTATTTCTCATGTTTTCTTAATAGATTTCTAAAATGCGGTATCAAATTTGTATTACTAATTTACATCATATTATTGTCAGGACATTGCCTCTTTTTTATATGAGTACTAGCTACAGAGACCAAATGTAGTATGCATATAAGGATGTTATAATATAAAAACCATCAAACATTTTATCATATTAATGTACGTACATGCGTCAATGAGGCCATAAAACCTTCGCATGTATGTCTAATGATACAAATCAAATACTTTTGCTCACAAGAGTTCAACGTTCTTAGAACGTTCATAATAAACCTTTCCATATTTGAATTATTGTTAATAAGGAAATAAATAAACTCCCGTGATTTATCACAGATGTTACACTATTAGATATAATCAAGATGAAAGGAAATAATAAATAATTTAAGGAGGGAATCAAGAATTGATTAAAAGTACAACCCAAAAAGGAAAGATGGAAGATAAGCAAACTAAACTAAAAAACCAAAGAAGGAAGATCACGAACACTAGGAGGGGGTATGTTTCTTAAATACTCCGTGTTGGATGTAATGCAATGGCTAGCAATGTTGACTATATTTGATGAGTGTATTTTATATACACTTATTATGCCTTTTATGCACGTATTTATGTAGTTATCGAATATTGTAAGCTACTAGTTGCCCCGAATTGGCTACTTTTGGGGTAATTTGTCCCTTTGTAGGAATGGAATCCATAGGAGCTGAAACGAGTCAAATCTGAGCCAAAATGAAGCTGAAACGAGTTGATTGTTGTATTATGTCAAGAATAGTCGACTGACTATTATAATAGTTGGCCGACAATCAGAATAGTCGATCGACTAATATAATAGTCGGCCTACTTTGTGAAGTTGTTGGAACCAAGTGGGTCAAATATAGTCGACCGACTATTAATATAGTCGACTGACTATTAATATAGTCGACCGACTATAAAATAGTCAACAGACTATTTACGAGATTGCGGTCAGAATACGCACAAGTCAGCTATTTCATAATTTAGTTCTTAGATTTTCTAAGTGTATTTAAGGAGAGATTATACCAAAATTTCAGCTCTCTACACTTTTACTCTCTTAATACTTTTTCTAAACTTTTAGGTTTTTAGTTTTCTCTCCTCCTTAACTCGGTTTACTTATTTGAAACTAAGACAATCGAATCCTTCGAATTTTTTCCTTTTCCTTTGGTAATTTAATCTCTATTCGTTCTTCCCTTTTTTTCTTCTTCGTTCTTGATTGTTCCTCTTCTTCTTATTCTTAATCTCTTTAGTTCGTTTAAGCTTGTCTTAATCTTATTATTATTCATTATGTTCTATCTATTAATCATCTTTATTATTGTTGTCCTTGATTTTTCCATGAGTATCTAAATTACATTGCTAGGATTTAGGGACCGTGAATTGAATATGGTTGCTATATATTTGATCTATCAATGATATAGCGTCTGAGTTGTTAATTGTGGCATATAATCGCGATTAGTCAGTTAATGTGCATGATTGATTAATTGATCGGTAAACTTGAACCTAAGATCGAAATCCTAGTGAAAATTAGACCTACTACAACACATTAGTATGCCCTAATAAGATCGAAAGTCTTTAGACGCATGAATAGCAGATTGGAAGGACCTTTTCACTACCCGTTGGACCAATATCTGCGATAGATCTGTGACCTAGACGGTGACCATAAGAAATTCTTGGTGAACCGAAAATCCTAGTTTTTCTCTTCTTATAAATTTGCCTTAACTCATCTTATTTATTTTAGTTATATTCTATTTTAATTCTATTTCTTACACTACTTTAATTTAGTCAAACTTATAAACAACCCCCGACATGGTTACTTAGATAGACTTTAGTTGCAAGTAGAATTTTTTGTCTCCCTGTGGATTCGATCCTGACTTCCGTAGCTATATTTTAGTTAGACCTTAATCGGTTATTTTTTATAGGTGTATGATTAGCTTATCAACGCGTCGTTGCCAGTGAGACGGTGTATTTCTTCTTGTTGTTTTAGTTTATATTTTGTCCAAGGAACTCTAGTTTTTTCAGACGGATCTCATATTTTCCTTTTTAGTTCTGGTTATGTCCAGGTCTAACAGGTCCGAAATCCACCCTTTTGATCTCGAACCCGAGAGGACTCTACGAGCTTGACAAAACTTTTGGATGAAAATTCGTTAAGCAGAGAATTCAAATTCCCTTGATACCGATGTTAATCTTGAAGCAGAATATTCATTCTACGAAGAGGACAACTCTATTTCTGCATCAGACACCGAGTCCGATGTTATTATTCTGATCACGCCGCCGAAGCTTTCTACTCACTCTGAGCCGAAGCAGGCTAACATCCTAAAAGGGTGGAAGATGCCGACTCCTACTACCGGTCTTTTTGAAATTGGTCCTGTCTATATCAATTCGATGGAACGAAACACTTTTTTAGGGAAGAAGGATGAAGATCCTGGGCAGAATGTGGAGACATTCACTGATTATTGTTGTTCCATTCCGGTTACCGCAGGGGTAACACGAGAAAAAGTGATGGAGTACTTATTTCTGTTCTCTCTAGCAGGTCCAGCTCGTTGTTGTTGGTATCATGACCTTGATAAGGAAGCTTCCGGCATTAATGATTGGAATTCTTTGGCATTAGCTTTCTATATGCACTATTACCCTTTTTAGCGCACCAATCACATACGGAGTCAAATAAAGAGTTTTAAGCATGGGCGTTTGGAAAACTTAACCGAAGCATGGACTCGATTCAAGGATCTAATCCATTCTATCCCTCCTCACAGCTTTGAACCATGGTTCTTATGTAATCAATTCTATAACGGGTTATTTGATGATAATCGAGCAATCCTCCACGGTACAGCAAACAGACGTTTCTAGAATAATATTGATGATGATAAGGACTGGAAAGTGATTGAGGAAATGGCTACACACCGAGTTGAGTACGGGAACCCGAGGGGTAGTTTTCGTGTTGCCGTAGCTGAAACCAGTGAAATTTGGCCCAATTCGATCATATCCGATAAAATTCAGAATCCATCTCATAGGAATGAGACCAACCAACAAACCGTCCATGCTATGATCCTACAGGAGGCCACATGTGACCGATGCAGTACCGAAGGCCATAACGCGGGGGAGTGTACGACCAGGATGGAGCAGGTTGTAGGTTTTCAACATTTTAAGCAAGGTAATCCTTATTCTAATTATTATTATTATTATAACTAGTATAGACCCCGTGCCCAGCACGGTATATATAGAAGTTTAATTTTTAGTTGATTATTTATGTGAAATAAATTTTGATTAACAATTTATTATTTTCTCATATTTTTCATTTTAATATTTTGATTTGAGAAAATAAACTAATTAAAATAGGGATCTTAGCTAATACTCCGTAGTATCATAAAATGTGTATTTTAACATTAATACTACTGTTTTTTTAATATGTCATTCATGTTTCTCTCCTCAATATTTATCAAAACATATGACGTACTAATTTTTGTTAAACTTGTAATTATATGAATGTTATTTTTAAAAGAATTTTAATGATTAATTTTATAATTTTTTTATGTGATATAACTTTTTTTGATTATAGATGTGCATGGAATAATTTTTTTTTTTGTCACTGTGAAAATATGGGTTACCCATAAATTCATTCGATTAACATTAGTTTAATTTTCTTATTTATGTATGAGTTGTAAGTATAAGAAATATGTATTGACCCAGTGTTATTTTAGCCCACTGTTAGTTAGAAGAAATATATATTGGTTCACTCTGAGTTAGGTGTATAGATTAAGCGGGAAAGTGGGGGAAAGAGGTGTTGACACCTCATCCATTTTCTAGACATCACTATCCTATTAGTATATAGGGGATTTTAATGAAAATATTTTGTCACAAAGTTAATGACATTATACTGTAAAATTTCTCAAATTATTTTGATAAAATGAATTTCGTCTTTTTTGCATTGATGACTATGAATAGATAAAATGAATTTATGTAATTCATGATTTTTTTTCTTTATGTAGTTAGAAAATAGGGTAGTTTAGAAGAAATTTTTTAGCAATGTTATTCTCTTATTATATAAGCGATTCTCTTATTATATAAGCGATTGAGTATTTTTCTAATGAAATGAAATCATAAAATATTTAAAGAAATACTTGCACTATTTTTATTTTTAAAATATTTTTTCACCTTTAATGATTTATCAAAAATATTAATTCGTATGATTGGAGTTTTAAACATATGAACTTTCTTTTTTATTTTTTGAGGAAATTTGAAAAATATGAACTAATTGATTTATTAGTTTCCATAATGATATGATTTGTTACCATAATTAAAGAATAAGATTCTTGGAGGGAAAATTTTTAACATGGTGATGACATGTGTGAAAACACTATTGTTTTAGTAGTAAACGGATTATATACACGGTATTTTTATCGAATTGAGTATTACCATATATTTTTAATGATGCACGGTATATATGATATTATGATATGATATATTTAGCATATATACTGTTAAGTATATGATATTATATGTAGAATAAGATTATACTGTCAATTAATCAATCAATTAATCAATCAACTAATTAATGTGATATATAAAAAAAAGATTGTATATGATATATGGAATAAGATTGTGCATATCATAATAGTAAGACATATCATAACAATATATAGAAATAATTATAATAATATCTTCTAGTATAGACTCAAATAACAAAAATATTTCTACTCTGTTAATTATACTATTTTATGGTAGCATCTTTTAAACATATAACATATGATCACAACTAATATGCAAAGTAATTTAGATATAAGCCCAACCAATGTATAATAAATAACCCAAAAGTAGGTCCATTTGGTGGGCCTGTATGACATTAGGCGGGAAAATATTGGAGAATTGTTATTTGGTTAGTTTCGCCGTTTAGATCGTCGTTTGGTTATTTCGAAAATATTGGAAAATATTGGAGAATTTAGATCGCCGTTTCGCCGTTTCAAACCTCCTTATTATTATTATTATTATCATATTCGAGACGGAATATTTGTAGAAAATATAATGTTGATTGATTAGAATATAATTGATTGGTTGATTGATTAGAATATGCAAATTTTTATACAATTATATTCTAATCAATCAACATTATATTTTCTACAAATATTCCGTCTCGAATATGATTAGAAAGATATATAATAATAATCATAACTATTTGGAGATCTACTAATCAACGGTATAATTGTATAAAAATTTGCATATTCTAATCAATCAACCAATCAATTATATTTTAATCAATCATCAATTATATTTTCTACAAATATTCCGTCTCGAATATGATCAGAAAGATATATACAATAATAATCATAACTATTTTATATTCTATGTAAAATATTGTACGGGATAGTATTGTAAAATATTCTATGTAAAACGGAATATAATATGTTTATACTTTTTAAAAAAAAATTGATCATACATTCCATATTAAATATTGTAGGTGATATATTCTATTTAAAACATGTGATTTTCGTAATCAATGTAATCAATCAGATTTCCTTAATTAGATACTTTCTGTGGTGTATAGCTTTATATGTGATGTAGTGATATTTAAATCAGTAAGATGTTAGAGTGGAGTTGGAAAGGAGAAGGGTTACCCACATGAGGTTAAGGGTTTGATTCACACCTAGCTCATTTGGTTTATTTTAATTTTTTTTTTGTTGTGGATAACTTTAGGCGGTTTATTCTTTTTTTATTTTTGTTGTGGATAACTTTAGGCGGGAAACTATATAAGTTTTGTTATTTGGTTAGTGGAAAGGGGGATGAATGGACTAGGGAGTATCCGAACTTTAGTTGGACGAGGCAAAATGTATTAATTCTCATTGCTCCGCCGAAGCAACAGTCGTATGTTCCACCTCATCGTGGACAACAACAACAAGGTTTCCAAAAGCCTCTTGCTCTTCCAGCATCGCCTCAGCCTCAGCCTCAGCCTCTTGCTCTTCTTCCTCCCTTGCCTCCTGTTCCTAGTGAATATCAGGAATTGAAAAGTATGATGCAATCTCTTATGATTCAAATGCAGAAAAGCGATCAAGTTAAAGATGCACAAATAAAGATGTTGAAGACGCAGGTGGCACAAATTGCAACAAATCAGTGTACTAGGCAACCGAGTATATTACTGTCCCAGCCGGAGAAGACGCGTGACACGACCAACATGATACAACTTCGTAGCGGCCTTACTTATGACGAGCCCGAGATGCGCAGTTACGACGATATCATTATTCTGGAAGATTCCATTGAAAGTTGTTGACACTGTCGCGGACGACGACTGTGTCAAAAATAGTCGACCGAATATATCGAATAGTATTGTTGACATAGTTCCGAAAAATCCAGAAGAAATAGTCGGCCGACTATTCATAATAGTCGACCGACTGAAGATAATAGTCGACCGACTATAAACAGTAGTCACCCGACTATTCATGAGATAGAGACCGAAACTGAGACGCTTGCTGCTGATAAGGCGTCTAATGCTTAGTTGACAACAGCTGCACAAGGGAAGGAAAAAGTTGTAGATCCGCCAATTGAAATTCAAGTTCCGTTTCCTAGTCGGTTAAAGAATAAGAAAATCGAGAAGCAATTCAGTAAGTTTATGAAGGTCATCAAAAATATCCAGGTCACCGTTCCTTTCACTGAGTTAATTATCCAGGTACTCTCTTATGCGAAATTCATGAAGGATGTTTGGACCCATAAGAGGAATTTTAATGAACATGAGACGATTGCTTTTACTGCTGAATGCAGTGCTCTAATTCAAAGTATGTCTTCACCTAAACTGAAAGACCCGATAGTTTTTCAATTCCATGAACCATAGGCGCCCATGTGATCGATAAAGCTTTATGCGACTTGTGTGCGAGTGTCAGTGTCATGCCCTATTCAGTTTGCAAGAAACTAAATATGGGTCAGCTTAAAGTCAGAAGTGTGACTCTTCAAATGGATAACATGTCAGTCAAACATCCCCTAGGAGTCTTAGAGGACGATCCCGTTAAGATAGGTAAATTCTTTATACATGTCGATTTTATTGCCTTAAATATGGCTGAGGATACCCAGATTCCTATAATTCTGGGTAGGCCGTTTCTACATATTGCAGGGGCTATTACTGATGTCAAGCATGGACGCTTCACTCTTAAGGTGGGGGATGATAAGGTGACCTTTAACTTGGCTAACGTATTAGCTAAGCCTATGATCGATGACACATGCTATGCCCTTGATATCATCGATGATGCCATTTATGATGTTTGTACGGGTTCCTAGAGTAGGGACCTGCTCGAGGCTTTGATGTGTTTAGACACTTGTGCAGGTAATGAGACTGACGATGATGCTATGTGGGATATTTTAAGAATATACACATAATCTGACGAATATCGACGGAGAAGCGGTAAATAGGTTGGTAGATACTTATTATGCTGTATAGGTAATTAACCCCGACCTGAAACCCCTTCCGTCCCATCTGAAGTACGTATTTCTAGACGATTCTGAGTCTTATCCCATCATCGTGAGTAATAAATTGGATGAGGACCAACTTTTTGCTTTGTTGGTTGTTCTTAAGAATAACAAAAAGGCCATAAGATACAGTGTAGATGACCTTAAGGGAATTACTCCCGATATTTGCATGCATCAAATTGAGCTTGAGAAAGATCAACGACCTGTAAGACAGGGTCAACGTAAGTTGAACCCGAAAATAGAAGAAGTGGTGATGAAAGAGGTGATGAAATTATTAGACGCAGATATAATTCATTCTGTCGGTCACTTTAAATGGGTGACTCTTGTTCAGGCCGTCCCTAAGAAAGGCGGAACTACCGTGGTAAAAAATGATAAAAATGAATTAATACCTACTAGAGTCGTAACAGGATGGCGGATGTGCATTGATTACAGGCAATTAAATGGCGCCACAAAAAAAGTTCACTTTCGTCTTCCATTTATTGATCAAATGGTAGAAATGTTAGCCTCACATATATTTTCCTATTATTTAGATGGTTACTCAGGGTTCTTTCAGATCCCGATCCATCCTGATGATCAGGAAAAGACGACTTTTACTTGTCGCCATGATGTTTTTGCTTATCGTAGGATGCCCTTCGGGTTGTGTAATGCCCCTGCCACCTTTCAAAGATGTATGATTGGGATATTCTCCGAGTATATTGAGTTTATTATGGAGGTATTCATGGATGATTTCAGTGTCTATGGTAGTAGTTTCACTGATTGTTTAACTAACCTTGTCAATCTAGTGCTAAACTGAAAGAAGTACCATTTTATGGTCAACGAGGGAGTTGTCCTTGGGCACTTAGCACCTGATCAAGGCATCCAAGTAGATAAAGCTAAGTGCAAGTGGTCGAGCAATTTCCTCCTCCCATTAACGTGAAGGGGGTTAGGAGTTTTCTTAGGCAACCACTTACACAACTACTTCTTAAGGATGCTCCATTCATTTTTACTGATGAATGTTCATCTGCTTTTAACATGTAAAGCAGGCTTTGATCACATCACCAATTATTCAGGCTCCAGATTTGGAACTCCCGTCGAGATAACGTGCGACGCCAGTGAATATGCAGTCGGCGCGGTGCTTGGTCAAAGAAATGAGAAAGCGGCAAACATCTTCTATTATGAGAGTCGAAGTATGGATGAGGCTCGGGTGAAGTATACTACTATGGAGAAGGAGCTTCTATTTGTGGTCTATGTATTAAAGAAGTTTCGGTTTTATTTAATAGGATCGAAAGTGACAATTTATATCAACCATGTAGCTTTGAAGTAACTTCTCGCGAAGCAGGAAGCCAAACCAAGATTACTAGGATGGGTCCTCCTACTTCGGGAGTTTGATATGGAAATAAAAGACAAGAAAGGCGATGAAAATAATGTTGCGGACCACCTTTCTCTACTTCCATTACAGGAGGGAGGTGATACTTTACCAATAGATGATTCCTTGATGATATTCTTATGGCAATTGGTGTAATGGATACTCCTTGGTATGCCGACTATGCTAATTTTCTTATAGATAAATTAATGCCGCCTGATTTATCCTATCAACAGAAGAAGCGGTTCCTACATTGTATTCTGCAATATTTCTGGGACGATCCATATCTTTTCAAAGAATGTACTGACGATCTTTTACGACGATACATATCACAATGGGAAATCAATGCTATCTTGGAAGCTTCTCATTCTTCATCTTATTGTGGTCACCAGGGTCCCGCTAGGACCGTGGCTAATGTACTTCAGTCAAGTTTTTATTGGCCATCCTTGTTTTATGATGCTAAGTTATATGTTTCAGGTTGTGATGCTTGTCAGAGGACGGGAAATATTTCCGGGGGTACGAGATGGCTTAGGTCGGTATTTTGGAGGTAGAGATTTTCGATGTTTGGGGCCTCCACTATCAAGGTTCCTTCCCGGCAAGTCAAGGTAATAAGTATATTTTAGTGGTTGTCGACTATGTATCTAGATGGGTAGAAGTCGTTGCCTCGGTTCATTATGATGCTATAAAATCGTCATCCAACTTTTCAAGAAGATTATATTTAAACTTTTTGACGTCCCCCTGAGTCGTCATTAATGATGAAGGTATGCACTTTAAAGAAAAACAACTTTATGCTTTATTGTCTAAACATGGTGTTATGCATCGTAGAGGTTTGGGGTATCAAGGATCCTCATCAAACTAGTGAATAGGTCAGAGTTTCCAACCGGAAGCTTAAGGACATATTGGCAAAGGTTGTCTCGAAATCAAGAAAAGATTGGAGCCTGAAACTGAATAACACTCTATGGGCATATAGAACCGCCTATACAACACTGATTGGTGCATCGCCTTATCGGTTGGTTTATGGGAAGTCCTGCTACTTACCTATAGAGTTGGAGCATAAAGCTTGGTGGGCCATCAGAGTGCTGAATTATGACCCAACATTGTGTGGCAAAAAGCGCCTTTCGCAGCTAGAAGAGCTCAAGGAGTTCCGAATGAACGCCTATAATAATGCCCGTATCTACAAAGAAAAGAGAAAACGATGGCACGATAAGCGTATCATATTGCGGCAATTTAAAGTTGGCGAAAAGGTATTACTATTTAATTCTTGTCTTCGACTTTTACCTGGAAAATTAAAGTCCAGATGGTCCGGCCCCTATACGGTGATGTCGGTCTCTAAATTCGGGTCAATCGAGCTTGAAAACTCCACTACGGGAAGTCGCTTCAAGGTCAATGACCACCAAGTGAAACATTATCACGACAAAGATGAGATAGGAGGAGAATATTTCTCGATACCGTCACCAACTGAAAACAAGGTGACTACGGTCGTGCGAGACCTTAAACAAGCGCTAATTTGGAGACAATCCAAGTTTTAAAACTTATGTACCTGCATTTAGCTAGAAAGAGAATATTTAATTTTTGCATTGTAATTTTTTGTGTGGTTGAGAATGAGGATCTAATCGCTGAATTTCGAGTTCGCGCAAGAAAACAGGTTATTGTTCACGGAAAAGCTAGAATGAGTCAAAAATAGTCAACAAACTATTAAAATAGTCGGCCAACTATTATAATAGTCGGCTGACTTAAAAAAATTAGTCGCCCAACTATTTCTGACAGCCTACTTGTAATCCCCTAGAAATTCTAACGCAATACAATTGCGGAAGCACTGTAGAGTTGGGATTAAAACACAGTGACATACTATATCTTATTAAAAGAAATGGTAAGTCAATACAAAGGTCTCTTTTTACAAAAGGGCTAAAAGTAAAATCTCCAAACGGGTTTATACAAAACCATAAATTACAAGAATTAAGAAAGAGTAGGATCCACACTACTCGCTAGCTCACACCCAAAACCCAGCAGCAAATAGCTGTCATGTTATAAACATAACAGCCACATCAATGGGGAGTAACTCTGACGTTCTCCTAGCCATATTATATCATATGGAAAAATAATAGTATTACTATATCAAAATAATTAAAATGGAAAACATTAATATGATATAATAAAAATAAGCAATCGGAGAAAACTTAAAATATTGGAACAATAAAATCAGAACAAGTTTTCAGAAGAAAACTTCAAATATATGTCAACCTGCGAACCAAAATGTATCGATAATAATAAAAATATTCAAAATGGCGTTATAGAAATATTCAGTGTAGAAGGTCAGACTTTCACCGGGAAAATACTAAAAACTAGCTTCAAGAACCTAGTTCAAACAAACAAATCAAACTTCGGTCTCTAACTAGGCTACTCAACCATAATAGGACGGCGACTTATAAATACGTGACCCTAGTTTAAGACAATGCACACCCCTCCTGGGATTACATGTCACCCAGTTCAACTTTTAACGGCGACTTACTGCGAGACCTAAGCTTAAGGTCAAAATGTACACAACTCCCGGGATACCTGTCACCCGGTTCAACAACTAATGTACCGATTCCTGATACACTTGTCTTATAGTTGATGGCAAAACCGTGAACCCAGATTATATTACTCTAACCCCATACTTGACTTTATTCCATAACTCCAAAACAGCCAATATCGATATATATACAAAATATATAATCATTATAAATAATATGAGGAAAAAAAATAAACATTTTATATAAAAGGGAAAATTTCTATAAATAGAAACTTACTAATTTTAGAATCTTACTTAAGATATAAATATTGTCGTAGAAAATTCGTAAGCTATTAAAATTATTGAAATGTATAAAAATAGCATTTCCAACGAAATTAACATTTTATTTTTATTTTCGTTATCGTAACTTTATTATATTTCTAAATTCGTTTCTCAAAATATAAATAAAATATAATAAGTCATTATATAGTATTTTATAATTAATTATGAAATCGAGTTAAAACTATAAATTTTAGAAAAGAGATGTTTTAAGAAAAACGATATCAAAATTAATTGAGTCGACGAGTTTTATAAATGAAATGAGATTTGCAAAGATTTCAAATTATTTTTAACAAATATTTTTATTAATAAATAATATGGATTTTAATAAAAATAGTCAATAGGAAACAAATAGGAAATTATTAGAGAAAATAGTCTCGACTAAAAGTATAGTTAAAATTAAATCGACTATTTTCTCATTTATTAGTATAAATCGTAAAACGAAAATTAATTTATTAAACAAGTACACAAATCTCGATTATTTTATTAAAATACGATTTTAAGTTAAAAATTAGAAATTAACGAAATATGACGAAAATATGAAATCGATATTATTTAGTTACTAGTGTCATGGTAACCAACAAAATATTATAACGATCATAAATAATAAAATTACTAACGATTTATAAAACAATATGGAAAGTCGTAAAAATATTGATAAATATTAATATAATTTGCAATAATATATAGCTAAAATTAGAAAACCGAAGTTAAAATATTTACTACATACTACTACTCAAACATATGATATAAAATCGAGTAACGTCCTAAAGTTACCTTAAGTCGATATCCGAACGATCATGTACTTGTCCTCGGTTGGGTCTTCACGAAATCCTACGGAACAAAAATATAGGGTACAAAACACCATATAAAAATGAGTTGGACGATTTGGATAAGATCGGTAATCAATTTACCCAAAAGACTTGGAGAAGATGGGAACGCATAATTTGACGGAGTATGAAAATCGAGAGTTCAAGTAGATTAAAAGTCAAGGAAGAACAATGTAAGAGGGAACGAATTGCGAGGAATTCGATAGAAGTAACAAATGAACGACACAAACAAGAGATTAGAAAGAGCAGAAGAAGGACAAGACACGAAATAGCAGCTACAAGCAACAATAGAGCAGTACGATGCACAGAAAACAACGGTGAAGAAACGGGAGAGCATCAGGTCAGCAGCAACGAAAAGAAGGAGAAGAAAAGGAAGAATAGACAACGAACGGCAGCAGCAGTGGTTAGCAACACAGCAGGAAGGAAAGGAGAACAAGCAAGAACGAATCGATACAGGAACCGAGCATAACAATGACAAGTAGCATCGCTTACATAACATGGAACACCAACAGCCGCAGAGACAAAGACGAAAGACAGCAGCAGAACATAATAGCAGCAGGAGTTAGCAGATCAAACAACAGCAATAGATTCAACGAAAGAAGAAGAGGAGAGAAAACAACGGACAACTAGCATGATACAATAAACAACAGCAAAACCGACACAAACAGCAGCAAAACCGACACAAACAGCAGCAGCGAACAGAATGAAATCAGAAGGAGAAGAGGAAGAGAAGGAGAACATACGAACAGTTAAAACGAGTCAGCAACACGACCAAAACGCATGGACAACAGCGAAGGAAACACGATATTGAAATGGACAAGAAAACAGGGGAAAGAAGAACAAGAAAGAAGGAGGGTGAGAAGGGATTTACCGTGGCTGATAGAAGCAGCAGCGACGATACTAACGCACCCAACTCGACAATAAACGAACAAGCAGGGATGGCACGCGAGGAGTGAAACGGAGAATAATGGTGGTGCGAAAGAAGGAGAGCAAAAGGCAGAATGGCACTGGAGAGTCAAGGTGAAGATGAAGAGAGGAAGAATCAAGAAAAAAGGATGAATCCTGAGGAAGAGGAGGAAAGTATAAGACATGAAGAAGGAAAAGGAGGGAGGAAAAAATAGGTGAAGCGGTGGAGGTTGAATAAGGGGTGAAATGAATGATGAGTGGGTTAAGGAGTGAAGCGGTGGGAAACATGAAAGGCAAAAGGGAAAGAACGTAATAGAGTGGGGAAATCAAAAGAATTGGGTGGTCCCACCAAAAAAAAAATGAGAAAACGGATTAATTAAATGTATCGGGTAGTATACGAATTTCGTAACCAGGCCATAAGTCGACTGACCCACGAATCGAGTTAATAAAGTTAATAAATAATCGGGTCGTCAAATAAAAATGAGTAAATAAAGTATTCGAGACGAAAATGAAGCTTAAAGAAATAAATAATTAGACGATGAAATAGTATTTCTCGATAAATAGTAAATCTTCGATAAAGTGAATTAAATTGATTTTTCAAGGAAAGGTAATAAATGTTTTGACGAAACATAAAATAAATTAACTTCGTGCCAAAAATAGAAATTCAAGCGTAAACTAAAATAAATAAAAACAATTTAGAACTTAAATCGCCGAAATAGACTCTTGATAAGACTTTAAATTAAATGTATAAAATAAATCGAAACCGGAATAAAGATATGTTTTAAATATAATAAGGGTTTCCAAGACAAATAGAATTTTAGAAATTTGAAACGATTAATAGATAAATTCATTTTATAAAATTTTAAGAATTTCGAATTAAATCGTAAGCAAAATTAAATATACGGACAAAATTTTAATTCAACTTAATTTATAAAGTCAGGGGTGTTACACTACTTGTTTTTTTTCGGGACAAAGGCCCAACTACTCCCTTAGTCTCTTATTTTCAGTTTTGCATTTAGAAACCCTCACCTACCTTCTTCTCACATATCCATCACCTAACCCCTTCTTTTTACATCTTCATCTTCAACTTCTTACATTCTCCTACGTTTCTTCACTATTTTCTCCAACCTTCTCACTTTCACTTCTTTTTTCTTTCTTTAGAAGTTGCCTACTTTGTCTCTACCCAACCAAGTAAGTTTTTCTAATCTACTTTCCGGCGTCGATACTCTGACCACCAGCAAATAGTCGGCCGACTGTCCGGATATTCGACCGACTATCAGAATAGTCGGGCGACTATTCGTCACCTTCCTAGCCTAATCTCGGTTTTGGGGGTTGATTTCAGATTTTTGTTTTTGCTTAATTCTTACCCAATTTCATTGATCTCCCCCCATCTTAGGTTGTTTTGCTCTGGTTTATGAAATTAGGGTTTGGGGTTTCAATTGATTTGTGGATTTTGTTTAAGTAGTGCACTAATATGATTTTTAAATATCTTAGGATAGAATGGGCGGAAGAAAGAAAGAGCGACAACAAAGAGGTAGCACCCTACGACACGTCGACCATAGTAGAGAAGTCGTACCGACTTAGTACTTGGTGGCTTATTATTTGCAGAGTCTACCAAGTCATCCTGAGGTATGGTTCACGTCAAACAATCAGCGCGAGCATTTTCAACACTTAGCTGCTACTAAGGTAACCCCGACTCGATTTCTTGACCATGATGTCTTGAATATGCTCGACATGTATTCTTATGTAGCCGACCTGCTTAATGGTACATGGATGAATGGGTTAATCCATATGCTTGAGTTCACCTATGAGGCCCCGACCTTAGAATTTTTTATTAGTTTCAACTTCTTTAGTGATAGCGATTGGGATACACCTTGTATTTTTTATGCTTTTTAACCAGAGCTTCTCTCGGTCTGTTAGTGAATTCGGGTAGCTTTTATGTGTCACTAGCGAGGGGGACTCAATACAACCCCCTCGCCGCCTCGCTAACGATCTGTGGCCTTGCATTTCTGGCCGTCATACCAGTCGCAAGCGCGGTAATGAGGTCCATCACTCGGCCATCCGATACTGGCTTCGTATATTAGGCTGCACAATTTTTTGATGCACAGAGCCCAATAACGTCAATGGCGATGAATTAGAGTGCTTAGCGGGTTATCTGAACATTGATAGCAGGAGGCCCTTCGTCATGAATGTGGCCGCCCTCGTGGCCCACCATTTCCAACATGTCAGAAAGGGTCTTCTCGCTTCTATTCACTGCGGGGGCATAGTATCCCACATCGATCACTAGTTTTTTCACGATTGGCCGTGCGGTTCCGACCCTATAGGACACGATTTTCCCCCTACCATGCGACTCGATAGTCGCCTAATTAAGTTTTTTACCCTTAGGGATGTCCATTGGATAGGCCCACATCTGCGTTGGCGCATAGTGAGACACGAGTCTTTTATCCTCCCTTATCTTTTACCACCTCATATCCCCTTCCCTAAGTCCCTTTTGGTCCTGGTGTGGTGCTCTCACCGCACCCTTCTTTTTTGCTACCACTTAGGAGGGCTCTCCAGGCCCCCACACAGTTCACACTAGAGATGGGCGGTCCGTCTCAGCCATCTCGGTAGTCTCGAGAGACGACCGGCCCCTCTATGGCTCGCTCGTCTCACACACCATCTTTCGCGGCAGGGTCTTCGGTCCCACCACGGCCTGTTTATTCGTTCTCATATATTGACTATTCTGTTGTTCCTGGATATCCGGCAACCTTTGTGCCCCCTCCACCATATATCCCACCTCCAATCATCGACCACGCGGCAGTTCCTAGGATGCTTAACGAGTTATGTCATAGGATGACCACGGTTAGCTTAATTAGGCATTGTACGACTTTCTGCTCTACGATAATGCAGTTGAAGTCGGCTATACCCTTCCTACCGCGTGGCACCCAACTTACTACACTTATCCTAAGGGAGGTTATTCCGATGATGCTCGTAACGAAGATGACGAGAATAACGAAGGCAACGGTAGCCACGGCGATAGTGGCGACGGTATCGATGTGGACTTTGTGGGACCCGATATTTGGTCTTACGGGTAGGGCGGTTTGAGGAGGTCTTCACTTGTATATATTTTGTAAGTAATTTATTTTCTCTATCTCCTATGCACTTCCATTGTCTCGCATTTCTTCCCCGCATTTCTTGTTGCCTCTTATTGCTTGTTGTACACAATGCGGGCATTGTGTGGTTTGGCTTGGAAAGGTTATGTTTCCGTCTGTCTTCATCCATCTGCATATTTCTTGCATTTCCGCATGCATGATAAAAAAGACACAAAAATACGTTTTTGCATGTAGTCAAGTCTTAGTCGAGTCGGATCAGAATGTTATGTAGCGGTGATGATTGTACTTGTGTGCCTTCAGTTAGTTTGCTTATGCCCGTGCGCCGATAGAGTTTTTACCTATAATCATATGCGTCATTCTTTTATCTTTGGTTGACCGACTGAACAAATAAACTTGATTTATTGTTGGCAAACTACTTAGAATTCTAAGGATTTAGAGCCTCCTTAAACTGATGACATTCATGATCAGTTTCATTTAGGTTGAGAGTAGTACTCCTTATGAGACATGTAACATGAAATTGCATAAGCATGACATTCATCTCTTAAGTACCTGTACGTATTTGACTCGTGGTTCTGACATGTGTGGAAAAGGCAAACCCCTTTCTTCTATCTATTTCTCATGAACTTCACATAACCAAATTGACCTGTTTGACCCGTTTATTAACTACATGCCATAAATTGCCTACTTTAGTCGAGCTAGTTGGTTAATTAGATGGAATTGTTTTTTCTCGGTGATATTTGGTATCATGTTGATTTCAGAAAGGAATGAAGAAATAATGAATTGAAAAGAATGATCGAAAAAAAAGGAAAGAATTGAAATAAAATATAATGAAGTGAGACAAGAAGAAGAACATGCTTTTGCTATGAGATATGAATTGATCTCTCTATTTTCATAGTTGTTGGTGAAAAGCGGTTTTGATAAGGCGCTTGGTACTATGTCTGATTTCTTCGATTGGAGTTTGGTAAGAACGGAATGATTATAATGTTTGGCTATTACCTCCTCATTTCCATATCGTTTTGCCCCTTCTTACCAGATTAGCCTCACTTCATACCATATGTTAGTCCTTAGCATGTGTCTTTATCCGATAGAATGCGTATATACGGTTGATAGAGATTGATTTCATATTATAATGCATGCATCTTCTCGTAGGTCGCAGTTAGGTGAGTGTTTTGTCTTTCTCATTTTACATAAACTCACAATATCACCCTTGTTGTGTGATGAGCGACTCGTGGGATTCCAACATGGACGAGCCTCGCAAGGTTGAAGGTTCAGTATTATTTTCATCGGTCAAGCTAATCGTATGTGGTTGTTTGCTTAAACTTCAATCGTTGGCATTGGTTTTGGTGACTTTCGACCATACTCTGCTATGAGCTATATACATTCCATTAGGTTGCGTCTATCGTTTTGTGCTTGCTTGAGCACAAGCAAGGGTTTGGTTTGGGGAGGTTTGATGTTATATACACTTATTATGCCTTTTATGCACGCATTTCCGTAGTTATCGAGTAGTGTAAGCTACTATTTGCTCCGAATTGGCTACTTTGTGATGTACTTTGTCCCTTTCTAGGAATGGAAGCCATAGGAGCTGAAACGAGTCAAATCCGAGCAAAAACAATGCTGAAACGAGCTGATTGCTGTAGTCTGTCAAGAATAGTCGACCGACAATCAGAATAGTCGACCGACTATTACAATAGTCGACTGATGATTTGTGAAGTTGCTGAAACAAAGTGGGTCAAATATAGTAGACCGACTATTAAAGTAGTTGGCCGACTATTTACGAGATCGAGGTCAGAAGATGCACTAGTCAGCTATTCCTAATTTAGTTCTTAGATTTGTTAAGTGTAGTTAAAGAGAGATTGGACAATAATTTCAGCTCTCTCTAGTCTTACTCTCTTAATACTTTTTCAAAAATTTTAGGTTTTTAGTTTTCTCTCCTCCTTAACTCGGTTGATGTAGTTGAAACTAAGACAATCAACTTCTTCGAATTTCTTCCTTTTCCTTTGGTAATTTAATCTCTATTCTCTCTTCCCTTTTTCCTTCTTCGTTCTTGATTTTTCATCTTCTTAATTATTCTTAATCTCTTTAGATCATTTAAGCTTGTCCTAATCTTATTATCATTCAATATGTTCCATCTATTAATCTCCTTTATTATTGTTGTTGTCCTTGATTTTTCATGAGTAGCTAATTTTTCCTTGCTAGGATTTAGAGGATCCATGAATTAAATATGGTTGTTATATAGTTTATAGATCTGTCAATGATATTGTGTCTAAGTTGTTAATTGTAGCATATAATCACGATTAGTCAGTTAATACGTATGATTGATTAATTGATCGGTAAACTTGAACCTAAGATCGGAAGCCTGGTGAAAATTAGACCTACTATAACACATTAGTTTGCCCTAATAAGATTGGAAGCCTTTAGATGCATGTTAAGGTGAATAGCGGGCCGGAACGACCTTTTCACTATCCCTTAGACCAATATTCGCGATAGATCTGTGACCTAGATTGTGACCATAGGAAATTCATGGTGAACCGACAATCCTAATTTTTCTCTCCTCATAAATTCCTCTTATCTCATCTTTTTTACTTTAGTTATTTTTTCTCTTTTAATTCTCTTTCTTTCACTACTTTAGTTCAGTCAAACTTATAAACAACCCCCGATTTGGTTACGTAGATAGACTTTTGTTGCAAGTAGAATTATTTGTCTCCCTGTGGATTCGTTCCTTAGTTCCCTCGCTATATTTTTTTAGAACTTAATTTTTCGGTTATTTTTAATAGGTGTACGATTAGCTTATCAATATTCATTGTATTGTAGAGAAACCTTTCGTAACATCGTAAAAGAATCTTTTCACTAATAGCAAGCTTATGGCCATTAAGCTTTTTGTTTATGGTTTATGTTTATGGTAGTGGGTCGGGCATGTCATTAACTTGGTGATTGTGGTGCCAATTAATCACAGTGAACTTTGGCTTTCCTCTCCTACCACTATAAAAATTAGAAGCTTGTAGTCGTTTGACATGCGTGATCTTTCATCAATTTCTTCTCCTAATGGTTGAGTACAGAACCTTTTGGGAGTGTTGTGTGACCATGGGGGATGATGCTCATTCCGATTTGTACCATAGTCGGGGCGATTTCGTTTCTCATTCATTGACCTCCATACCACGATTGATTAGTCTAGTTTAGTAGGTACAAATAAAGGTCATTTAGATGACAATTTTGTAGGATTGTGTGTGTTTTGAAGGGTTATCATGTAAAGTCCTAATTGATGGGTTAATGTACAAAAATGTATAAAAAGTGGATTAAGGAGTGAAAAGAGAGTTGGATATCAAATGAGGTGTGTTTATCAAATGGGGTCACAAATCATTTATCATCCAAGACACATCAATCATCACTTGTAATTCTCAAAAACACATATATTTTCTATTTTATTTTGCAAGAAGCTCTTTTGTATGGAGGGCTAAGTTCTTACTCGTGGAACAAGTAGTTGAAACCTTTCAAGTTTAGAATTGTAAGACTCATTTTCTATTTTACTTTTATATTAGAATATCAAGTTTAATTTACAATAATTCTCGGTTTGTTGAGATTTCTCTTCTAGCTTTATTATCACCTAGTTGCGTTTATTAATAAACCAATGCTAAAATAGATGAATGAATCTTTTGGTTGTTTATCTATATCATTGTAGCAAATATAATTCACCAAATTGTATGCTCCTCATCGTTATTGTTGAGTTATAAGGATTAAACTTTTATGAAAGAAAGTGATGCCGCTTGAATAACCATTCTTTCATCTTTGCCAAATTCCAACATTCTAATCTACATATTGATACGATTTTGGCGCTTGAATTAGATTGACTTTATCATGAGGGTTATTTGACTATGTTTCTCATATCTTATAACTATTAATAAGTGGAATTAGAAGTTGACTCAACTTCATTGCAAAGTATTTTATGTTAAAGTGAAGTAGAAGAGTCAATGATCAATTCCTTAAACTTGATGGTGGATGGTGCTTGGTCCAAGTATTTTTCTCATATTTGTTGTATTATTCATTCATATTAGTTTATTTTATTTTGTTAATTTATTTAATTAGTTTATTAGACTTAGCAACAAAACATTAAAATGCCCCCATTTGGTTACTTAAATTTATATATAGATTTACACACACTTAAACGACTTAATCAACTTACTTGTGGGTTCGACCCCGACCTACTTTCACTAACTACTAGTTTGTGTTAGAAGTGGATAAAAATTATAATTTGGAGCCTCACGACAAGCCTACCTAAATTTTGGCGCCGTTGCCGGGGAAGGCAATTATTTGTTTTAGTGTGTGTTTTTTGTAAGTATATATTTAAATTAAGGGTCTTTGTCCTTGTCATCTAAAAATGAATTTTTATTGTCCCCAACTTGATGATGAGTTACTACATCAATTTTTTGAAAGACTGACGGAGTATGTACTAGACCCTCCATATTTACATACCAGTAACGAACGACTCTTGGTAGGAATCTACAATAACTTTAATCTAGCAACTCAAATCGATTTGCAAGTTAAATGTGACGGAGATTTCTTGAGTTAAGTCATAGTGAAAAGTGAGATATGGTTGATCTTTTGGTTATCAACGCTCGAGAACTAGAGATAAGCACTTTGCTTCTTGAACTTCCCTAATATTTCGAGAATGCTCCAAGCCATGAGCCTATTTGTAGTGATGATGTGCCCGAAAATGAAATTTCTACCTCCCTTAACCATGAATATGGTTCTCCACTTGATGATGAAGGAGAGGTAAGTGACTCATTTTTGTTGACTTTGTCGTATATTGAACCCAAATTTGATTTGCCATCGCCCACAGGTGAGACTGATATTTTATGGGATTTGAACGATACATTAGTAAGAAGTAAGGACAAGCAAAAAAATTTTAGATGACATCGTCGGTTAAGGACCAATAACATGAATCCATATTTATTTTGAAAAATTTGAAGACATAGATCATAACATTCTATATGCTTGTATATTCATGTGGAGTGTTGTTCGTTTTTATTATAACATTTTATAGAGTTTTCACTAACTCTTTTGTGAGCTTGTTTGAGCATCTCCTATGTGCATTACCATGCTCCGATCATAAATTGAATAATATTTTTTTGAAGGGGTAGTGACCCCTTGAATGGTCCTAATATGAATATGCGTCGTGCGGGACGTTAATCCAGTGGTTACGAGAGGCGACCCGATTTTTGTTATTTGATGATATTTTTTTTAGCTTTGAATAAGGTAGTTTGTAGATGTCACTTGAAGTTGGATAAGTTTCGGAAGGAAACAGTTAGAGAAATCAATATTTCTGATCCCATTTATGAAGATTATATATGTTCTACTTACGTCGAGCCACGACGTTAACTAAGGCGCTTGTCGGGAGACAACCCATTTTTCTTTTTCTTTTTAATTTTATTTGTTTTCTATTATTTTAGACTAACTTTCATTTTCTTTTATTGTTGTGTAGGTACGAGCTCTATCTTTATAATAATAATAATAATAATAATAATAATAATAATAATAATTAAAAAAATCCATTAGAACAGACCAACTCTGTGCCGCAGCTAGTGGCCTCAACGGCCCCTGGTAGTGGACCACGATCAGACTCAAATTTTTTCCATGAGGTTGGCCGCTGGTGTTGGCTGTATCAACCGCGGGTCGCGGCAGATATAACTGCCGATGGTGCTGACTTGGCCGCTGGTGGTGGGGTGCGCACAAGAGCCTTGAGTTGGGACAATTAGTGACGCCGATCGCGACCATTAATGCCGCTGATCGCGGCCACTACCGCCGTTGGCAGCGGCTAATACAACCTTGGGTCGCAGATCCAACTTAGCGTCAGGTACGTGAGTGTGTGTGTAGATCTAGGATCCTTTGAGACACCTCAACTCGCCGCACCCGTTGAGACTAAATCTCAACCATTTGATTAAAATCAAATTAAATGGTAAGATTAAAACAAATAATTATTCATATAGTGAGTGTGTATATATATAGTGAAAATAACAGTTATAGTGAGAATCAATTGTAAAAATCAATTAACCGTGTATGTATATAGTGAGTTTAATAGCGTACATAATGAGTTCTTTAGTGTATATATAACAGTTTTTTATGTATGTTCCATTGTTTTACGTTATTTCAGTGTATATATATATATTGATTAATTGATGTACATAGTAACCATTTGGGTTTATATAACAATTATATTACTGTTTATATTGAGTTCTTAAGTGTATATATATATATATTGAGTTTAATAATGTACTCTGTATATAATGAGTTTTTTAGTATATATATAACATATATTTTGATGTATGCTCTATTGTTTTAGGTAAGAGGAGAGAATAACATGATTAATTCATATGACAATTATTTCAGTGTATATATATGTTGATTAATTAATGTATATAACAATTATTTTATTGTATATATTGAGTTCTTAAATTTATATATATAGTGAGTTTAATAGTGTATATAATGAGTTTTTTAGTGTATATATAGCAGTTATTTTAATATATGTTCTATTGTTTTAGTAAGAGAAGAGAATCAACTTGATTAAAAGGGTGGAGGGTTGGTTGTGATCTAATATTGTCCGTAAATTATTTCTAATCTAATGGTTCGGATTGTGTCTTAACGGGTGTAAGGAGTTTGGCTGTCTCACCGGAACCCGCCCCTCTCTCTCTCTATACACACACACACACACACACACACACACACACACACACACACACACACACACACACACATATATATATATAGAAGGGATCAAGTGAGTCCACTTATCATAATTGAGTCCGTGAATCCTCATCTCAACCCTTAAATTAGTGATAGATTAATGGTTAAAATTGTTTTGTCAATTAAGAAAATAACTAACTAAATCTTGGTAAATATTTTATTTTTTCTCTCACCTCCTTAATTATCTCAGTGCAAATCTTCTCCCTCCCATCAAATTTTTAACTGCATCTTTCTCTCACACAACAAGTGCGTCGTTTCATCTTCATTTTCACCAAAAAAATCATCCTTTCGCTACTGCCATGTTACTCTAACTCATACAATGTGTTATTCTAATTCATGAACTATGTTACTTTAACTCATAAAATCTGTTACGTTGCATAATACTATCTTACAAAAACAGTACGTTGCATAATGTATGTTTCCATTAAGAATAATTCATCATATGAAATTTGCGAACGCACAATATATTGAGCTATTGTAGTTCATATACTGTGTTACTTTAGTGTAGAGCATCTGTTACTTTAATATCTACCATCTGTTACTTTATATGTCGTGTTACTTTAATACACTCCAGTCATTACTTTAGTGCTTTTCATCTGTTATTGTAGTGCATTGGAGTGTCCTAAGAATTTAGGAAACCGTCATATTAAAAAAATAATAAAAAAAGATACTGTTAAATTGCGTTACTGTAACTCATTATGTATGTTACTCTAACGCATAATGAGTGTTACTCTAACGTATAATGTGTGTTATTGTAACTCATTTTACATCAATAAAGGATGTTACTCTAAGGACTGGATATTGGAAAATCAATCAAACTCATAAACTGTGTTACTGTAACTTATTCAGTACGTTACTCTAACGAATAATGTATGTTACTCTAACAATATATTGTCCCACTCAGAATTCTGCTTCTTCTTCTTCATCCTTCTCCTCCTCCTCCTCCTCCTCTTCTTCTTCTTCTTCTTCTTCTTCTTCTTCATCATCATCTTCATCATCATCATCGTCAGAAACTTTGATTTAATCTAACCACCGCGCAATCTTTTCGTTGTGTACTTCCTCACATCGAATCCACAAGCCAATGCGTAGATTTTATAGAAGTTTACTGACTCATCCACGTCCTTGAAAATCTGCCCTATGTATGGAGGAACATCTCACCCACATCCCTACATCATTCATGTGCTTTTGCGTCTACTGAAAAACAATAACAGTGCCAATAAACGTAGCGAAAAAAAACAATCAAAACTTGAAATATGGATTAAAGTAACAGATAACAAAAATTAAAGTAACAGATGAAGTGCATTGAAGTAACATTGGATTAAATTAACAGAGGATGCTTGTACACCAGGTATAAAGTAACAGAGGTTAGACATTAAAGTAACATGTAGTGTGAATTAAAGTAACAGATAATGTTCATTAAAATAACACCAGGTATAGATTAGTGCAAAAAATTCATTTAATAATCAGAAATGAAGTATGAAGCAGTATCTTACTCTTTGATATTGTTTCCTATTTTTAAGTCATCACGTCCCATAATTATAGGATGCAATATCTTTTTTTTTTTTTCTTTTTTTTATATGGCGTTACTCTTTGATATTGTTTCCTATTTTGGTGTCAATCACGTCCCATTATTATAGGAAACAGTATATATATTTTTTTAATATGGCGGTTTCCTAAATTCTTACGACACTCCAATGCACTACAATAACAGATGAAAAGCACTGAAGTACGTAACGACTGGAGTGTAATAAAGTAACACGACATATATATAAAGTAACAGATGGTAGACATTAAAGTAACATATGCTCTACACTAAAGTAACGTAGTATATGAACTACAATAACTCAATATATTGTGTGTGCGCAAATTTCATATGATGAATCAGACATCTAACAGTATGCAGTTTCCCATATTGTAAACGTAAAAACTAATAATTGAGTAGCATCTTAATGACTTCCATGGCGATTCCAGTATAAATTACAACGCATATACTCACCGTTTGTGTGTTCTACGATTTGCATATGCGCCATTGAATGAAAATTTTAAGCCGGATTGATCGAACGTAAGTTATAGCAGCTCGAAGAAGACGATAAATGATTGAATGTGTTCTTGATTGTGTTAATTGGAAGTAAATGGCAGCGGCGCGAAGAAGAATTTCAATGGTTGAATGAGAGAATGATGAATGTGATTTTTGTTATGAATGAGAGAATGATGAATGTGATTGAATGAGAGAATGATGAACGAGAGAATGAATGAATGACAGAGAATGAATGAATGAATGGCAGTATGAATGATACGTTACTCAAATATATTCCTTCCTATTTTGATGGAAGCAGTATCTTCTCCTTTTTTCTTATTTCTTTATTAATATAATGATGGATCTCGTCCCTCCATCCATCTCTCATCCAACGTATGGGATGAGGAGTTGGGGACTCATTAGAACCCCCCCCTCTCTCTATATATATACACACACACACACACACACCCGTACCCACATACATACATACTGTAGACACCCGCATTTTGATCGCCAGGTGTCTATGGCAGTTTCCAAAAAAAACACCCGATGATGATCGGACGCTAACGTGTCTCTACGCGCTCGGATACGGGCTCAAACCCATTAATCATTGGCTAACACACTTACGGAGTACAAATCTCACCAAACAAACCTCAAATCCAGGCCCAGTGGATCATTCCGAGTCAAACAAGACTAATTTGGGCCAAAACCGACACCGGAAATAAAACCAACTTTTCACGATTGGGTCAACCCCGGTCAAAGTCGCTTCCGAGACACACAAAACAGCCATACAATCATCAAAAGCCC
This sequence comes from Agrostemma githago, assembly GCA_958450325.1. Lineage (NCBI taxonomy): Eukaryota > Viridiplantae > Streptophyta > Magnoliopsida > Caryophyllales > Caryophyllaceae > Agrostemma > Agrostemma githago. Next base: position 18,180,301 of record OY288255.1, on the reverse strand, counting down.
AAGTCGAGCACAAAATCCATCAAACACAAATCACAGTCCAAAGTCAACGGACCTGCGCGACCCAGCTGGGCCACTCGATCGAGTGACCCACCCACTCGATCGAGTGGGCCTATTTCGAGCCCGACGGCTGGCATAACGGGCCACTCGACCAAGTTAGCAACCTACTCGGTCGAGTAACCCTAAACCGGGTGCCCTAGCTCTTCCTATATAAACAACCCCATGCAACACATTACACATCTTTATAAAACCCTAACTTTACAAACCCTAGAGCAACCCTACACTTACACACACTACATCTTTACAAACTCTAATCAAACCCTAGCAATTCAATAGTAGCAGGAACCCTAAAACCTAGTTTTAAGAATTAACCCCGAGCCACCATAACTTAACCTACGTAAAACCTCGAAGACTCTTATGTAGAAGCCACGGTTACGAGTCCGCGCCGAGACAAGAACATGTAGGTTGAGGGTGTCAAAACCCTTCTCTTCTCCTTCCCTTCACCTCGTCATCTTCTTCTTCCTTTTTTCGTTTTTTTTTCATTATTTCTTTTACTATTATTCCGTTCGTCGCATCATAATAATGATAATAACTAATATAAAACATTAAAATACTTATCAATTTGTGTCGAATAAGAAGGATGGTGGGATAAGGAAAACCGCCTATATAAGTGTACTGCACACGCGTCGTCGGTCGTTTATCCCATCACCCCGACTATTTGATTATTGAGATAAGTTAACTTAAACAATAATTCGTTTTTATTTTCTCGTCATCATCATCATTAATCTTGCATTCATCAACTTTTAAAATCAATTTTAATAAGGGTCGAAACCCGTTGACACGGATCCGACATCACAATCCCTAGGGATTTATTTCGATGTCGGAGAAGTCGAGGGAATCAATTATTTTTTTTATTTATTCAAGTAAAGCGTCGATTTTAGATTCGATACCAATTCCATAATTGGATATCGAATCTAACAATCAAGTCACACGAATTAATTAATGTGATTTGTTCATATCACGATAATTAATTTAAGGCGACTAAAATTAATTATTTTTTTTTTATTATTTCACTCTAACTCTCATATCGATTCAAATAATCGAATATGGGATACAACGAGTATTCCAAATTTAGAATCGGGTATAAATTCAACAATATTTATATTCGGTTGAACAAAATTCGCGATTTATAGAAAACCAAGTCGAACATAAATTATGCAATATTTATGTCCGATTCGGTAAAATCGTCGAACTATCAAAAATCAAAAGCAATTTCGAAAATCAATATAAAATTGCAAGCGAATTACAATTCCTACAGATGCCACTCGCCCGAGTGCCTTAGTGACTCGATCGAGTGACATCGCAAAATCGAGTCAGAATGCTTTTTATGACCACCACTCGGTCGAGTCTCACGGTGACTCGATCGAGTGGCTACGTACTCGGCCGAGTTGGTCAATAACTCGGCTGAGTACGGTCTAGTACGCAAAACAGAATCGTCTTTTACAGGTTAACTCGATCGAGTCCATCGACTACTCGATCGAGTAACCTCATAACGACTAAAATAATGAGTCGTACATTCTCCTATTTTCAAACTCGATAGTATTTTACGACTTAGGTCAACATGTGCTTAATTAACCACGTGTATACTATTTTTTCAAAACATACATCATCATATTTGCATCTTTGTATCTCATTTATTATTTGCACAAACCGTTATTATTCGTTAAATCATTACATCGTTACTAACGCGTTTGTTATTTCTTTTGTCAATTTATATATTGTTCGTTTATTGTACTAAATGAACCCACATGCTAAAATTCCACTTTGACGTAGAATTAATTGAATTAAATTGACTTAGAAACCCGTTTCAATTCCATTCACATGTTAGGGAAAATAAATCTTTGCATATCATTTTCCCGTTTTACTAACGCGCGTATTGTAAGTCATTCGAATTCTTAGTAGAGGCCGCTAATGTGCGGGCGGGGTTGGGTGTCCTTTGTGGGCTTCCCAACATGTACCCTCACCCCTTACTTAGAACCTCGGTATCCGGATGCCCGAAACCGTTGGCGCACGAGAGTCATTCATACACGGTATCCGATAATGTCGGTATCGGTATCGCAATGCAAAGGGACGAGCCCAATAAACTCTGACATCAGAAATGGGCCGTATTTTGTATACGGACCACTACGACATAGAGTGGGCTCGAATGGTTCCGAATAACCACAAAATTCGGTGGCGACTCCACATAGACCTAAATTTCAATTCGATCCATTCTCATATGGAGATTCATTCGCCTACCCAAACCCGCGCGTGGCCGCGTCGGGGTGGACCTATGTCATGTCCACAATTTGGCGACTCTGCTGGGGATTAACTGATGCGTGACTTACCGTCGGCATCCTCAGGGTGAGACTCGAATAGAAATTGTTTGACTAGTACAATACGCGTTTTAGTTTTACGATTCATGCATAACCCATATTTTTCCGGGCCGGTACTCGCGACCGACGTCCCACTATACCGTTGATGTACTCCAATATGGATATGTCAAAAGGTGTCCATAGTCGATTCAAGTGGGTTACGCGGCATGTTCTAAGATCAACTTGACTTAGGAAGTCCGTCCCGATCAACGTCTAGACTATGTACACTGGTATAGACCCTCTATAGACCGACCGAGACTTAGTATAGAGCTTACATGGCGTCGTTATAATGCTTGTGTGACTACGTGCTACTTGGTTTCCGAGTCGTTTTCAAAAAAACCGTCTTTTTTCAAAGATTGCATCTTTTTTCAAACTATTCAATTTCAAAACCCGGGACACATACCGAATTTAGGACTTACGATTTTACTCAAAATATCCTCTTTTCTAGACGGTATGCCGCCCAATTCAAAACTCGAAAAAAACATTTCGAACTTTCAAAACCCGTGGCCCAATGACTTTTCGTCCGCTTTCGGAAATTTGGGCCATCCACCGAGTTTACTCGGTCCTTTTTTGCAAAAATCATCAATTTTCAAAACCTTCCTCTTCTAGGACTTCCCGTATTTAGCAAGTGTCGGGTCGTGCTTAAGTTGTCAAGGTCTATAGCGTCGAAACTGTGTCGATCTTACATCACAAATTTCTTCCCCTTCCCAGTCCGCCTTATTAGACTAAGGCAAGGCCCACCTACGTAGGACAAACCCCTACAAAGGAGGGCCCGTCAACACAATCGAGTTCATAAAGTTTGGGGATGTCTAACGTGAACCTTCCTTCGAACAGGACTAGGCCCACCGGCCGAATCATAAGGAAGGCCCACATTTCACAAGTCACCCGTCTAGGTGTCTTTTTCCGAGTCATTTCCCTTTTAGTCTCGTTCGGGATGTACTTTCTATTTCGGGATTTTGGGCTAGTTTCTGATTACGTGGTGTTCTTACATACAGGCCACCCGAAACCAGACATCAACGCAAAATGGACGAGTTGAAAAATGCCTTGACCAAGATCGAAACTCAATTGGCCGCCATCCAGGCTAACCAAGCAACTTTGTCCACCCGCCTAAGCACCGTAGAGAAGACGGTCCCTAACGAAGGAGGTGAGCCCGCCGGGCCCATGGCCGAGCTGGTTAGTATCGTTCGTAGGCTCGAAGAACAGGTCCACCTATCGACGAACAACTCGATCCACACCGAAAATGCTCGTACTTATTCACCTTTGGATAACGAGCTACCCGCTAACCTCAACTTGACGGGAATTCCTATGTTTGAGGGTACAGAAGACCCGGTCCACCACATCCGGGCTTTCAAAGACTTCATGGCAGTCAAGGGGGTGAAGTCAACTATGTTCAAGCACTTGTTCCTTTCTTCCTTGGAGAAACATCCTAAGGCTTGGTTCTACAATCTCGATTCCAAGAAACACAAAACTTGGGACGATGTGGCTACCGAGTTTGCTCGGAACTACGCCGATAACACTGAAATCCAGACTACAATGCGTACTCTGGAGGTAATGGCCCAAGAGCCCAAAGAAGGGTTCACCAAATATTTGCAAAGATGGAGGGCCGAGAGTGTAAAGATGGTCGAAAAGCCCAGCGAAAAAGTGCTAGTGGAAGCCTTTGTCAAGAACCTCCTCCCATCCTACCGGGTCCATCTCCGGTATGCTATCATCCCCAACTTTGCTGCCCTTACTGAAATGGGCACCAGGATCGAAGATAACTTAAGGTTAGAGAACCTGACTAAGGCCTCTACCAAGGGCTACCAAGGGGCTAGTTCGTCTACAAACAAGCCCACACCTGCAGCGGCAACCCGCAGCATCTTTGACGAGGTAAATCTGCTCGACACCTCATCCAAAAAGAATACACCAAATCGGGTATTCACAGATATGGGGACTACCTATACTTATGCCTTACGGAGGCTATCTTCGAAGGGTCTGATCCAACCAATAGGCCCAACTCCAGAGGCCCCAGTAGAGAAAAGGTCCAAATATTATAATGCTCAGGCCTACTGTCAGTATCACCGGGGTAACGGACATGATACTGAAAAATGTTGGAAGCTAAAGCACCTAATCCAAGACCTTATCGAGAGCGGGAAAATCCCATTGCCTGGAGACAAGCCGAGCAACAAAGAAAACCCGTTCAGCGCCCATGCCATATTTACAGGAGAGGTAATTGACTGTTCTCACCTCATTTCCCCGTTTATCCCACAAATCAACGGGATATGGTTTGACGATGAGGATGATGTGTACCTGGCCAAAGGGGAAGCTGTCCCCGTCACCAGAGAAGAAGTCCGAAAAGCCAAGTCCAAGGCCTTGGCCACCAACCACCTCGCCACTGCTGGGCGCGCCACTCCAACATCCGTCACTGAACCTGCCAGGACGGAACCAACCCCCGAGGAACCAAGCAATGACATGGCCCTAGTCCAACAAATGAAGAGGGTTCGAGCTGATTTAACTATATGGCAACTACTGGTTAGCTCACAGCTCATCGGGAAGCACTGACTAAGGCCCTCGATGAAATCAAGGTCGACTCAGAAGCTACCCCCGGTGAAATGGTAGCCACCATTATGCCATACCTCAAGGGCAAATCCAAGAACAAAGGCCCACTCATAACCTTCGCCGAATCCGATCTGCCATCATTTGGGCCCAACCATAATCTGGCCCTATATATCACGGTCATCTGCAAGGGTAAGTACCTCCCGATGACCCTTATCGACGATGGATCGGCCGTGAACGTCTTACCCCTAAGGACCGCTAGGGCCCTCGGCATCACTGATGCCGACTATCTCCCGACAGCGCAAACTATTCAGGCTTTCGACGGGAGCCCAAAACCGGTAGCTGGGGCCGTTAACCTGAAGATCATAACGGGCCCAATCGAAAAGGAGTTGGAATTTCAGGTGATAGATGTCACCTTGTCATTAAATCTATTACTAGGAAGGCCTTGGATTCACAAGTCAAGGCCGTATCATCCACCCTCCACCGAAAAGTCAAGATGCCACTCAAAGACGGTATCATCACACTGGAGGCGACCCCAATAAACGTGGCTAGCTGTAATGCCACAAACCGGGCCGAACCACGAGGATTCGACTTCGTGGCTATGATCGAGGATGAATATCTCTTCAAGCCCTACTTCACTACTAGCATCGACATGATGCTACAAAATCTGGGTTACTTACCCGGAGCTACCTCGAGACCGCATCTTCCAGCTGGGAAGATAATCGAAGTCCTGAACGATGGCGAGTCACAATTCGGGCTAGGATATGCCGTAACCCCAGAAAACGTGGTCCAGGCTGGTATTCACAAGGCCACTTACATCCTCAAGGGTACTTACATAGGCCCTTATAGCCCAAAGCTAACTAACTACTTCGTCACTCCAGTCTTCGGAGCCATTCAAGTGGGCCTCTACCAACCCACCATCACATATCCCGAGACCAAAACGGCTCGGGAATGCAACTATATCCCCGATGATATATTCACCATCATCCAAGCAGAGTCGGAGAAGAGTGAAAGCGACTCCGAGCCCGTGCTGGGGCTCTTATTTGGAGAAGACAAGACCGTTCCTGCTCCAAAAGATGACTTGGTCAACTTGATCCTCCGCAGCGATCGGTTCGACCCAACCAAGCTAATCACCGAGGTCGGCGCCAACACCGAGACAAGGGCTTGGAGGAAGACCATAAAATGGACCGACAGTCAAGGACGGGTCTACAAGCTGACCATCGGCGAGGGAGACATGCCGGATACCGAGCCCGAGTCTGAGTCAGAGTCTGAGTCGGAGTCTGAGTACGAGTTTAGAGGGTTTGGTGCTGGAGTCGAGTCTGTAATCCCTCTTCCCTTAGCCACTGAGGTCTCGGGGTCTGTCCGAAGACCTCTCCCTATCCCGCCACTGACCAACGATCAGATGGCCGCTCTATTCGTGCTATTTTTCAAATTTACCATCAATAATAATAACGAACACCTTTCTGCTTACGACTTGTCTTATTTCCAAAATTTTCTTAATTTCAAAAATTTTATACGCAATGACATTGAGAAACCCGACGAACAGGTACCTCTACCTCCACATCTGGTCGAGCAGCTCGAGCAAAGGGAATCCTGAGATCCGGTAATCGAAAAACCGAGTCCATCAACGTGGGACCACTTTAGAGCCCCAGATGCTTAAGTTGGGCCTATCTTTAGATCCAGAGGAGAGACAACAGTTCACAGACCTCCTCCTAGAATTTAAAGACGTCTTCGCATGGTCCTACAAGGACATGCCGGGAATAGATCGAGAAATAGCAGAACACCGAATACCCATCAAACATGGGTGCAAACCGGTAAAACAGAAGCTCAGAAGAATGAAGCCCGAATGGTCTCTTAAAGTCAAGGAAGAGGTCGATAAACAATTCAAAGCGGGTTTTATACAAGTGTCTGAATATCCAGACTCGGTTGCAAACATCGTGCCAGTACCCAAGAAGGACGGCAAGGTGCGAGTATGCGTGGATTTCCGGGACCTAAACAAAGCTAGCCCAAAAGATGATTTTCCGTTACCACACATCGACATATTGGTGGATAACACGGCCGATCATGCCCTCCTATCATTCATGGACGGGTACGCCGAATACAATCAGATCAAAATGGCAGAAGAGGATATGGGTAAGACCACCTTCATTACACCATGGGGTACTTACTGTTACACCGTCATGCCATTTGGGCTTATCAACGCTGGAGCCACTTATCAACGGACCACCACCACCTTATTGCAGGACATGATGCATAAGGAGGTGGAAGTCTATGTGGACGATATGATCGTCAAATCCAAGGACCGAAGCAGGCACATTCCGGCCCTAAGAAAGTTCTTCGCCCGACTACGTAAATACAACATGAGACTAAACCCACAGAAATGCAGTTTTGGGGTAACGTCAGGCAAATTATTGGGCCATATCGTTAGCCAACGTGGCATCGAGGTCGACCCAACCAAAATCAAGGCCATCACCGAGATGCAACCACCCAAGACCGAAAAGGAAATAAGGGGGTTTCTCGGGAAAGTCCAGTACATCAGCCGTTTCATTTCAAAACTAACCATGGCATGTGAGCCCATTTTCAAAAAACTGAAGATTGGGGAACGGGTGCTATGGGACGACAAATGTCAAGCGGCTTTCGACAAAATCAAGGAGATCATGTCGGCTCCGCCGGTACTAATGCCACCTCAACACGGTTTATCTCTGTCGTTATACCTAACAACGACCGAGTCAGCCATGGGGGCTATGCTGGCCTAGACAGTTGATTCAGAAGAACGGGCTATTTACTACATCAGTAAAAAGTTCCTCGAGTATGAATGCAAGTACACCATGCTCGAGAAAACGTGCCTAGCTTTGGTTTGGGCCACTAAAAAGCTCAGACACTACATGCTCAGTCACGAAGTACATGTTTTATCCAAAATGGATCCAATCAAGTACTTATTCGAGAAGCCCATCCTCAACGGCAGGATGTCAAGATGGACTTTAATGTTATCCGAGTTCAACCTCAAGTTCGTACCATTAAAAACCATCAAAGGCCGGGTAGTTACCGAGTTCCTCGCTGACAGCCCGATATCCGAAGAAGGCCACACTGATACATGGGCCTTTCCTGATGAAGACATATTCCATACCGATACCGAGACATGGGATTTGTATTTTGACGGGGCATCTAACTTCCGAGGATTTGGGGTTGGAATTCTGTTAATCTCACCCCGAGGGGAACACACTCCCTTATCCATCAAGTTGGACTTCGACGTGACCAACAACGCAGCCGAATACGAAGCATGCATTCACGGGTTGCAAGTCGCCGCTGATTTAGGGGTAACGAACCTCCGGGTCCACGGTGATTCATCACTGGTCATCAATCAAGCATTCCAAAAATGGTAAACTCGGAACGCCAATCTCGTGGCTTACCAAGCACGAGTAAGGGTTCTAGAGAAACGATTCCAGAAAGTAGTTAACATCTACCTGCCTCGGGAAGAAAATCAGTTTGCAGACGCACTTTCCAAATTAGCATCTTTACTGAACATCCCGGACCACCTGACCAGCATGCCAATCTGTGTCGAAAGGCGGTCAGAGCCGGCCTACATTCATGCCATTCAAGATATCGAAATAACTGACCCAGAACCTTGGTATCAAGCCGTCCTAACCTACCTGACAACGGCAGAATATCCCGCTGGAGCTGAAAATCGGGCCAAAAAGGCCCTACTAAGATTGGCAACCCAATTCGTTCGTACTGATGACGGACAATTGTACAAAAAGACGGCAAAGGGAGCTCTCCTCCTATGCACCGACAAGATACAAGCCGAAAAGGTCATGGCCGAGGTCCACGACGGTGAAAACGGTCCGCATATGAACGACTATATGCTGTCCTGTAAAATCACGAGGCTTGGGTATTACTGGAACACCATGGAAACGGACTGTCAGTTATATGTCAAGCACTGCCATAACTGTCAGATCTTCGGTAATGTACCGCATATGCCATCTTCCCTATTATATACCATGACATCACCATGGCCATTTTCGATATGGGGTATTGATATAATTGGGAAAGTGCATCCTTCCGGGACGGGAGGGCACTGGTTCATCTTGTTGGCCATCGACTACTTCACCAAATGGGTAGAAGCCGAGTCATACCGTGTCTTGAACGCCAAGCACGTGGCCAAATTTATCCAAAATAAGATCATATGCCGATACGGGATCCCGCATGAATTTGTCAGTGATCACGGGACCCATTTCCAAGCTGAGACCACTGCATTATTGGCGAAATACAAAATTCAGAGGCATATATCTTCACCTTACCGACCACAAACAAATGGAGCGGTAGAAGCGGCCAACAAAACAATTGTCACCATACTAAAAAAGATGGCTGAGAATTATCAGGACTGGCCCGACAAGATACCTTTTGCCTTATGGGGGTACCGAACTTCGATTCGCACCGCAACCGGAGCAACTCCATATTACATGACATATGGAATGGAAGCAGTCCAACCGGTCGAGCTAGAAGTACCATCCGTAAGGATTTTGCTTGAAAGCCAAGTACCCGAAGCAGATTGGGTCCAAGCCCGATACGATTCGCTAGTTCTTTCGGATGAACGGTGGTCCCGCGCCCTCAATAATATTCAAGTGTATCAAAAGAGAATCCAACGGGCTTTCAACAAAAGGGTTAGGCCCAGGAAAATCAAAGAAGGAGATTTGGTCCTAAAATCGGTTCGTGCCTTACTGCCGGTTGACCCAAGGGGAAAATTCAAACCTAATTGGGCTGGGCCATACTTAGTCAAGAAAATCCTATCGGGAGGAGCGGTGATGCTAATGGACCTGGATGGTAACGAGTTCGTCAACCCGACCAACTTGGACTAGCTGAAGCGCTACTACCCATAAGCCCAATCTCAATGTCATTTGCAAAAATTTATAAAACTTAGTCTTTTTATAAATTTTCAAAATTTTTGACAAGTCAATAAGTTAGAATTAACTATTCTACCGTCGCACATCTAGAGTTAATAATCTTGATGTATTTCGAAAATTGCAGAAAAAAAAATCAATCAAATCAAATTTTGAACTACGGTTGGTTTGATTCCGCTAATTGTGGATACGTAGGCAACCCCTCAAAAGGGTACAACCACTGCAATAAACGAAAAGACGGGAACGGTATTCAATAATACGTCTTTATTAATATCTAGATAAACTCGGGAATCAAAAAAAAAAAAAAAAACGCACCACAAAAAAAATAATTATATTCAAATAATAAAATAGGAGACTAATATCCCGGCATCTTCCCCTTTCCCTTGTCCTTCGGGTCGCGTGGAGCCCGAGGTCGTCGAGGTGGGGATGAGCGTTCCCTAATCACCAGGGGAACCTCCTTAGCACGAGCCCGCTTCTTTGACGACGGGTCTTCAATCACAGTCTTCGGCCCAAGTCGGGCCCGTACATGCTCGGGTAGCCTATCCCGTGGGCCAAGTCGGTCCTGCACAGCTAGTCTAGGGCCCAGTCTCCTTTCCACGTCTGTCTGGGGGCTCACCTTCCCCCGAGCGCCTTTAGCACCGGACCCTTCAGCTTGAGTCTTAGCCTTCTTCTTGTGTCCTGACATTAGACGAACTAGGGTAGCTGGAGTGTCTCCCTCATCAAAGAACCCTTTGTTGTCTTTAGCTTGCTCCCTTCTCAGCAGGTCGAAAGCTTCATCAACCTTCAAAGTAGCTCGGGCCTTGGCATCACCTGCTTTGGTCCACTTCACATATGAGTCCGAAACCCAGATCGAATGCCGAGATTTGGGAGTGGGCCAAGTATGTCGGGTGTACCACCTTTGAGCCCAAGTATCACACATCACATCAGTCAATTGGGTAGGGTCACTCACAATTGCCTCTATTTCTGGTATCCGTTGAGTTCGTCCATACTGCCTTAGTATGCGATCCGGGTAAAGATGAACCGTTTGGTTGAAAGACAAGATGACTTGGTAACGGGCCCCCTCCCTCGGGTCCAAACCTGCGAAACGTAGATGGGCCACCATGGCACAACCCATCGAATCAGCCGCCCACCGTGGATTGATAGCACCTCATCCCAGTATTTCTGGCTAATCAGGCTAGTAAAATCGATGGCCTGTCTCCTCGTCATCAGCTGGTTATGGCGGTAGTTGCTAGCATCAAGGGGAGGATCTATCACCGATAGCCTCTCATAAAGCCAAATCTGAAAAAAGAAAGCAAAAACATTAGATCTCAAGACGAAACAGACGACACTCGATCGAGTGCCAGGGCGACTCGATCGAGTGGCGTCACTGGAAGCAAACAGAAGCCTTTTTACGAAGGCACTCGATCGAGTGCCAGGGTGACTCGATCGAGTGCCCATTGCAGTAGCCGAATTCTCGAAAAAAATTCAAAAAATCGAGAAATCAAGAAAAATAAAAATTCGACATACTTGCAACAAACGGGTGCTTCCGGTAAGACGAACGGACTGATCCCTCTTGCGGTTGTCCAAGCCTTGGATTATTTCACCCGTGATCAGCCAGGCCGGGCTATGCTCCGTCTCCATTAAATCAACAACGGTTAACAGACGGATATGACCCATACAAGACAATAAATCCATGTGACCCTCAAAGGCATATACATGGAGCATGCAAAAAGAGAAAGCCCTACGGCTATGAACTGATCTCACCCGGACATCGTGTGGGTTCATAAACTTTTCAGCCAGATCGATCAAGGAGACTGTGTTGTCATCCTGGGTCTTGCGAGACACCTCATTGTGGGAAAGCCCTAAAAATTCTCGAAGCTTCCTCCTCCGGTCATAGACTGAATACGGGACGGCAGGGCGGAGCATCGGGTTCCATCTTCCTATAGCTGCAATCTCCTTAGGTAAAGGGCAGATTTCGCCCCGAGGGAAAGCAAAGACATTATATGTCATCCTAGTAAGCCAAGCATGCATCCAAGAAGTAACGGTCAACCACCATCTGAAGGAACGGGTACAGCTGAGTTACACCCGTCTGGTTCAAGACCACCCTATCAGCATCCCTAAATTGACGGGACCAGGCCTGCAACATAGCACTCAATCTATCGATTCCCATGATGGATTTCTTATGAGGAGAAAGAGACTTTCTTTTTGCCTTAAGGGAAATAAAAGATTTTCTTGTGATGGAATTATGAAGAAAATCAAGAGCATAGGGGGCTATATATAGCATTAGCCTTGCAAATCTCTTTCCATATCACTTCTAGGAAAAGTTTCCTAAATTCCAAGAGGGAATTAACCCACAAGCCTAGTCCCAATACTAGCAAGGAGATAATTATCCCGAACTTTCCTAATTTCTTTAGGAGTCGATTTCAAAATTTCAAAATTTCAAAATTTTCATAATTTCAAATTTTCAAAAATTCAAAGAGTCATTTTCCCCAGCACGAGTCATTTTACTACCTACGTGTTGCATGCATTTTATGTAATTTATACAGGTACGACTCAAGCAAAGCCACGCAAGCAATCAAATCTCCCCAGCAGCATTTTCACGGGATGGGCCTACACACAGGCGCACCCAGGACTTACGCGACAAGTCCAAATGCCCCACGGAGTATTATCATCAACACAGGTATGATTCCTATCTTATGGCTGGCGAGCCCTTCACGCGAGTCTAATGGACTATAAACGACCCGAACGGAAGTCTACCAGGTCTTAACGGGCTTGGTAGCTACTCTGAATTTCGCCCTGTCCAAGCCTCAGTCAGAGTGGGGGCTCTGTAGACACCCGCATTTTGACCGCCAGGTGTCTATGGCAGTTTCCAAAAAAAACACCAGATGATGATCGGACGCTAACGTGTCTCTACGCGTTCGGATACGGGCTCAAACCCATTAATCGTTGGCTAACACACTTACGGAGTACAAATCTCACCAAACAAACCTCAAATCCAGGCCCAGTGGATCATTCCGAGTCAAACAAGAATAATTTGGGCCAAAATCGACACCGGAAATAAACCGACTTTTCACGATTGGGTCAACCCCGGTCAAAGTTGCTTCCAAGACACACAAAAGAGCCATACAATCATCAAAAGCCCAAGTCGAGCACAAAATCCATCAAACACAAATCACAGTCCAAAGTCAACGGACCTGCGCGACCCAGCTGGGCCACTCGATCGAGTTAGCCACCTACTCGGTCGAGTAACCCTAAACCGGGTGCCCTAGCTCTTCCTATATAAACAACCCCATGCAACACATTACACATCTTTACAAAACCCTAACTTTACAAACCCTAGAGCAACCCTACACTTACACACACTACGTCTTTACAAACTCTAATCAAACCCTAGTAATTCAATAGTAGCAAGAACCGTAAAACCTAGTTTTAGGAATTAACCCCGAGCCACCATAACTTAACCTACGTAAAACCTCGAAGACTCTTGTGTAGAAGCCACGGTTACGAGTCCGCGCCGAGACAAGAACATGTAGGTTGAGGGGAGGGTGTCAAAACCCTTCTCTTCTCCTTCCCTTCACCTCGTCATCTTCTTCTTCCTTTTTTTCGTTTTTTTTTTCATTATTTCTTTTACTATTATTCCGTTCGTCGCATCATAATATTGATAATAACTAATATAAAACATTAAAATACTTATCAATTTGTGTCGAATAAGAAGGATGGTGGGATAAGAAAAACCGCCTATACAAGTGTACTGCACACGCGTCGTCGGTCGCTTATCTCATCACCCCGACTATTTGATTATTGAGATAAGTTAACTTAAACAATAATCCGTTTTTATTTTATCGTCATCATCATCATTAATCTTGCATTTATCAATTTTTAAAATCAATTTTAATAAGGGTCAAAATCCGTTGACACGGATCCGACATCACAATCCCTAGGGATTTATTTCAATGTCGGAGAAGTCGAGGGAATCAAGTTTTTTTTTATTTATTCAAGTAAAGCGTCGATTTTAGATTCTATACCAATTCCATAATTGGATATCGAATCTAACAATCAAGTCACACAAATTAATTAATGTGATTTGTTCATATCACGATAATTAATTTAAGGCGACTAAAATTAATTAATATTTTTTTATTATTTCACTCTAACATCTCATATCGATTCAAATAATCGAATATGGGATACAACGAGTACTCCAAATTTAGAATCGGGTATAAATTCAACAATATTTATATTCGGTTCAACAAATTTCGCGATTTATAAAAAATCAAGTCGAACATAAATTATGCAATATTTATGTCCGATACGGTAAAATCGTCGAACTATCAAAAATCAAAAGCAATTTCGAAAATCAATATAAAATTGCAAGCGAATTACAATTCGTACAGATGCCACTCGACCGAGTGCCTTAGTCACTCGATCGAGTGACATCGCAAAATCGAGTCAGAATGCTTTTTACGACCACCACTCGGTCGAGTCTCGTAGTGACTCGATCGAGTGGCTACGTACTCGACCGAGTTGGTCAATAACTCGGCCGAGTACGGTCTAGTACGCAAAATAGAATCGTCTTTTACAGGTTAACTCGATCGAGTCCATCGACTACTCGATCGAGTAACCTCATAACGACTAAAATAATGAGTCGTACATTCTCCTATTTTCAAACTCGATAGTATTTTACGACTTAGATCAACATGTGCTTAATTAATCACGTGTATACTATCTTTTCAAAACATACATCATCATATTTGCATCTTTTCATCTCATTTATTATTTGCACAAACCGTTATTATTCGTTAAATCATTACATCGTTACTAACGCGTTTGTTATTTCTTTTGTCAATTTAATTATTGTTCGTTTATTGTACTAAATGAACCCACATGCTAAAATTCTACTTTGACGTAGAATTAATTGCATTAAATTGACTTAGAAACCCGTTTCAATTCCATTCACATGTTAGGGAAAATAAATCTTTGCATATCATTTTCCCGTTTTACTAACGCGCGTATTGTAAGTCATTCGAATTCTTAGTAGAGGACGCTAATGTGCGGGCGGGGATGGGTGTCCTTTGTGGGGTTCTAATGAGTCCCTCATCTATATTGAGTCCCTAAGTCCTCATCCTATCCGTTGGATGGGAGATGGATGGGACGTGATCCATCATAATATATATATATATACACACACACACACACACACATACATACATACATACATACATACATACATACATACATAGAGAGGGGTTTAGGGAAGTTACTAACTTCTTCCATGATGTCTCTTAGTGTTCATTTTCGCCTTCCATCCAACTTAAGATGAATGGATGGGCTTTAATTTAAAGGTGGGGGGGGGGGGGGGGGGGGGGGGGGAAGGGGGGCACGCGTGAACCTTCCCCTCACCCAAATCAATCACTGTGTCATTACTTCCCTCCTTCACTCTCCCGCCTATTGCCTATTACCCTTCCCAATCCCCTCCTTTTGAATTCAT
Source organism: Agrostemma githago (assembly GCA_958450325.1). Lineage (NCBI taxonomy): Eukaryota > Viridiplantae > Streptophyta > Magnoliopsida > Caryophyllales > Caryophyllaceae > Agrostemma > Agrostemma githago. The sequence goes on along the minus strand of OY288255.1, from coordinate 18,164,993 downwards.
TTCCTCAACCACACTCCCATTCCATCTAACAACTAAAATTTCTCTCTAAGAAAATCCCATCAAATAAGCTCCATCAATAACTCTGCCATGAAGTCTGACAGAGTTATTGACATGAAGTCTGCCAAATATCGCACGTCAAACTTCCTCTCACCCAAATCAATCACTGTCATTACTTCCCTCCTTCACTCTCCCGCCTATTGCCTATTACCCTTCCCAATCCCCTCCCTTTGAATTCATTTCCTCAACCACACTCTCATTCCATCTAACAACTACAATTTCTCTTTAACAAAATCCCATCAAATAAGCTTCATCAATAACTCCGAGCATACTCCGTCAACAACTCCTGTCATACTCCGTTTTTAACACAACATACTCTGTCAGTAACTCCGATCATCATACCAAGGTATGTTCATGCATAAACTTCCGTTGTCGTTTTAATGGTTAAACCCTAAAATTATTTGAATCTCTCTCTAACCTTTTGTACATGATATAATCATGTGTAAATTTTTTACTTCTTTGTTGATGTAATGTTTTAGCAGATATAATCTGAATCTCTCCCTAACCCTAAAATTAATGATGTAATGACTTGATATTTCCCTGTTGAAGTTCATATAATGTTATTTTCTTTAAGCCGATGAGTGTGTATAGTCATCTAATTTTTTTCATGTTCAAGTTCCCATAATCATCTTTCTGATTATGAATATGACTTTGCTAATGATGATGGAAGTATAATTAACTATTTTGCTTTTTTTCCATTGTATGATTAACTATGTGCTTTTAGTTGTATAGGCACGCAGGTGATATTGTATAGTCACACTCATTATGTTGTAGAGTCGCACTCATTCTTGCTAGTGATATTGTATAGTCACAAGTGATATTGTAGTTGTATAGTCACACAGATTATGTTGTATAGTCACACGGTTGAAGTAGTATAGTCACACGGTTGAAGTTGTATAGTGTGGACGCCTGTCCGCACATCGCAGCGCCCCGCGCGTGCCCGTGCGGTGCATCTGGTTTTCGCGGTAGCCACCCACGCAGCCCCACTCCGTTCCGGGGGCCAGTCCGATCTTGCGTACGGGGCGATGTGTCAGACCTCGATTTGGTTGACGATTCGGATTGTACTAAACGAATGCGGACATCCCTGTTTCCATTAGAATCGATCGAGACGTGGTTGTAAATGTTTAAATGCCGATATGTTTGGTAAGACGACCTTTTTAGTGAACCGAATTCGTTGCCGATTTGTGGAGTCGCCACGGATTTAATTATGGGAACTCGAAAACCAATCAAGTCAACTTTGATCCTTAGCCGGCTCAAAGTTGAGTGACTCGGGGACCTAAATATAAAGACTTGTACCCTTAAGCACTCCATGCCTGGAATGACTCTCATTGCCAATGATTTTGGACATCCAGAAACCGTCGATTTTGAGTAAAGAGTGAGGCTACGTATTGGAAAGCTAATATCCGATAGACATCAACACCCAATCCCGCCTGCACATAGCGGCCTCTACTAATCAATCGGTGGGCTGATAAATTTGTTCCTTAATTGTGGCGGAAGTGCGATAACATCTGTTGTTTTAACCCTATGTCTTTGCTATGTCAGTTGTTTAAGGACAAATATGCTTTTGTCGTCAAAGTAATTGTATTTACATTCGTTGCATGCGATTTCACGTGACAGGCTGGCCATGAAAAGATGCACGTAGAAGAGTTTTATGCGTTAGTATTATACGTATTAGCAAATTTGTAACGTGATAATACGGATATTAGTCGTTCTCGTAGTATAACTTACCTGGTATTCTTCTTAAGGTACGTCAGTTTGGTATTAATAGAGATGCATCGAACCACATGTGAGGGGTGAGCATCAAGATTAATAAGGACCTGACCACCACTTTTTTTAGTTTTAGCTTGTTTACCTTTTGAATTCCGTGTTAGGTGATTTAACATGCGATTATAGAGTCATAAAAGCGGTAAGTCATACGAAAGCGGTAAAATGCAAAATGTAAGTTAATCACATATTGAGGAGTTGCACCCTTGGAGTATACACTAAAAAAAACACGATGCGTAGATGATTAAGAACGGAACTGAACTACTCGGGTTTAGTTAGGGTGTTTTAGTGCTTTTGGCTGAAGTTATGGACGTTATGTATGTTTGTGACGTGCCACGGACCTAGTGTCCATGTTAGTCGGACTCGATATTATCGAAGTGCATAATAAAAGGTACAGAATGTAAAGTTTTGTTTAGATGACAACCTAGTGACGCTACGACTTCGAGGCAGATCTTCCTTGCTTTTCTGCGGTGAATCTGGTAGAGTTTTGCTACCGTATCTGGAAGTGGCTTGCCGAGCACGGGTGCCCCTTTTCATTCTTATCGAGTAAGGAACTACGAGGAGTAGTGTCGATTCGTGTATCAGGAACAAACGATCGTGTGGATCGTACTTAGAATCGGAGTGTAACTCTAAGCTAGAGAGGGAAACTCGTAAAGAGTAAGAGGGAGAAGAGAATTGAATGTGTTGTGTGTTTTTGAAATGAGCGGAATGAGGGGGTATTTATAGTTGTTCGCACAGTTCAAATAAACTACTCAGGCGCCTGGTGGCTTGCGCACCAGGACTGAGGTGCCTGAAGGCTAACATGGAAAGACTTGGTCGCCTGGTGGGAGGCGATTGGGTTTTCGAAGATTCGATTTCGAACCTTTCCAAAATGGAGAGGATGCGTATATTGGTTTACTTGGGGATTAAGAGTTCTCCCTTTACCCTAGCGCGTTGAGCACCGGGTGGGCCTCGGGCACGTGTCTTGAGGTTCGCTCGGCCTGACGCGTTGACTCGGGTTTGATTTTGCGTATTTCGGGACCGATTCGAGGTCCCGGTGTCGGAATTAACTCTAAGTAGTGTCGACGCGATTTTAATGACACGACTAAGACCATTTTGATGTTGAATTAATTTTTCTAAGTAAATATTTGATCCGTTCTATAGAAAAACTGTCTAAAATATCGTAATATCGCGTTGCGTTGCAGTCCGATCGTCGTTGGGTGCTTGTCGGGCACTCATGCAGCCACATGGTCAAACTCTGGGTGTCTACAGAAGCCCCCACTTTGACCGAGGCTTGGACAAGGTGAAAGTCAAAGTATAGCCGCCCAAGTCAATCGAGGATTACGACCTGGTCGCTGTTCGCTCGGGTCGTTTTAAGTCTGTTAGACTACGTACTGAGGCTCGTCAGGCAAGGCTTAGAAATCATACCTGACCTCCTCGCCTGCGGTTGCTTGTCGGAGCTTGGGTCCGGGCTTGTTAGCTTGTTTATCTTGATTTAGGGTTTCTCAGTTTACTAGTTTCGGTCTTTGACATGGACCTTTTGCTTAAGTCCTTTATTGGTGTCTTAGTTCCGGTTTAGTATCCTTGGCGGATGGTTGTGCTGATTTCGGGTTTGCTTTTTTGCTTTAAGTAATCTTCTGGGAATCTGAATTGAGTGCTTAGGTACTCGTCGAGATAACGGATTTTTGCTTTTGAGTGCTTAAGGACTCGTTTCAGATTGATTTAACTGTTCTGAGTGCTTTGGGACTCGTTTTAGATTTATTTGAGTGCGACAAGACTCGTTTAGATTGATTTGAGTGCGACGGGACTCATTTAAATTGATTTGAGTGCGACGGGACTCGTTTAAATTGATTTGAGTGCGACGGGACTCGTTTGAATTGATTTGAGTGCGACGGGACTCGTTTGAATTGATTTTGAGTACGACGGGACTCGTTTGAAATGATTTGTGTGCGATGGGACTCGTTTGAATTGATTTGAGTGCAACGGAACTCGTTTAAATTGATTTGAGTGCGACAGGACTCGTTTAAATTGATTTTAGTGCAACGGGATTCGTTTAAATTGATTTGAGTGCGACGGGACTCGTTCAAATTGATTTGAGTGCGACGGGACTCGTTCAAATTAATTTCAGTGCGACGAGACTAATTCAAATTGATTTGAGTGCTACGAGACTCGTTCAAATTGATTTGAGTGCAACAAGATTTGTTTAAATTGATTTGAGTGTGACAGGACTCGTTTAAATTGGTTTGCCTTTTGAATGCTTTGGGATTCGTTAAGCTCACGGGTTTAAATTTGTCTTTCTGATTGCTTTGGGATTCGTTTAAAAATTGAGTTTTTTTTGTTTCGATATCATGTTTGGATTGTCATGTGCTTTGGTATGAGTGGTCTAATTAGGCAGGGGTTTTCATCTTTTCGTGCGGGGGGGTTGATTTCAATTAGAGAAGGTTTTGAGGTTTGTTTCACCGGATGGGGGGCAGGAAATTGTCCTGTCCTTGTTTATTTTGTTTAGTATGGGAAGGTGTATCTTGCTACTATTGGGCATCGTGCCCAGATTGTATTCGTCTTTGCTTTGGGCCGAATACTCGGGCGCTGGTCCTGAGGCGCCATGATTCTCAGTCGCCTAGCCCCCAGTGGTCCAAAATTGGGACGCCCACCTTGAGGCTCCCGGAGTTTTGAGGATCGGGTTTGTTTAAAGTCAGCGAAGGAGGGGGCGATTCATTTTGTCCCAAAATCAGAATGCGCGACATCTTCCGCCTCACGCTCGCATTTTCGAATTTGTTGAACCGATTTCCGACACGATTTTGTCACATTCAATCATGTCGACCTTGGGTAAGTAGTGTTCCTTACTCAACTATTGTCGATCTGTGCTTAATTAGATTGATTGTGGGTCGATATTTATAAACCCTAGAAATCAATTTGGATATTTCATTTTTGTCGTGTTTCGATGTTTACTCTTCACCCCATTGTTAAATTAGGGAAGAATAGAGCTTGATATGGTAGTTATTAGCTTGATAAGAAACTTGGAGGTGCGTTAATGGCTTCCTATGGGTGGAAATTTCAATGCTAGGGCTTAGGGGTCATTTTCTCGGTTATTCCCGTACTTCACCTTTGTAATATTGCTCGGTTAGTGTTAGTGACGTTATGGGTGGCTCACATGTCGGTTCTTGTGAATCAGAATGTACTCTAGGTTATTCCGTGAGGGTTTGTGTGGCTTACGACGACCTAATTATACCGTAACGATGTCGGATTTTCCCGAAATCACTTTTATTGTGACCGGGGTTGAAAATGGGTGCTAGTGGGTCTTTCAGAATTTTAATATCACTATCTGAAATTTTGAGGCTATTTTGACCCGTTTGGACTGTTTTGACCTGACCCGAGATGCGTTTTTTGTTTTGTTTTGCGGCTAGAGATGACACAAAGCGTCCCAAGGGAGCATCTTCGGTTGGTACTAGCGGTGAGGCCATCGGGTCGAGCTCGTTGACTCCCCATTGGGGTCGTAAGCGGCGACGGAGGACTCCTTCGTAGCGTCTTGAGCTGGGAGATGTGGACGAGGCTGGTTTTGATCAGGTCATAAGGCGTAGATTGCCTGTGATGCTTGCCAGGAGGACCCACGTCCCTGGACCTGTTGACGAGGGAGGGGAGATTGTCTACGAGGATCCCCCTTTGGCTCGGGATTAGGACGGTCACCAATTACTACTACATCTTGACTTGCACCTATCCAGCCGTGTCATAAATGGCCAGGTGAGTACCTTGACTCATGTTTATTGTCTTAGGCTATGACTTCGATTTGTATTGGTTTAGTTTATTTGCATTCGTATTGTCTCAGTTTGCAGTCTCCGGGTCCGATGAAGATCTTTTCGGGTTTTACGACGTGCCTGAAGATTTACTCTCAAAGGCTTAGTCCTGCGGCTAAGGACATCATTTGGGGGACGGTCTTGTGCCCATTGGTCGGACACTAGGTCCGATTAGTAGGTTACAAGACCAAGTGCAACCTCACGGTACGAGAGGGCAGAGTTGAGGCTTAGAAGCTATAGGAGGATGCTCCTTCATACGTTGTTTCGCCCGGTGTGGTATCTGGGCGAGAGGTTGATGCGTCAATGTTTATATGACGAGTTCAGGGTGCCGGTTGATTCTCCCCGGACCATGTTTAGATTGCCGACCACCGTAGAGGCTCGCGAGGTTAGGGACGGAGGAGGCGATGCATTACTGGTGCCTGGCGCCTTCTATGTGTCTCACGTCTACCAACGGCTAGCTTGCCACCGCCTTGTGGTTAGTACTTGTTTTTTGTTAGTTTTGTTCCATGATTTAATGTCTATTTGTATTTTGAACAGTTTGCTTTTCCTTCAGCTGGCCGATCCGGCTGATGCTGTTCAGCCCCCAGACTTCCCCTTGACACTACTCATGGTCGATGCGTCTAGGGTGGCCTTTAGAGAGCCTCTTCCTTAGTGTTCTGCGGAGGAGATGGAGGCTGGGATGGAGTGGCGTGACCGGGTGTACCGGGTAAGTTTCGGGATTTGCCTTGATCTCGACTTTGAGGGTTAGGCTTGGTTGTTTGACTAGTTTGTTTGGTTTTATCTTTCAGGTTTTGTCGACTTCCCATCAGCGGTTGTGGCAGACCGCCAACTGCTTCCGACCCATGCGTCGAGGATGGCTGCTGCCTCTTCCCGTGATACCTCGGGACCTCGATCGGTAAATATGCTTCTCCTAGGGCTGGTTTTCTAGGATGGCCGTGTCTTTTCCTAAAGGATAGGTGTATTTGCAGGATGTTCCAGATATGGTGAGGCAGTTGGAGACTCGGGTGACCGAGCTCGGGGCGACTGAAGCCAAGTTGCTGCAATTTCTACAATCTCGGGATAACGAGATTGCTAAGCTTATGGAGCAGTTGGCTTGGACTCAGGGCGAGACCTCGACGTAGGGTGAAGCTAGGTTTGGGGCCGGAGTGGAGAGAGAGGTTGAGGATGAAGCTGAGGCTACGGGCGCTACCGAGGATGCTGGAGGAATTCCCGAGACAACCACCGTGGATATGCTGACGGGTATGGACGGTACTGAGCAACTACCTTTGATCTGGTGGATCTAGATTTGGATGACATCGGTGAGCTTGTGTTGACTGTAGTTGCAGCCTCTAGGGGTCCTCCCTAGATTGTAAACTTGGCTTCTGTTTGGATTTTGTATAATTTGTGTATTTTAGACTTTTAGTACTTTGATTGACTGGTTAGTCTTGTATTTTTTTTAAACGTCGACTTTAGATGATAGTTAATGACTTCAAGTTTGGTTTGTTTACAGTTTCGTTGTAGTTTAGGATGTTTTAAATGCATTAGGATAGCATGGGAGTGCGAAAATGCTTTTCGGAATTCTTAAAATGCGTTAGTTTGAGCCAGAAGTTGGATCAAGTAGTACGTCGATTAAAATGTTTGACTTGGGACGTGTAAAATATGTAAGAAGCGCTTTGCAGTTAAAATATTTTGACCAAGTGCGTGTTCGGTGCTGGGAGACAAGTGTAGTTATTTCGATGCTCGTGTTCAAAATGAAGTTAATAATCGAAAAATACTAGACCACTTTTTTTGCTTTATTGACAATGCTGTGTAGGGCTACATATATTGACAGTACTGCGAAGGGCTACAACGCGCCTAGGTAGGGTAGCTTTACCCCCTAAAAGAAAAAAAAATGTCTAAGTCCAGTGGATCATGGGGGCGAAAATTGATCGTCCGCTTCTTACGAGGAGACTTTCATTTATGTCTTGTGGTTGTAAGCCATAGAAAAGGAGGTGACCGATTTATGAAGTTGTGCTTATTGTTTTAAGTTTATTAGATAATGGGGAGGTTGAAGAATCAGGATATTGCAGAGCTATAGAATAAGGAAGCTATGTGGGCTGACATTGCTAAGCGCCCGATCGAAGACAACGTTTCCGAACCTAGTATTCGTCAATGTGGGTCAAGACGGAAAAGACTCGTACTAAAGACGTAGGTGTAGAAGACACGCGAGATTGGGTGGACCCACAATTGGCTGAAAGGGTGGATAATTGCACTCGAGGGGCCCGTGGTGAGAGGCCTGAAAAAGCATACCCGAATGTCAAGGAAAAGGAAAAGTTAGACCGGTAGGGCCCAACCATTTGTACTATGTTGTATTAATTGATATCATGTGGCGTATTAGTATTACTTTTGTAAAGTTTTTCTTGACACTTTGTCCTGTTTCCGGAGTAGCCGGGTAATGGACGCTTGATGTAAAAGCGCCTAGACAAAGGCTTGATTTTGATTTGCATTGATGAGAAGCACAATTTTTATTTTATTTTTAATTTTTTTTTGTGGTGGCTCGCAACTCGATTCTTCATTTTGCCCGTAGCACCCTTTCGGGTTTTCACTCTGTCCTCGGCTCACCCTTTTTTTTGCCCTTTTTTTGCTCTTTTTCTTTTTGACGGCTCGCGACTAGATTTTTCATTTTGCCCGGAACGCCCTTTCAGGTTTTCACTCTGTCCTCGGCTCGTCGTCTTTATTTGTTGTGCTTCGTCATCGAAATCATTTGTTAATCAGAGTGTGTGATTGTTTCGATTTGCATATGAATCGAGTAAATCGATTTTGCTAATTTTGTTGGTTGTACCCCGGAAGGGTTGCCTACGTATCCGTATTTAGACGAAATCAAACCATGGTCGTAGTTCGTGAGATGTGAGTGATTTTGCTTTAGACTCGTTATGCCAATTATTGATGCGAAGTTTTTGAGGTGTTTCACACGGGTTTCAACCTTGTTTAAGAACCAAGGTGAAGTAGTCGGGTGTGACCCTTTGAAAGTGATAATTACCGAGATACCGCGTTTAGGTCAGGACGACTGGTTCGGTTGGTTTTGGAATGCGGAGCTAGGTAGTAAGCTAAGTGGTTCCGATAGATCAAAATCTGGAGTTTGAATTTTGTGAAGTTAAGGCTATGGGCCAAGGTTTCGTAATGTGGTAGAAAAGGGGAAGCTGAGTAAAAAAGACTCAGGCTTTAATTGGGCGGTATGTAAATTACGTGGGGTCTGATTTCCATGTCTGGCCCTAACGGTTGTGATTATCCTATTGAGCTTGAATCCTCAAAATTCCGGACTGTCTCCTAACAAGTGTCTCAGGAAGGTCTTAAGGGTCGTAATGTAGGGAGGCTAATATTTGGTACTAGCTAACTCGTCTGTTTGTTGATTTTTTATTTATTTATTGTTCGAAGTTGTGTTCGAAATCGAGTTGGACGACTGGGATTTTATTTCGACCATTGAGTTCGGTCTTGATCATTGAATTGGGCCGATTTAGTTTGGCCTTGGTTTCACTCTTTTTTTTAGGCTCCTTTTGGCTGTTTCAGACTTCTTTTTCTTTTTGTTAGACTAGCACATATGATAGGAATTGGTCGGTCTTTATTTGAGTGATGTTTGTTGTGGGAAATGGGTTTGCCTTCCATCTTTGATCACAAGCTAAGAGACTATCTAGATTCGTCATAGGATTCAGGAATGTTCGTTCTAAGGGAGAGTTATGTGGCTTTTTATACCTGACATGGAATAGGTAAAAGAGAACGCGGGCTCTCGGTTCTTATGTTTCCTTGTTGTTTCGAGGGGTCGATAATTGTATGGCATGTTATTTAAACCTGACGAGTCGCAAGCGAAAGTATTTGCATTATTGTTTAAATCAAGCATTGTCGAGGCTCGTAGGATCCCGTATCGGCATACGATCTTATTCTGGATAAATTTGGCCATATGCTTGGAGTTCAAGATGCGATATGACTCGGCTTCGACCTATTTGGTGAAATAGTCGATTGCTACCAAAATGAAGCAATGACCTCCCGTCCTGGAAGGGTGTACCTTGCCAATTATATCAATGCCCCATGTCGAAAATGGCCACGGGGACGTCATAGTGTATAGCAGAGATGACGGTATATGTTGTACATTGGCAAAGATCTGACAGTTATGGCAGTGTTTGACATATGACTGACAGTCCGTTTCCATGGTGTTCCAGTAATATCCGAGCCTTATGATTTTTTGGGCTAGCATATGGGCGTTCATATGCGGACCGTTTTCGCCATCGTGTACCTCGGCCATAACCTTTTCGGCCTGTATTTTATCGACACACAGGAGGAGAGCCCCCTGTGCCGTCTTTTTGTATAGCTGCCCGTCGTCCGTACGAACGAATTGGGTCGCCAATCTTCGCAAGGCCTTCTTGGTCCGGTTTTCAGTTCCTGGGGAATACTCTCCCGTTGTCAAGTAGGTCAGGACGGCCTGATACCAAGGTTCTAGGTCAGTTATCTCGATATCCTGGATGGCGTGGAGATAAGCCGGCTCGGACCATCTTTCAACGCAGATTGGCATGCTAGTTAGATGCTCCGGGATATTCAGTAAAGAGGCCAATTTGGAAAGTGCATCTGCAAATTGATTTTCTTCCCGGGGTAGGTAGATATATTCCACCTTCTGGAATTGTTTCTCTAGAACCCTTACTCGTGCTTGGTAAGCCACAAGATTGGCGTTCCGAGTTTTCCATTTCTGGAGCGCTTGATTGATGACCAGTGATGAGTCACCGTGGACCCGGAGGTTCGTTACCCCTAAATCAGCGGCGGCTTGCAACCCGTGAATGCATGCTTCTTATTCGGCTGCGTTGTTGGTCACGTGAAAGTCCAATTTGATGGATAACGGGGTGTGTTGTCCTTGTGGTGAGATTAACAGAATTCCGACCCCAAATCCTCGGAAGTTGGATGCCCCATCAAAATACAAATCCCATGTCTCGGTGTCGGTATGGAATATGTCTTCATAAGGAAAGGCCCATGTATCGGTGTGGCCCTCTTCAGGTATCGGACTATCGGCCAGGAACTCTGCCACTACCCGGCCCTTGATGGCTTTTAATGGCACAAATTTGATGTCAAGCTTCGCGAGCATCAAAGTCCATCTGGACATCCGGCCGTTAAGAATGGGCTTCTGGAACAAGTACTTGATAGGATCCATTTTGGACAAAACATGTACCTCGTGACTGAGCATAAAATGTCGGAGCTTTTTAGTGGCCCAAATGATGGTAGAGATTCGCCGTGTCCTCAACCGTCAATAAAAAACCAACTAATCCTAGTGGGTAGCTAGGGTAAGTCGGGTCGTGTCCACGGAGACGGTATTGTAAAGTCTAGACTAAGTCGACCTAAAAACGAGACTAGGCTACCAAAACAAACACAAAGGAGGTGATAATTGACAAACTTTGATTGGAGAAGAGGTATGAACTAGACTAATAACGATATAGCTAAAACAAGACTAATTGGAATAACTAGAGACTAACTAAACAATGAAACTAGAGAAATGGTGACTAACTAGGTAGATGAATCAAATAAGGGAAAGAGTAGGGTTAGGTCGGGTTCATAAATGTGGTAGGATGAATGGGTAATCAAGGGTGTAGGTGTCTCTTAGTTACTAGGGTCGGTTTGCGCTCTCGTGCCAAAGCCAAAATCCGCACTCTCGTGTCAAAGACTAGACCCGAACATTCATGCTAGATGCTACTCAAAACACAAAAATTCAACCACAAATCGAATACACAATGAGAAGATGAGTACAAATATGAGAAGCATTGGCCACTACTACCCACACAAGCAATACAACAAACACATGGTGTGCCCAATATGTGACTAGCAACAAAGGAATCACCTTTACCCATAATCAAGCCCTAATCACTCATAATCCACACTTAATCCCCCTACTAACCCCACAAGGAGTCTACTCACACATTATGAAACTAACTCTAAGACTGACAAGAGAAATCAACATAATAATCAAAACATCCATTAAGAACAAACAAGAACAATGAACAATGAGTAAGATTCAAACTTGATTAAATAAACAAAGAACAAGAAAAAAGAAGAGAAGATATTATACCAAACTAGCAAAGGATGAAAAAGATAGGAACTTGAATTAATAAGAAACCCAAACAAAACTCCAAGGATGTCAAGCTTGGAAGAGTTCTTCAAGAATCTCCTTAACACAAGACTAATTAGAATGATTAACGAAAGATTAAAGGAAGATTAAAACTAATGTGAGGAACACTAATCTAGGGTTTGAATGCCTAATGGAGGCCTAAGAGAGAGTCTAGGGTAATGTGTGATGTTTAAAACAAAACAAGGGGAAGTATTTATAAGGTTACAAGAATGAAGGAGAAGAAAAGAAGTGACGCGGGTCTGCAGGTGCTTCATCTCGGGCGAGATGAAGTGGTCTCGGCCGAGATGGTGGTGGTCTCGGCCGACATGCCACTCCAGTAGCTCGGTTTTGCTTGTACTCTTCATCCCGACCATGATGGCTCTTATCTTGACCATGATGGGTCTTGTAGGCCTCAAATATGATCATTAAGGTGTCTCCTTTCTTCTCATGGGCTTCTCATCGACTCTCAGTGCTCGGGATCGAGTCTAAGGGGCTCGGGAATGGGCCCCAAGGTCTCGGGATCGAATCCAAGGCATCAAGTGAGCGTTCCTTCTCTTCGTTGGCTCCAAAAGTGTATGAAACGAGTCGGAATCGTTCCAAAGGCTCCATGAATAGTCTTGGGAACCTAAAACAAACTAAAGGAAGCATGAGTAGCCCAGAAACCGCTCCAAAGAGCGATTCCACAAGGAAAACGGGACCAAAACACAGCAAATTAGGCACTACAAACTACACTTATCAACTCCCCCACACTTAATCCTTACTCGCCGTCGAGTAAGCACATACTAACTACTAAACTAGCCGAGTGGGTATTAGCGCACCCTAAGCCCTTTTAACTCACGCGAGTACACTTAGAGGAGAAGTGCACTCCGCAAGGCAAGTAAGGTCTTGCGACAAAACTGTGGATGCAACCGGACACAAAACACAAAAACAAACAAACATACAAACAAACAAATAATTGGTTGCACCCAAAAGAAAACAAATACCACTTCCCTCCACAAAGCGGTGAACGAATCACCGGTTAAGGACTCAAGGCAAGTGACAACGTTCCCTAGCTAATAACACAAACCAAGATGAACTAAACCCTAATAGTATAACGATAAAGCAACAAAAATGTTGGTAACATACCTAGGTCCTCCTAACTCTCTAAGAACGTACTACGGGATGATCAGCGGGATGGAAGGTGATGAACCACGGTGTTAGTCGACACTGTAGGTAAGTGAGACCCCGCCCCCTTTGGCGATGAGCCAAGAGGGTCGTCCCATGTCCAAAACCGCCTAACTAGTCCAAGTAAAAAGGTGGATATGAATGCAAAGTGAGGGAAGACCGACCATTACCGCTATCATCCTTCCTAGGGACTCGGTCCTTTGGTAGGATCTTCATGGTAATAGTCGGTAAAAGACTTATTTTGAGATGTGGGGACTCTTTTTGTGAGACGGGTTTTCTTTTGGCATTTTCTCTTTTCTTTGCATCTTTGCTTTGAGTGTTGTTATGCCATTTCTTTATCTTCTTTTCTATTTTCTTTTTGGCTTTTTGTGTCTTTTCTTTTTCTTCAATCTTTTCTTTCTTTCATTTCTTTCATTTTCTTTTCTTTGCCCTTTTTGTCTTGATTTGATTGATAGGCATTTCTTTGCAACTAAGAAAGAGAGACTTCAACAATTTGCAATTTATTGTATGGATATGTGTAGGAGGTAGGGTAATGGGTGAGTCGGGGAGCGTCCTTCCCTTCAAACCCACAAAAAGGTGGAAAACATGGACTAATCAAACGATCCCAAACACGGTCACCTAAGGGACGGGACTCGGCAACCAAGGCCTTTTCACACCGTGGGTGGTCATAATGGTCAAAATGCAAATCCCATAGTAAATCCCTAGTAAGCTAGGTGGACCAACGAAATCATTGATTTAGGGTCATTCTACTAGACTAAGGTCCAAGACTTGATTTACACTACTAGAAAGGGAAAGTAAACGCTTGCACACTAGCCTCAAAACCGGGTTTTCGAAAACATTTTTACACACTAGACATAACTACACACACAAAACAAAGACTCAATGAAAACGAAAGAAAAAGAGACAAAAGGCAACAAAATAAAACAAAACAAAACAAACATACAAAGCAAACACCACCCCAAATTTCCAAATGAGCAACCAATCATCCACAAATCTTCACAAAGCTCCACCCGAGCACACAACATCACAAATCTCCTCCACACTCCACAAGAGATAAAGAGGAAAAAGGGATAGAAAGGCGTTACTGGATGTCTTGCAAGCTTTCCAAAGCTAGCGGTGATTAAACGACCTACAAAGAAAAAGGAAGGCAAACGCACACAACACAACAAAAGCATACGATACAAGGACATAAAAGGAAAAGCTACAAAAGAAAATCTTTTTGATTTTTGTGAAATTTTTCAAGTTTTTAGGGTTTTTAAAGATTTTTCGAAAAACTACAAAAATTAAACAAACTACGATAGGATATCGCTCCCCCACACTTAAACCGAGCAATGTCCTCATGCTCGATTTTAGTGTGTGGAGACACCAAAGAAAAGAAAATAAACTACGAAAATAAAGCTAAAAATCAAAAATAAAGCGGAGATAAGGGTAGAATGCGTCCGGCCGGGGTGTAATCAAGTCACCATGGGCCGAGACAAGAAAAGATATGGATGGGGGAAGAAATAAAAAAAGAAGTAAATAAAAGGAAATGGGAGGGGAGGACTAGGTGTAATCAAGTCACCTAGCCCGGATTCCGCCCAAGTCCGACTAAATCCTAAAAGAAAGGGTGAAAATCTTGTAAATTTGGATTTTTCAAATGACTCTCGATGTAATCACGTAATCGAGAATCGGGAGCGATCACCACAAAGTCCCCGAGGGCCAACAAAATACTCATAACAAGGGGGAAATAAAATAGACGAGCATCAAAAACGGAAAAGAAAAGAAAGTTGCCATACCAAGGGTTAGCAACTAACGCATCTCCATCATCTCAATAATCAGTAGTCATCTTGCTCGTCATCATCCCCCTCCTCACTTCCATTGTTATCATCATCATCTTCATCACTACCTTCTTCTTCTTCTTCTTCTTCTTTTTTTTGGTGAAAATGTAAGCTTTATATTACGTATCATAAAAATTACAACCCTTCTTGTCACCAATACAGTACCATTCAGCCAACCTAGTTAAAAAATTCCTCTATCTTAACTGACTCACTAGCTTTTAACAAATAGTTACATCGAATCTTCATCTCCTTTCTAATGTTCCAAACTACTTGTTCTGGCTTCTCAATCCAACCTTCATGCTTACTTCGATTCCTAGAATACCATAAATGATATATCAATGCCACCATAACGCTGCCAACCAGTCTTTTGTGTGCCTTATTCTGAAATTTTGCCGTCTCCCACCAACGCCATGTCTCGTCTTGTGGAAACTGTATCTGCAACCAATTAGCTACCATCCCCAAGCATCTGCTACTGTAATCGCAAAGAAAAAATACGTGAGTTTGATTCTCCTTTCCTCTGCCACACATCCAACAATCATCCTGTATTTGCTTCCCCCACTTCTGCATCCTTTCATTCGTTTGCAGCCTGTTATTCATAGCAATCCACGCGATAAAAAGCATGTTTCGATAGGTTCAACTTATGCCATACCAGTGAACTCCACTGTACCTCCGCTCTTCTAGGTCGTAGCCATTCATACCCTTGCTTCACTGAGTACTGATTCCCACTGTATTGCCACCAATCCTGCAGATATCCCCTTATGAACTTCTCCTTGATCTTACATATCCTCCTCCAAGACCATGTTGCAGTGGATGTTACCTGAATTTGGGTCCAATCCGCCCCTTTTAAGAAGTTAATATTTCTTCTTCTTCTTCATCTTCCTCTTCTTCACGATTACCCTCCCCCCTCTTAACATCGAAGGCATCTTCGGCCTCAAACTCCTCGTCATCCATCATAGCGCCACTACTACTAGGATTAACGTAGTTCGGAAAGTGTTCGGGCCTATACCACGATGGGAGATAGCCTTGCGGATTTATATACCCTTGTTGAGCCAAAAGATGATACCCGGGGTATTGAGCATAGTAATCGTCCCTCCTCTGCTCATATTGCCCAATGTGTAGAGCATTAAGCATAGCGGCCATAGATGGATCGGCCTGTGGCGAAGGGTAGGCAAAGGGGGTGTATGGTGCATACTGAGGGACATCAATAAAGGACGGGGGTGAAGTGTAAAAGGGGTAGTGTTGGGTATTGCCTTGTTGTTGTTGTTGTTGTTGGGTTGGTTGTTGTTGTGCCACACTCGGACTTGGAAGTGGGGTACGGGAGGAAGAAGCACCGGGGTCACCTACCGCACCCGGCACTAATAGGTTAAGCTCTTGGACCGGAACGATGGAATGTTTCATAGGCTTAAGGGTCGGTAACGTATCGCATGGTAAAGTGAAGTGTGGCCGACCCGAGGTAATCCATGTATACCTCTTATGCTCCCTCTCATAGGTAATCCACTTATGGTACCTAGTTAAACACTCCTCGTCTATGGTCGTATCCCCCGGTACGGGGGTTAACTCTTCCTCACTAAAATTTTCATCAATCGCCTTAGCCACGTGTGTAATGAGCCCCCCTAGAACAATCTCACTCATATTTTTCCCCGCCTTACTAATCTTTTGAAAATGTTTCGCCAAAGCAAGGGGAAGGTCGGTTTCAAACCTAGGTTTGCTCTTGATATTCAAATAAGCACCTAGTATTGTCAACTCTTGTTGAGTGAAGGTGCTCATTTCGGGCCTCCCAAATATTGTACCCGCAATAAGACGATGCCAAATACGCACAACCGGATGGTGGACATGACGGCTAGACAACCGTCGAAAGCCGACGAGGGTGAGACCGGTTATGCATTTCCAAACATCGACTACATTAAAGTCGGCGGGTATGCTACCACGAGGAGAAGGGGGAAGGCCAAAAATGTCACCAAATTGTGGTAGGGTGTAGTGGTAATCAACATTATTCAACCGAAACGCAACTCGGGGAGGGTTGACTCTAGTGTTGAGGGTATAGCTACTAAAGAACTCTAGAGTGAGTTGCTTGTAAGTCAATTCTTGCATATTGAACAACAACTCCAAGCCCATACACTAAAAAAACTCTCTAGTTTGCCTACGAATGCCTAATTTTCTAAGTATGATTTTACAAAGAAATCTAGTAGGCTCTAAAGGCTTACCAAGAAGCTTAATGAACTGCTCCCTTTGCAATTCCGAGCCAAAGACAAGATTAGGAAAACCCGGTAGACGAGGAATTTTCGGTTCCTCGACTTCGGGCTCGACTTCGGTTCTTGATGTGGATGCATTTTTCCTTTTCTTGCTTTGAATCACCCCACTTTTCTTCTTTGGAGCCATTGAAGATGAAGAAGCTTCAAAAAATGGTAAACACCCAAACTCGAATTTTACCCAAAAACACTAGCTAGAACCCACAAAAACACCCAATAGAAGTTTAAAAATGGTGTAATAAGCTTCCAAGACCAATTCCAACAAGCTAAATCGAGTTTTGAAACAAAACCCCAAACTCGGGTTTTGGAAAAAATGGTGATAAAAACTCGATTTTTTTTCGTTTTTGGGGATTTAAATGGTAGAAAATAGGTCTAGGATAGGTGATAATGTGATAGAAACTGATTTTGGGGTGTTTAGGAGGTGATTTGATGAGATTTGGTGGAGTATTTGAAGATTTATGGTGTTTTGGGGTTTTTGAAATTTGGGGTTTATTTTGTGTGTTATGGAAGATGAAGAAAGTTGAAGATGAGTTAGTATGAGATGGGAATGGGTTGGGTTGTGTTGGGTATTTTTTTGTATGAGAGGAGTGTATGGGGCGGGGCGGGCTTAATGAAGGTGAGCTGGGTTCGGGCTGCAAGGAGTAAACGAAGTGTGCTGTAAACAGCCCCGTCTCGACCGAGATGAACTCGTCTCGCCCGAGATGAGCCTCCAGTAGCTGAGAATTTTTGCCATATCATCTCGGCCTAGATGGTATCGTCTCGCCCGAGAAGATCCGTTGTCTCGCCCGAGATGATCTTGTCTCGCCCGAGTTGGGCTCACAGTAGCTGTGTTCTTATGCCCACTCATCGTCTCGCCCGAGTAGAACTCGTTCTCGCCCGGGATGCCTTTGAATCTTCCTTTCAATAAGAACACGCCGAACCTACCTCCCAATCAACAAATAACACCTCGGAATCCGAAATCCCGTCCCCAAAAGCTTATTATAAGCTCAAAAATGACCATCTAGCTCCCATCTTCTAATAAAAATCCCATCAAGCCGACACTTGTAGGAAAAATAGAAGACCGACACTACTACAAAATACTCCCTCCGATTCATTGGAATCGCAACATTTACTGTTCACACAAAAAATAAGGAAAGTCAATTGGTGGACCACAATAGTGATGTCATGTAAAATTAAGTAATATAATAATATTTTTCTCAAAAAAAAGTAATATAATAATATTAGATTGAATATTTTGGAATATAGTAATGAAAAGTGAAGGGTAGGTTACTCATTTCATAAGAAAAATATGGCCCAAAATGGAAATGTTGCAAAGCTGATGAATTTGCCAAAAACGGAATACGTTGCGAATCCAATGAATCAGAGGGAGTATCAAATAGACAACTCCGAATAGACATCAGATATTCTTAGCAACTGATGTATAATATATAGACAACTGTTTTATTTGATAAACATATGTCTTTATCTGATAATAGACAACTGAGCTTTATAAACACAGTTGTCTATATATTATACAACTATTTTAATTAACCTCAGTTGTCTATTCTAATTCTCAGGACCACTAAAAATTGGTTGTTACTACCCAACCCATATCACTTTCTCAATTTTTTTTTAAAATAATCTAATAATAAATGTAATTCAACCCATATCACTTTCTCAACCCATTTACCCGACCCATATGATCCCCAAATTTTCCAATCACCAAACTCTTCTAATTAACTCTTCTAAATTATTCCTCTAACTCCCGCTCAACCTATCTCCCGCAGCATCATGAGCATCATGAACCAGATCCCCAATTATTCCTCTAACCCTAAATTTTTCCAGATCCCCAAATTTTCCCGCTCAACCTATCTCATGTTCTCTTTGTCGCCCTTCTTCTCTAATTAGTTTCTATCCCCAAATTATTTTCCTTCTTCGCAGCAGCATCAGATATTCGTCGCTGTTCTTCGCTCTTCGTCGTTGTTTCATTCTTCCTTCTTCTTCTTCTCTATTTGTCGATGTTCCCGCTCTTCTCTATTTGTGGCTAACAGTAGAAGAAATTACTGACCCTATTCTGCATCTACTCTGGTACTCACTCTTACTCCATCATATTTACAGTTCTAAGTTTTTACTGACTTGATGTTTTCTGATAATGATTCATGTTAGCCGACTTTAGGAATAATTGAAAATCATTTCTACCAATTAGTTTTCGATACATCTTTTTTCTGTTTGCATTTTCATTAGCTATTTCGATATTTTGAGCATCCTTTTTGTTGTTGTTGTTGTTGAGTTTTCAGTAGCAACGTTGTAGGTGATTTTTGTTGTTGTTGTTGTTATATGTAATTTGTTTGCTTGAGCTGTGATATAGGGTTAGTTGATTCGAAAATTTAAGAGTGTTGCTGTGCCAATGCTATTATGAACTGGATAGTGCACACACAGCTAGGACTAGGTGTTGTTGATATGAGGATCTAGAAAGGAGGGGTAACGTTGTTCAGTCTATGTAGCGAGTAATAGGAATAGGTGTAATGGTGTATGTCGAGGTATCAAAATCGAAATAGGGGTAATGGTGTAATAGGAATAGGTGTTTTGTTTGAGACTTACTGTCTGGGAAGGGAAGTTTGTGTTGTATGGAAAAAACAGAGAACCGTTTTTATATTGGAGAATTTGTAGACCGATATAACACAGTTTGCTCGGTGACTCGTAACTCCTTAGTGTCTTAAATAAATCCCCCACTTGTTGGCTGAATAATACTCTTCCCTTTTTTCTTTTCTTTAATCACATTCAAACTTTTCATCATAAAGAATGATGCATTTGATGATGACATTTCGGGAGCTTCTGAAGGGAAGATTGGTCTTAATCATGTACTTAATCCACATAGCCTTCCAGCTCTAGTTCTTGTGGCATAAAATCAATGATTTCTACCTAGAAACTTTTGCACTACTCTTTTAACATTTTGTTTCTCTTTTGTATACAGTGATAGGACTCAGTAGTCACTAACTATTGAATTCTGAGAAGTCAACTGTAATTAGATGGGTGGGTAACAGGTTTTCCGAGGATCGCTACTTTGTTGTACACCCCCACCCCGTTATGGTCGGATAGATGTTTGTACAGTTGGGCTACATTTCTAGAATGGTTCTCAATTCTCACATGTATCCTGATATTTTTGGTTCATCTGTTAAAAAACATGTCCACTTCAGATTGTATAGAATTGACAAGTAAGAGTCGAGTGAAAACTGAGCATAAAACTCTCATCATCTGTGAGATTAGACAGTAGCACAAAAATCAACCTCTCTACTACTTGGCTACTCTTTCCCATAGTAAGATGCCTAATTGT
This sequence comes from Agrostemma githago, assembly GCA_958450325.1. Classification (NCBI taxonomy): domain Eukaryota; kingdom Viridiplantae; phylum Streptophyta; class Magnoliopsida; order Caryophyllales; family Caryophyllaceae; genus Agrostemma; species Agrostemma githago. The sequence goes on along the minus strand of OY288255.1, from coordinate 18,144,762 downwards.
TGTTTAACCTATATTCGGAATGAGACTACCTCTGTGAATGTCGTGATAGAGCATTTGAACTAATTTCCAGTGTCTTTTATTATCCGGCCACAATTCATCCAAACCTCTTCACTTTCAGTGAGCAAAGCTATTAATGGTATTTTGAAATTACTCCAAACTTCATTTTAACCCACAATAAACTATATTATTGCTCTTCTCTTCCCATAATACTCTATGGTAACTCCAAACTTCACTTTCAGTTAGTTTTCTTGGATGAATAATACTCTACCCTTTTTTTGGCTTGTCTAAACAAAAATAGACGTAGTTGCATATGATAATCACACCGTCCACTGTTTACATAATTAATTGGGACAGGGAAGTTGTTATCACCACCACCAGACCCAAATTTTCTTATCACTGCATGTTTACATGTCAACTATTGTTATGTGTACGAAACAAAATAATGTATACATTACATACATATATTCATATCCAAAGCACCCATCCAATCTAATCCAATCCAATCCAATCCAATCCAATCCATACAATAGGTTAGATAGATTGAGTAGTCCCATATAAATTCCATACGCTTTATTTTTTTTAATCAACGCTAAGTATAAAGAGCAACAAGGATTGATGGATTTCAAGTTGTAACCAGATAGAGTAGAGTACGTACATCTTTATTCCACTTGTGAATTCAGAAAAATGATAAGGCTTTAATTTGACTAAAATTTTCACAACAAGTGGGGGATTTATTTGAAAGACTATATATGCACGACTCACTCTAGTAGTAGTAGTAGCAGCAGCAGCACTAGCCAGCTGACCGAATATAACTTGTTCCACTAATCCACTTATTAATCTTGTGTTTGTTACCTTTGTTGTTTAGTTTAATGACTTCATCAACAAAGATGTGGTGTTTACTTGTGTGTTGTTAATTAAAGTAGTGGGGGTGGGGGCTTATTTCTTCGATGAGATAGTTTTTGTTTCGTCTCCATCTCTTGTGTCTTACTAGTAATAATCATTTTCTTTTGCTATATACTCCCTTTCAATATTTTTTCGTCTTAGTCATTTGTTTACATTTATCATAAATAATGGAGTATGTAGTATAAAAGATAAATTAATGACGGAAAGGAAAAAGTATGATATGTTAAGGGAAGTTGATTTCAATGAAAAAAGTATGATATGTTAAGGAAAAAAAGTATCATTTGTTATATATATATACATATATATATAGAGAGAGAGAGAAGGGATCAAATAAGTTCACCACATGCAACTAAGTCTATATTAAAGTTACAGTTGACATACGTTGAAGTTGCATTTGTTCAAGATTGATATGTAACTATAACATTCAGCACTGTTATCACTTCAAGTGATAAAGTGCAACTTTAACACTCATCTCGTGTAACTTTAAGCACTTTTTGTGTAACTTTAACAGTGGAACTTATGAACTTATAAGAGTTGTTGGCCTTATGTGAACCTATCATATATATATATATATATATATATATATATATATATATATATATATATATGTATGCGCGCGCGCACACACACACATACACACACTTGATTAGGGAAGTTGATTTCAATGTTAATAGGGAACATTGGATGCTTGCTTTGATAGATATTGTTGAGGATAACCAAGTATATTGGTTTGACCCACTAGGAAAGTCCGAGCCTAGTGGATTTAAAACTTTACTTAATACGTGAGTTATCTCAATTTATTACTATAGATAATTTTTTTCATTTTTACTTATGTTTCTTCTTTAATATAGTGACTTAACTTTTCTTTTTCCCGTGCTAGGTCTATAAAAGTGTACAATAGAGGGGGTACAAGGAAGAGTTCTCAAATTTCGCAGTGGGTGAAAGTTAATGTATGTACTTATTTAAACCTCGTATACACATCCTGTGAATCCCTTGTTACTGCTATGCTTTTGTATATATCGACTTTTATGAATGAGAGTGTTCTGGTGACGGGACATATGAATGAGGTGATTTTGGAACATTTTCATTTGTATGACTCTTACACTTTGTTATATTTGTTGCAATAATGTACTTGGCTCCTCATGCTCAGAAAATAGAGTGCAGTTATTACGTGATGAGATATATGATTGAAATTATCACTCGTTCTGATTTGAAGAGAACCGTCAATGAGGTAAGACTTGGGTTTTCACAATTTCTCTTTTTTCAATCATTTGTTTTATGAACATAATTGAATTAAAATAATTAGTTCATTTATATTATTGATTTTGTAGCATTTCAACTATATGATGCCATATTCTCAAGAAGATATTGACGAGGTTCGTGGATTATGGGCGGATTATTTTCTTAATAATTAGTCGTATATGATGCATCGGATTACCTTATGTGGACAAGGTCTTAGTTAGATTATGGTTTAGGTACTTTTGGACATTGTATAATGATTTTATGTGCACCTTTTGGATTTTGGATGTTGGTTTATGTATCTTTTGGATTTTGGATGTTGGATTTTATAAAAATGTAACTTCTTTTGTTCAATTATTCGCTATGGTATTCCTTTTTTATGGTTTGTTAATATGTATGTATTTCAGAATTATTAAAAAACATAAAATATGAATATGTATATAAGCACATATCTATATATACGTATTTTAGAAAAAGTTGTCTATTATGTATATAGACAACTGTTGTTTTAGAAAAATAGTTGTCTATAAACGTGATAGACAACTGTTGTTTTAGAAAAACAGTTGTCTATATACGTAATAGACAACTGTTGTTTTGCAAAAACAGTTGTTTATTAACCAATAGACAACTGTTCTACAACATATGTCTATGTTCAGAGTAATATACAACTCCAAACTACTCAACTGTTGTAAGTCAGTTGTCTATTGCGAAAAAAACAGTTGTCTATTTGATGTTTTGTAGTAGTGCGAGCATGCAATACTTGATGCTAATCATGGGAGATAAAAAAAATGGAGCTTCTCTTGATTTGCGAACATTCATCTAGGCACATAACTTCATCAAAGCTCCAAAAATCAATAGTAGAACCGCTCCCAAGATCGCTTCAAGCGTTCACCTTCAAAAACTCACATAATCACCCTTCAAACATCAATCATCCTACACAACTTCACAATAATCATTAGAATCCCCTCCCTCACATCACTCAACAAAAACTCCAAATTACAAGAATTCCACAAAACAAAACAAATGAATTACAAGGAAGGGATATATACAATGAGACGGTTCTTTTGGAACTCCGTCAAACCAAGGATGGTGCATTCTTCAATCATTTTTCGACAACACTTGGCCACTTCCATCGCCATCAAGGGCACGAAGAAACAAATTGAAGGCTCTCGCGAAATCTTCGATCAAGGTAGTGGAATACCAACCTCCACTCCAAGGATCATCACATCCTAACCTCCACGTTCCCGGGGCATCCCCATCTACTAAGTTTAATGGCTTGAACTTGTACTTTCGATCCTTCGGTATATACCCAAACGTCCACTTATCCTCATGTGGCCCCAAGGGAGGCTCATCTTCTTTCTTGCCTTGCAACTTGTCCTCAACATCATGATATGGGCACTCATCCGCCCCAAGCTCGGAATCATCATCCTCAAGCTCATAAAAGTTGTTCTTCAAGCTTTTCCCCGACACATCCTCTAGATCAAAGTCTTTCGTGGCATGGATCATATTACATGACTCGTTCGTAGGCGAGATGTTGCCTTGGAGATCAAACACTAACTCCTCGTCGCCTAGCTCGAAAGTGATCCTACCCTTCTTGACATCGATCATGGCACCGGCGGTATGTAGAAATGGGCGCCCAAGGATAATGGGAGTGATAGCATATTCCGGCATGTCAAGTACAAGGAAATCGTCCGGAACGAAGAACTTTCCGATTCTTACCGGCACATCTTCCAATATCCCCAATGGTCGGTTGAGTGAACTATCGACCATTTGGAGTCTAATGGAAGTACGCTTGAGGTCCTTCATCCCAAGTCGCAAACAAATGGTGTAGGGAATAATGCTTATACTCGCACCCAAATCACAAAGTGCTCTTTCAACCTTGAAGTTGCCTATGGTGCAAGGGATCGAGAAACTACCCGGATCCTTCAACTTGGGAAGCGTAGAACCTTGAATAAGCTCGCTCACCACCCTCTTGAATGCTATGGTCTCTTCCTTGTCGATGGATCTCTTCCTAGCTAAGATTTCTTTCATAAATTTTCCATATGCCGGGATTTGGGTAAATAGCTCGGTGAATGGGACACTAACATCCAACTTCTTCACAATGTTAAGGAACTTTTCGTATTGAGAATCCACCTTGGTCTTCATTTGCCTTGTTGGGAAAGGCAACTTGATGTGCACTTTTTCTTGCTCGATAGGGGTGGACTTTTCAAACGACACTTTCTTTTTACCCTTGTCTTTTTCTTGAAGCAAGGGAAGCTTGTCTTCATGGGGTTTTTCGATCTCTCCTAGGACTTGCTCCTCCATAGGATTTTCAAAGCTTGAATTGTCTTGAGAGGGGGGTATAACTTCTTGCCTTGATTCTTGCTCACTAGGGGGTAAGGGGGAATCATAAGATGTGCCACTCCTCGTGGTAATAGTATTTACATGCTCGAATTTCGGTGTCTCACCTTGAGGAGGTAGTTGCCCCTTTTGTCTTGAAGAGTTACCCGAATCAAGTTGAGATATTTGAGTCTCAAGCATCTCCATATGAGCATCTCTTGCTATGTTATCTCTTTGAACATGAGCAAAGAATTCTTGTTGGTTTCTTGCCATCTCCATTTGGCTTTGCACTTCTTGATTACTCATTTGCATATCCATCATAGATTTTTGCATGTTGAAATCTCGAGGTGGAGATTGTGGATTATGCGGAGTATCGGTGATGGCTAGAGGAATACCATAATCATAGGTAGGAGACCGGCTCCTTTGCTTGCTTTGTTGTTGTTGACCTTGAGTCGCTTGTTGTTGTTGATGGTTCCCTTGGAACGCATGAGAGTTGCCTTGATTAAGGCCTTGATTGTTGCCATGGTTGTAGTTTTGATGCCCTTGGTTGTGGTTTTGGTTTCCTTGGAAGTTTTGGTTTCCTTGGAAACCTCCTTGATTGAAGTTCCCTTGTTGGAACCCTTGATTGTTGTAGTAATTACCTTGGTTATGTTGCTTGAAATTGTTAAATGGTCTTGGATTACCCACATAACCTTGGTATCCTTGATTGTTGTCCCTTAAGGGAGGTGGAACATAGGGACGAGGTTGTAGAGCTTGTTGTTGAGGGACTTGATGGGAAGCTTGGAACGTATTAGGATAGGAGGCACCTTTCTCTAACGCTTGGAAGGCATTCACTTGCTCAATACTTCCTCGACATTGCATGGGCTCATCTCCAACTATCCCACAAGTATCGCACATCTTATAATAAGGCGTAGCAGGCACAACTCCCAAAGCATTAACTTCATGAATCGAGTGTTGGTTGGAGGAACTAGTGCTTTGAACTTGATTGAGGTGGCTTTGGAGCTTCTTGTCGATAGTCTCCATGTGAGTTCTTAATTGAGCTCCAAGGTCAATGCTTAGTTGTGTAATGGCATCGACCTCATGCCTACCTCCTCGATTCGCCTTTCTAGGCCTTGAGTATTGGGAGTTATGCACCGCCATCTCCTCGATTCTTGCCCAAGTTTGATCGTCATCGACCTCGGTAAACCTACCATTGGAGCCCATATTGAGTATAGCTCTTGAGTCCTCATATAAACCGTTCCAAAACTGTTGGACTAAGAACCATTGTGAAAGTCCATGGTGGGGGCATGATCTAACCAAAGATTTAAACCGTTCCCAAGCTTCATAAAGCCTCTCTTCATCCCGTTGTTGGAAACCAGTGATGGAGGCCCTAAGCAAATTTGTCTTCTTCGGAGGGTAAAACTTTTGGTAGAACGCCAATGCAAGTTTCTTTCAAGTATCGATACCCATGGTTGCCCTATCGAGACTCTTGATCCATTGCTTTGCTTTTCCAATGAGAGAGAACGGGAAGAGTACCCAACGGATTTGATCTTGAGTAACCACGGTTTGAGAGATAGCATCGCAATAATCGGAGAAGGTCTCCATGTGTTGGTGCGGGTCTTCGGTGGGCAAACCACTAAATTGATTTCTCTCCACAAGTTGGATGAATTGTGTCGTTGCCACAAAATTCCCGGTATAAGTATCCGGTAAAGCACTCGGTCCCGGCAAGACATCCTCGGTAAAAGTGGAGTGAGATGAGAATTTCGGCATGATTGGATATGCGGGAGATGATGGTGTAGACGGTGTTGATGTAGAACTAGACGGGGAACTAGGAGAAGAAGAATGGATAGATGAACCAAAGGGGTTTATGAAGATCCCTTCGGCCGTCTCTCGAGGTGACTCGTTAAAGTCGGATCCTTGAGCTTGCTCTTGATGGGTATTGCTAGCGCTTGGTTGAGAGATTCTAACCCGGTCCATCGTCCGTTGGCGAAAGGCTCGAAAGAGTCTTTCCGGCTCTGGATTAAAGAGAAAGAAATCGCCTCCCCTCCTAGGCATACACTACACACTAGAACAAACGTGAGAACACCTAGTGCTTTATGGGCACTAGGCAACGACAATAAACAAGCACAATCGAAAGACAAAGAGAAAGAAAGCTAAGAAAACAAGACAAAACTACAAAATATGCACAAGAGATGATAGAAGAGCACAAAGAAGGGTAACTAAGTCTAGCTATAAGCAAACTAAGTCTAAACAATGCACTGTCCCCGGCAATGCCGTGTCCTCAACCGTCAATAAATAACCATCTAATCCTAGTGGGTAGCTAGAGTAATTCGGGTCGTGTCCACGGAGACGGTATTATAAAGTCTAGACTAATTCGACCTAAAAACGAGACTAGGCTACCAAAACAAACACAAAGGAGGTGATAATTGACAAACTATGATTGGAGAAGAGGTATGAACTAGACTAATAACGATATATCTAAAACAAGACTAATTGGAATAACTAGAGACTAACTAAACAATGAAACTAGAGAAATGGTGAGTAACTAGGTAGATGAATCAAATAAGGGAAAGAGTAGGGTTAGGTCGGGTTCATAAATGTGGTAGGACGAATGGGTAATCAAGGGTGTAGGTGTCTCTTAGTTACTAGGGTCGGTTTGCGCTCTCGCGCCAAAGCCAAAATCCGCACTCTCGTGTCAAAGACTAGACCCGAACATTCATGCTAGATGCTACTCAAAACACAAACATTCAACCACAAATCGAATACACAATGAGAAGATGAGTACAAATATGAGAAGCATTGGCCACTACTACCCACACAAGCAATACAACAAACACATGGTGTGCCCAATATGTGACTAGCGACAAAGGAATCACCTTTACCCATAATCAAGCCCTAATCACCCATAATCCACACTTAATCCCCCTACTAACCCCACATTATGAAACTAACTCTAAGACTAACAAGAGAAATCAACATAATAATCAAAACATCCATTAAGAACAAACAAGAACAATGAACAATGAGTAAAGATTCAAACTTGATTAAATAAACAAAGAATAAGAGAAAAGAAGAGAAGAGATTATACCAAACTAGCAAAGGATGAAAAAGATTGGAACTTGAATTAATAAGAAACCCAAACAAAACTCCAAGGATGTCAAGCTTGGAAGAGTTCTTCAAGAATCTCCTTAGCACAAGACTAATTACAATGATTAACTACAGATTAAAGGAAGATTAAAACTAATGTGAGGAACACTAATCTAGGGTTTGAATGCTTAATGGAGACCTAAGAGAGTCTAGGGTAATGTGTGATGTTTAAAACAAAACAAGGGGGAAGTATTTATAAGGTTACAAGAATGAAGGAGAAGAAAAGAAGTGACGCGGGTCTGCAGGTGCTCCATCTCGGGCGAGATTAAGTGGTCTCGGCTGAGATGGTGGTGGTCTTGGCCGACATGCCACTCCAGTAGCTCGGTTTTGCTTGTACTCTTCATCCCGACCATGATGGCTCTTATCTTGACCATGATGGGTCTTGTAGGCCTCAAATATGATCATTAAGGTCTCTCCTTGCTTCTCATGGGCTTCTCATCGACTCTCAGTGCTCGGGATCGAGTCTAAGGGGCTCGGGAATGGGCCCCAAGGTCTCGGGATCGAATCCAAGGCATCAAGTGATCGTTCCTTCTCTTCGTTGGCTCCAAAAGTGTATGAAACGAGTCAGAATCGTTCCAAAATCTCCATGAATAGTCTTGGGAACCTAAAACGAACTAAAGGAAGCATGAGTAGCCCAGAAACCGCTCCAGAGAGCGATTACACAAGGAAAACGGGACCAAAACACAGCAAATTAGGCACTACAAACTACACTTATCACCAAACTAAAGCTAGACACGTCTTTTCGAGCATCGTGTACTTGCATTCGTACTCCAGGAATTCCTTACTGATGTAGTAGATAGCCCTTTCTTCCGAATCGACTGTCTGGGCCAGCATAGCCCCCATGGCTGTCTCGGTCGTTGTCAGGTATAACGACAAAGGCAGACCTGGTTGAGGTGGCATTAACACCGGCGGAGCAGACAAAATCTCCTTAATTTTGTCAAAAGCCATTTGACTTTTATCGTCCCACAGTATCTGTTCTCCTATCTTCAGTTTCTTGAAAATGGGCTCGCATACCATGGTTAACTTTGAAATGAACCGGCCGATGTATTAAACTTTCCCGAGGAACCCCCTTATTTTTTTTTTGGGTGGCTGCAACTCGGTGATGGCCTTGATCTTAGCTGGGTCAACCTCGATGCCGCGTTGCCTAACGATATGGCCCAGTAACTTGTCCGACGTTACCCCGAAACTGCATTTTTGAGGGTTCAGTCTCATATTGTACTTACGCAGCCTGGTGAAGAACTTTCTTAGGGCCGCGATGTGCCCGTTTCGATCTTTGGATTTGACGATCATGTCGTCGACATAAATCTCCACTTCTTTATGCATCATATCATGTAATAAAGTAGTGGCGGTCCTTTGATAAGTGGCCCCAGCATTGATGAGCCCAAATGGCATAACAGTATAACAGTACGTACCCCATGGTGTAATGAATGTGGTCTTACTCATGTCTTCTTCTACCATTTTGATCAGATTGTAGCCGGCATACCCGTCCATGAATAATATAAGGGCATGATCAGCCGTGTTATCCACCAGTATATCGATGTGTGGTAACGGAAAGTCGTCTTTTGGGCTGGCCTTGTTAAGGTCCCGGAAGTCCACACATACCCGCACCTTCCCGTCTTTCTTGGGTACCGGCACGATGTTTGAGACCCAGTCTGGATATTCAGACACTTGCATAAAGCCCGCTTTGAATTGTTTGTCTACTTCCTCTTTGACTTTGAGAGACCATTCGGGCTTCATTCTTCGGAGCTTCTGTTTTACCGGCTTACACCCATCTTTGATGGGTATACGGTACTCATCTATTTCCCGATCTATTCCCGGCATGTCCTTGTAGGACCATGCGAAGACGTCTTTGAACTCTTGGAGGAGGTCTGCGAATTATTTTCTCTCCTTGGGATCTAAAGATAGGCCCAACTTAAGCATCTGGGGCTCTAAAGTGGTTCCCACGTTGATGGACTCGGTTTCTTCAATTACCGGATCTCGGGATTCCCTTTGTTCGAGCTGCTCGATCAGATACGGAGGAAGGGGTACCTTTTCGTCGGGTTTCTCAATGTCATTGCATATAAAATTTTTGAAATTGGAAGAATTTAGGAAATAAGACAAGTCGTAAGCAGAACGGTTTTCGTTATTATTATAAATAGTAAATTTTGAGAATAGCACGAATAGAGCGGCCATCTGATCGTTGGTCAGTGGCGGGATAGGGAGTGCTCTCAGGACAGGCCCCAAGACTCCAATGGCTAAGGGGAGAGAGGTTACAGATTGGACTCTAGCACCAGACCCTCTAGACTCCGACTCTGACTCCGACTCAGACTCAGACTCGGACTCGGTATCCGACATGTCTCCCTCGCCGGTGGTTAGCTTGTAGACTCGTTCTTGGCTGTCAGTCCACTTGATGGTCTTCCTCCAGGCCCTCTTTTCGGCATCTGTACCAACTTCGGAGATCAGCTTCGTTGGATCGAACCGGCTGCTGCGGAGGATCAGGTTGACCAGATCATCCTTTGGGGCGGGGACGGCCTTGTCTTCCCCGAATAGGAGCCCTAGCACGGGCTCGGAGTTGTTCTCACCTTCCCTGGACTCGGTTTGAACAAGGGTGAATATATCATCGGGGATGAAATGGCATTCCCGAGCCGTTTTGGTCTCGGGATATGTGATAGTGGGTTGGCAAAAGCCCACTTGGATTGCCCCAAATACTGGAGTGACAAACCTGATTACATTTGCCTGATCCGCACTTTTCGGGCTCATAGTATACCCCAAACCGAATCGAGACCCTTCGTTGTTTAGGACGACCTAGATAACCTTCCCAGCCGGGAGATGTGGCCTCAAAGTGGCTCCCGGTAGGTAACCCAAGTTTTGTAGCATCGTGTTGATGCTAGTAGTGAAGTAATGCCTGAAGAGATATTCCTCCTAAATCATTCCCACGAAGTCGAATCCCCTTGGTTCGGCCCGACTCGTGGCGTTTCAGCTAGCCACGGTCATGGGGGTTGCCTCCAGTGTGATGACACCGTCCTGGAGTGGCATATTGACTTTTCTGTGGAGGGTAGAGGATACGGCATTGACTGCATGGATCCAAGGCCTTCCTAGTAGTAGGTTAAAGGACGAGGTGACATCAATCACCTGAAACTCCAATTCCTTATCGATTGGGCCCGTTATTATTGTCAGCTTAACGGCCCCGGCAACCGGTTTTGGGCTTCCGTCGAAAGCCTGGATAGTCTGCGCCGTCAAGAGATAGTCGGCCTCGGTGATGCCGAGGGCCTTAGAGGTCCTTAGGGGAACGACATTTACGGCAGATCCGCCATCAATTAGGGTCATCGGGAGGTATTTCCCTCGGCAAATGACTGTGATGTATAGGGCCAGGTTATGGGCGGCCCCAAACGGTGGTAGATCAGACTCATAGAAGGTTAAGAGTGGACCTTCTTCTTTGGATTTGCCCTTGAGATAGGGCATGATAGTGGCTACCATTTCAGCGGGGGTAACCTGGGAGTCGACCTTCATTTGATCGAGAGCCTTAGTCAGTGCCTCTCGATGTTCTTGGGAGCTAACTAGTAACTGCTATATAGTTAAATCAGCTCGAACCATCTTCAATTGTTGGACCAAGGCCGTGTTGTTGCCTGGTTCATCGAGAGTAGATTCCGTCCTGGCAGGTTCAGTGACGGTTGTTGGAGTAGAGCGCCCGGTGGTGGCGAGGTGGTTGGTGGCTAAAGCCTTGGACTTAGCTTTTCGAACCTCTTCACTGGTGATGGGGAGGGCTTCCCCTTTGGCTAGGTAGATGTCGTCCTCATCATCGAACCATATCCCGTTAATTTGTGGGATATAGGGGGAAATGAGGTGTGAACAGTCGATTACCTCCCCAGTGAATATAGCATGGGCACTGAACGGGTTTTCTTTGTTGCTCGGCTTGTCTCCGGGCAATGGGATTTTCCCGCTTTCGATCAGATCTTGGATCAGATGCTTCAATTTCCAGCATTTTTCCGTATCATGCCCATTACCTCGATGATATTGGCAGTAGGCTTGGGCATTGTAGCTTTTGGGCCTTTTCTCCACGAGAACTTCTGGAGTTGGGCCTATCGGTTGGATTAGGCTCTTTGACGATAGCCTTTGTAAGGCGTAGGTATAGGTAGTCCCTATATCCGTGAATACACGATTTGGAGTATTCTTTTTTGGGTACGGTATCCAGCAGATTGACCTCATCGAAAATGCTGCGGGTCGCAGCTGCAGGAGTGGGCTTGCTCACAGATGAACTAGACCCTTGATATCCCTTGGTAGAGGCCTTAGTCAGGCTCTCTAACCGTAAATCGTCCTCGATCCTTGTACCCATTTCAGTTAGGGCGGCAAAACTGGGGATGATGGCATACCGGAGATGGACCCGGTAGGATGGGAGGAGATTCTTGACAAAGGCCTCCACTAGCACCTTCTCGCTGGGCTTATCAACCAGCTTCACACTTTCGGCCCGCCATCTTTGGAGATATTTAGTGAACCCTTCTTTGGGTTCTTGGGCCATCACTTCCAGAGTACGCATTGTAGTCTGGATCTCGGTATTATCAGCGTAATTCCGAACAAATTCAGTCGCCACATCATCCCAAGTCTTGTACTTCTTGGAATCGAGCCTGTAGTACCAGGCCTTAGGGTGCTTCTCGAGAGAGGAAGCGAATAAGTGCTTAAACATGGTGGATTTCACCCCTTTGACCGCCATGAATTCTTTGAAAGCCCGGATGTGGTGGACCGGGTCTTCAGTACTCTCAAAGATCGATATTCCCGTGAGGTTGAGGTTGGCAGGTAGCTCGTCATTCAAAGGCGAATAGGAACGAGCATTTTCAGTGTGGATCGAGTTGTTTGTCGACAGGTGGACCTGTTCTTAAAGCTTGCGAATAGCGCCGATTAACTCAGTTATTGGCCCAATGGGCTCAGATCCGGTGGGAGTCTCTTTCTCCACGTAACTCAGACGGGTGGCCAAAGTGGTCTGGTCAGTCCGGATGACCGTCAGTTGCGTTTTCATCATGGCCAGTGCGGCGGTCAGTTGATCCAAAGTCGCCTACATTTTTCGTTGTCTGGTTTTGGGTGGCCTGTCTGTAAGAACACCGCGTAATTAGAAACTAGGCCAAATCTCGGAATAGAAAGTACATCCCGAACAAGACTGAAAAGGGAAATGACTCGGAAAAGACACCTAGACAGGTGACTTGTGAAAGGTGGGCCTTCCTTAGGATTCGGCGGGTGGGCCGAGTCCTGTTCGAAGAAAGGTCCACGTGAGACACCCCTAGACTTTGGACTCGATTGTGTAGATGGGCCCTCCTTTGTAGGAGTATGTCCTACATAGGTGGGCATTGCCTTAGTCTAATAAGGCGGACTGGGATAGGAAAGAAACTCGTGATGTAAGATCGACATAGTTTCGACGCTAGAGACTTCGATGACTTAAGACACGACCCGACACTGCTAAGAAGAGGAAGGTTTTGAAAAGGATTTTAAGAAAAATTCCGAAAAAAGCGGTGGAGGGGCCCGATTTTTCGAAAATCGGAAAAAATGTACCGGGCCTCGATTTTGAGAGTTCGAAAATATTTTCAAGTTTTGAAATGGGCAGAATACCGGCTAGAAATAGGCTATTTTGAGTAAAATCGTAAGTCCTAAATTCGGTATACGTCCCGGGTTTTGAAATTGGATAGTTTGAAAAGATGCAATTTTTGAAAAAGACGGTTTTTGAAAACGACACGGAAACCAAGTAGCATATAGTCATGCAAACATTATAACGACGCCATGTATGCTTTACACTAAGTCTCGGTCGGTCTATAGAGGGTCTATACTAGTGCACATAGTCTCGACGTTGATCGGGACGGACTTTCTAAGTCGAGTTGAGCTTAGAACATGCCGCGAAACCCACTCGAATCGACTATGAACACCTTTGACATATCCATATTGGAGTATATCACGGTATAGTGGGACATCGGTCGCGAGTACCGGCCCGGGAAAATATGGGGTTATGCATGAACCGTAGAACTAAAACGCGTATTGTACTAGTCAAACGATTTCTATTCGTGTCTCACCCTGAGGATGCCGATGGTAAGTCACGCATCAGTTAATCCCCAGAGGAGTCTCCAAATTGTGGACATGACATAGGTCCACTCTGACCCGGCCATGCGCGGGTTTGGGGAGACGAATGAATCTCCATATGAGAATGGATCGAATTGAAATTTAAATCGAAGTGGAGTCGCCACCGAACTTTGTGGGAGTTCGGGCCCGTTCGAACCCACTCTATGTCGTAGTGAGCCGTGTACAAAATACGGCCCATTTCCGATGTCAGAGTTTATTGGTTCGTCCCTTTGCATTTGATACCGATGCCGACATTATCAGATATCGTGTATTGAATAACTCTCGTGCGCCAACGGTTTCGGGCATCTGGAAACCAAGGTTTTAAGTAAGAGGTGAGGGTACGTGTTGGGAAGTTCACAAAGAACACCCAACCCCGTCCGCACTTAGCGGCCTCTACTAGGATATCGAATGACTTTCTAATACGCGTGCTAGTAGTTCGGTTAAATGATATGCAAACGTTGTTTTCCCTAAGCATGTGAGAAATTTAACGGGTTTCTAGGTCGATTTAATGTAAATAATTCTAACGTCAAAGTTAAATTTAGCATGAGGGTTCATTTTAGTACAATAAAATAAACAAAATAAATCAACAAGAAAATAGAAAACTTGTTAGTAACGGTATAACGATAATAACGGTTTGCGAATGACATAAAATAATATGGAATTATGTAAATAAGATGATGCATGATTTTGAAAAGTGATGTTTCACATGATAGATTAGGCACGTGTTGACATAAGTCATAAAAAAGGTATTACCGAAACTAGAAGACGGTATGGGACTCACGTTTTTGACGTGATAAAAGGCCACTCGACCGAGTCATTGGAGGACTCGACCGAGTGGACCTCTAGAAGAGCTTCTGTCCTGTTTTCTTAGACCCTACTCGATCGAGTTATTGACGAAATCGACCGAGTACGCTGCCACTCGACCGAGTCATTGCGAGACTCGACTGAGTGGAGGTCGAAAAACCTTTCTGTCTCGGTTTTTGGGGTGCCACTCGACCGAGTGGCTAAGGTACTCGGTCGAGTGCCCCCTGTACGAACTAGGGTTCGCTTGCGATTTTGTTGTCGATTTCGAAATTGCTTTTGATTTTGCTAATTCGATGATTCTGCCGAATCGGGCATAAATATTATATAATTTATGCTCGATTCGGATTTTGATAAATCACTAATTTGTCGAATCGGGTGTAAGTGTTATGGGATTTATACTCGATTCGTATGCATGATACTCGTTATATCCCATATTCGATTATTGAATCGATATGGAATATTAGAGCGAAAACTTGAAGAAAATAATATAAGTCGTTTTAAATCAACTAAGACGACATAGATTTTCTCCGTGTTTATAGTGTCGTAATTCTAACGAATTATGTGACAACTATTTTAGCATCAACGAAAAAAAGTGTTAGTTGAATTATTTGACTAAACCATTAGATTAGACATCCAATTATTGAATTGGTATTGAATCTAATAGATCGACACTTGAAAAAAACTCGACTTGATTCCCTCCGCATCCCGACATCATAGTTAATTCTTGCGAATTGTTTGATGTCGGATCCGCATCAAAGGGTTTCGACTCAACTTGAATAATAAAAAACGCGAATTAAGGAAAGGTTTTAGAAATCGGTGAATGCGATACGATAAAAATAAAACGAAAAAAAAACAACGACGACACGCGCGAAAAAGAGAAAGAAGGGAAAAGAACGGGATTTTTTTGCACCCTCAACCTACATGTTCTTGTCTCGGACGGGACTCGTTAACTGTGGCTTGCACGTGAGTATCGAGATGTAAGTGGAGTTATCGTGATTAGGGTTTGGATCCTAGATGCTAGGGTTAGGGTTTGAGATAGGATTAGTGTGGACTAAGGATGAATTAGGGTTTTTTGATGTGTGATCCTAACGCAGGACGAGACACTTTGAGGCCTCGGGATTACGCTACGGTCCTGTATGCTGCCAATCCAGGTGCCCCCGTGTACGCGCCTGAATGCTGGGACGTCGTGCACCCAGCAACTGAGTTCCAGGTCGCATCAGCTCACGCACCTGAATTATGGAGAAATAAGGTTTACAGTTTTCAGTTTCACTCTGTCTTATTTGGTTGATCTCACTAAGGCTTAAGGTGGACCTGTTGGAAATATGCATATTTGGATCACATTCGGTTACTATTTCCATGCTACACACCTATACTAGATTCATGTCATTAGTTATGTTTGCATATGTGATCATGGATGGGTCCCGTTACGACAAACTGTGGCAAAGGCCGCTTTGGTTCTATGCTGATATGATTGATGAACCGAATTGCTTAAGACGGTTAGAATGTTTGATAGCATCTTTTGAGCTCACCAGGTTATATTGTAAATACAATTTTTAGGTGTTACACATATATAGATGTATTTGGCCCAAGCGGGAGATTGTAAGAATTATAGGCCTAAATACAATATACATGGACAAATCATTTATTCGGGTTATAATTGTATTTGTACGCTATCTATCAAAGTTAAGCCTAAATACAATGTGATTTACTACAATGTATTATTCACGTGCTTATATATACGTCTTAAAAAGTACGGGCCAGACTATTATCTACAAGTGTGGATACCCATTAGGTTTTCTAATGTTCGATGGACACACTAGACTTAGGAGGCTATAAATAGCCACCAGGGTTATGGTCCCTGGTAGCACAGAATAACCTAATCTCCTCGCCCTCCATCAGTAGAGAGATCCATATGGTTTGTGTGTATACTAAAAGACCTAATCCAGAAGACCCCCATGACGTAAGATATGTTTTATCAGTATTATCAGGTACGCTTCCACCACAACTAGTTACAGTTTATTACCGATTAATTTAGTATGAAGTTTCAGTCTTGAGTCAGATTAAATCTGACAATAGTCAGTCACATCAGAAGTTGGGGGGCAATAAAATTTAGTTATGGAGGACGTATGGTACTTTTAAAGGCCATTCTAACTCATTTGCATTCATACTGGCCTCGTATTTTTCTATTGCCAACAACTATCAATATGAAAGTAGAGGGCACTTGTCGTAATTACCTATGGTCTGGCCAAGAGGATTATGCGAAAATCCCACTGGTGTCGTGGAAAATCTGTTGCAGAACCAATAAAGTCGGGGGCTTGGCATCATTGATTGTGCTAATTGGAATAAAGCGATGATCGGAAAATATGTATGGTGGATCTATAGTAAAGCAGACTATCTCTGGATAAAATGGGTCAACCAAATTTATATAAAAAACCAGGAATAGATGCTTTATACACCTTCACCTAATTCCAGTTGGACGTGGCGGAAAATATGCAAAATTAAAGACATAATGAGGGCTGGTTATACTCTAACTGGCTGATAGGATGGACAATATACTGTTCATGCAGGATATAATTGGTTGATGGGGGATCATGAGAAGAAGCCTTGGCACCCTCTTGTGTGGAACATGTTTTGCCTTCCTAAACACAGATTCATTTGCTGGCTTTCTTTGCAGAACCATCTCTTAACACAAGACCGATTTGCAACCTTTGCGGTAATAACTTCTGGAGTATGATGGTGTTATGGGTAGGGTCAGGAATCTCAGGCACATCTCTTCTTTGTGCGTCAATACAGTACAGTCTGTTGTAGGCTGGTTATGGCTTGGATGGGGCAGTATATGCAGGATGATATATTATCATGGATAGTTCAACGGAGGTGTAAATCCTTATTTTGGAAGAAGTTATTCATGGCCTCGAAATCATGCTTGATATACTTAATTTGGCATAATAGAAACACAGCTCGGGTGCACTGTCGGATGCAGCCCCTATGCAAAGTATTCCACCTTGTGAAGGCGACTCTTAAGCTATGGTTGAAAGCCAAAAGGAATTTAGACTCGTTAGTGTTAAGCATAGTATATGATTACAAGAGCATGAGTTAATGTAATGTGTTCTAAACGTCTGATGTAAGGTGCTAATTCTTATTGTTGATTCAAATGATACACATTTCACCAAAAATAAATAAATAAATAAATTATTATGATAAAAAAAGCGGAAGAAACTATCCTAGACCCCTATTCTGACATTAATCAAACTCGTGATTTGTATAACTCGTATGCTATGGTAATCGACCGACTAGGTTTGACAAATCTAGTTGTTAATCAAAGTTTTAATCAAAACTAGTTGTTACGCAAATCCCCTCCCTCTTTTTAATATATATATATATATATATACACACACACACACTAGGGCCCAACATTATATGTCTAGGCTTCTTCAGATGTACCGATATAAACGTTAACTTCATGTTGACAATCCTCGAAAAATATGTCATTATATATAGGTAAGACGTTTAAACATTGCGAGGCGTCAATTAATATCATACTAAAATTAAATGATAGAGTATAATCAACTAAAAGCAGTTAATTACCTCGTAACTATACCTTGTTTCCAGAGATGTTGATTAATTTTTGTGGATCTATTTCGCGAATATGAGACAGAGAGTAATTAAATGTTAGCCACGAGAAAGTAGCGATTGAGCCCCTTTACTTTGCTCAATTGTGAAATCAAACCCCTTAACTATTGATTGGAGCAATTAGACCCCTTTCCTTTACCAATACGTGAAATTAAACCCTTTTATAATCATTTTTCCGATCAATAGTTCAATTTCTCGCCAATATATCATTCTAGAATACGAATACGTACATTATGGTAATATACGTATCAATGTAAGTATCGACTGAGCCCCTTTAGTTTGCTCAATTGTGAAATCAAACCCCTTAACTCTTGATTGGAGCAATTAGACCCCTTTCCTTTACCAATACGTGAAATTAAACCCTTTTATAATCATTTTTCCGATCAATAGCTCAATTTATCGCCAATATATCATTTTAGAATACGAATACATACGTTATGTTAATATACGTATCAATGTATGTATATAATTAGTTATAATAATTAATTAAACGGTTATTTAACAACAATCAATCAATCAATATATATATATATAGAGAGAGAGAGAGAGAGAGACAGAGAGATAGGTTCACATAAGGCCAACAACTCTTATAAGTTCATAAGTTCCAGTGTTAAAATTACACAAAAGGTGCTTAAAGTTACACGAGATGAGTGTTAAAGTTGCACTTTATCACTTGAAGTGATAAAAGAGCTGAATGTTATAGTTACATATCAATTCTGAAAAAATGCAACTTTAACGTATGTCATCTGTAACTTCAATATAGACTTAATTACATATGGTGAACTTATTTGATCCCCCCCCCCCTCTCTCTCTCTCTCTCTCCCTCTCTCTCTCATTCTCTCTCTCTCTCTCTCTCTCTCTCTCTCTCTCTCTCTCTCTCTCTATATATATATATATATATATATATATATATTATATATATATATATATATATTTATATAGATTCGGAATCCTTTGAGGCAACCTAACTCCCTGCAACCGTTAATGCAGCATCTGGGCCGTTAGATCTGATTGAGATCAACGGACCAGGCTTGATGGAAATTCAAAGCACAAAAACAAACGCGCGCCATTTCCTTCCTTCCTTTTGAATTCGATCATCTTCATCAGTTCCGTTGCAGATCTTCATCATTTTCACTTGCAGATTTAATTGTGCTCACTCGTAAAATCGAGCGTCTTCATCATTTCAATTGCAGATCTTCATCATTTGATTATCAAGGAATTCTATGCTTGATTTGATTGTCGTCATTTTCACTTGCACATTTGATTGTAATCCTGAACAATTCGTTTAGAGAAAACTGATTATGAACCTGCTGATCCAAAAAATTAATATGTTTGTTCTAAAGTAGACAATCGATTATCAAGAATTACGTAGATTCTCTACTGATTCTCTGCTGAATTATTTTGATAACTTGTGATGTACATATTTGTCACTGAATAATGTTGATATTTTGATATCAGTTGTACATAATCCATCTGAGGACATCACTAGACATAATTTTATATTAGTTGTACATAACTCATCTAGTTACATCTTAAAGTAGAAATTTTGTTGCGCTTGTAACAATTTACAAAGTATAGTATATAGGTCATTATGTAATGTATATATTTACATATCAGTTGTACTTAATTTTTCTGAGAATATTACTATACATAATTTTATATTAGTTGTACATAACCCGACTGAGGATATTATTGTAATTCTAGATCACATGTACATAACCCATCAGATAATGTACATAATTGCTCTGCTGAATTACGTTTATAACTCATTATGTACATATTTGTCACTAGATAATGTATATATTTTCATATCAGTAGTACATAATTTATCTAAGGACATCATTATACATAATTCTATATTAGTTGTACATAACTCATCTATTTACATCTTAGACTGAAAATGTACTGATACTAAATAATTAGTTATATACACTGTATTCATAATTATGTATATCGTATTTATAATTAAAAAACACAATGCAAACTGTATATCTTCGTAAATAATTACGTACACTGTATTCATTATTATGTACAGGACTTAGGATCATTATATAAGGTACATAATTCTATATCAGTTGTACAAAACCCATTTGAAGACATCATTGTACATATTTCTATATCAGCTGTACATAACTCATTTGAGGACATCATGGTACAATTCTATATCAACTGTACTTAACCAATCTTAGGACATCATTGTACATAATTCTATATCAGTAGTACATAACCCTCTTTGAATCACATCCACGACAGGGTTAACCAATACCCTCTTAGGGTTCAGTTTGTTGCGGGTTTAGTGACCTTGAATAAGGAAAAGGGTTTAGGGTTGGATTAGGCGGATCCACGTAGCGGGTACGCCTAATCCAACCCTAAACCCTTTTCCGTCCCGTCTTATGGAGTACCCTACTCTTAAGGTTCAGTGCCCCATGTTTGAATCACATCCACGGCAGGGTTCACCAATACCCTCTTAGGGGTCAGTTTCATGCGGGTTTAGTGACCTTGAATAAGGAAAAGGGTTAAGGGTTGGATTAGGTGGATCCGCGTAGCGGGTTCGCCTAATCCAACCCTAAATCCTTTTCCGTCCCGTCTTATGCAGTACCCTACTCTTAAGGTTCAGTGCCCCATCTTTGAATCACATCCACGACAGGGTTCACCAATACCCTCTTAGGGTTCAGTTTCTTGCGGGTTTAGTGACCTTGAATAAGGAAAAGGGTTTAGGGTTGGATTAGGCGGATCTGCGAAGCGGGTACACCTAATCCAACCCTAAACCCTTTTCCGTCCCGTCTTATGCAGTACCCTACTCTTAAGGTTCAGTGCCCCATGTTTGAATCACATCCACGACAGGGTTCACCAATACTATCTTAGGGTTCAGTTTCTAGCGGGTTTAGTGACCTTTAATAAGGAAAAGGGTTTAGGGTTGGATTAGGCGGATCCGCGAAGCGGGTACGCCTAATCCAACCTTAAACCCTTTTCCGTCCTTGAATAAGGAAAAGGGTTTAGGGTTGGATTAGGCGGAGCCGCGTAGCGGGTACGCCTAATCCAACCCTAAACCCTTTTCCGTCCCGTCTTATGTAGTACCCTACTCTTAAGGTTCAGTGCCCCATGTTTGAATCACATCCACGACAGGGTTCACCAATACCCTCTTAGGGTTCAGTTTCTTGCGGGTTTAGTGACCTTGAATAAGGAAAAGGGTTTAGGGTTGGATTAGGCGGAGCCGCGTAGCGGGTACGCCTAATCCAACCCTAAATCCTTTTCCGTCCCGTCTTATGCAGTACCCTACTCTTAAGGTTCAGTGCTCCATCTTTGAATCACATCCACGACAGGGTTCAACAATACCCTCTTAGGGTTCAGTTTCTTGCGGGTTTAGTGACCTTGAATAAGGAAAAAGGTTTAGGGTTGGATTAGGCGGATCCGCGTGGCGGGTACGCCTAATCCAACCCTAAACCCTTTTCCGTCCTTGAATAAGTGTTGGGCCTATTATACATGTTTTGCTTATGTCAATCTTATATTTTCTAAGTGACGATATTTAGAATAGGTATTCATGCAAGAAGAACAAAGCTTCAAGATGGCAAGATTCGATCAAGCTCTCAAAGGGAAGAAGTGCATCCTAGGAACTCAAATGTAAAGAGAACAATGCAATTATATGACAAGGATAGTGTAACCTTGAACAAGGTTACATTAATTTTAGTAAACAACCACACACGTTCCGCCAAAATCTAAATCTAAAATATTTTTGGTATCTTGAAATATTTGGTCGATAAAATGAAGATAGGTTAAAAAGGGAAATTATCTATCACGAGAATAATAGTTTTCAAATAAATGATTATCAAAATATCTTGATATCTCAAGGATATTAGATAATCATTAACAAAGGAAACTAAAATATATTATCTTGATTGATTGATATTTCACCTACCATATCTTCGGTACGTGAGGAAGTACATCAATTAAGGTGATCTCCTTTCCCTTGTTAAAGAGAATGAGTTTACCTATAAATACTATGCTCTTCCTCACTTTTAGATTACGACTTACACACACATCTCTTACATTGCAAAAATCACATCACAAATTCTTTCAAAAAGCTTTTGCAATAAGTTTAGGTTTAAGTCTTGGCTATATATATCGTGGTTAAATTGTTTACGCTTGGAAGTCATATTGTTTCATTATTCTCTCTAGACAATTGAAGTGTATTCATAGCTAGAGAAATATTGTCAACTTAAATAGTATAGACAAACGAGTCGAGTAGTGGTTACTCAATCGAACGACATACATCATTCACACCTTGAACGCTTCACATCGTTCAAACACCGAGGGCTTCACATCCCTCACACCGAAAGCTTAACATCCTTCATCGTCGTGGGCTTAACATCCCACACACCGAGTGCTTAACATTACTCACACCGTCACGATTAGAGTTAATCGTGACCATCCTATTTCTAAGGTAATTCGGAGAAGGTACACTTATATATAAAGACACCGGTGGACGTAGGCTTTTCAATTGGGCCGAACCACGTTAAAATTGCTCGTGTTATTTACATTACGTTCTTATTGTGGTTTTCTATTTCTTATACTTATACTCGTTAGTAGTAAGTATAGTAGCAAACGTTTCTTTCGTACTTCCTTTATTTAGCCATACAAATAACGCAATATTACACTAAATCTTTCCTAATAAGATTTTGGTGTAATATAAAGTTTAAAATTTTAAAAGTACCTAAATACTCTATTCACCCCCCCTATAGAGTATTTCCTAGTATCGCTATACTCTACAATTGGTATCAGAGTAGGTTCTCTTGGTTGACTCACGTCAAAAGAGTAGATCCTAAACTAGCGATATTATATTAATCCATTTTGATCAAATGGACTCCAAGAACTCAAAGTTTCCCACGTTTGATGTTGTAGACTATGGGTTATGGAAAAACAAAATGATGCACTATATAAAAGTAACAGATTTTGAATGCTGGAAAATTATAGTCAAGGGTCCTATTGTCATCCAATCCGTTGATGTTCTAGGGAACATCACCATAAAGGATGAAGAGGACTATGATGAGAATGATTATAAAAAGGCCAAAAAGAATTCTCGAGCAATGTCAATTTTGCAACGAGGAATTTCGTCCAAATAATATAATCGACTCACTTCTTGTGTTTCCGCAAAAGAAATCTGGGACAGTTTAGAACTTGCTTACGAGGGAACTACCCAAGTCAAAAAGTTCAGGATTGATTTATTAACTCAACAATACGAATTGTTTAAAATGGATAAAGATGAAAGCATTGTTGAAATGTCCGCAAGATTCACCAACATCACTAATGAACTAAGAAATCTTGGTAAGAAATTTGATACTAAAGATCTAGTTAGAAAAATCTTAAGAAGCCTCACTGATAAATTGCAACCAAAAGTTACTGCTATTGAGGAATCAAAAGATCTTACATCACTTACTTATCAAGAATTATTAGGTAACCTCATGGCTCATGAGCTCTCTCTCAATCAACGTCAGAGTGAATCATCTATAAGTAGAGGGATAGCCTTAAAAAGTTCTATTAGTGACGATGAGGAAACCATGAGCGATGACCTAGCCCTCTTTGTCAAACGCTTTCGAAAGAATTTTAAATTTGGACCGAAAAACTCATTTAGAGAAAGAGGTAATAACTCTAATACAAAACAAAATAGTAAAGGATGTTTTAAGTGTGGAGAAACTGGACATCTAATCAAAGATTGTCCAACATGGAAAAATATCAAATCAAAAGGAGAAAGAGAACGATCGAAGTTTCAACACAAACAAGCCATGCTGGCGTCATGTGGATGGGGAGAACTAGACTCAGACGAAGAGGAAGAATCTGAAGATGAAGACGATGCAAAATTTTGCCTAAGTGCTCAACACAGCAACACGTCTAGGGTTAAGACACGGACGCACAAAGACATGTGCCTGATGGCAAAAACGCATGAATCAAGCCCCGATTCAGATGAGGAAAGCAATGAGGTAAGTTTTACAATGTTTAAGAAAAGGCTTAGGAAACTTACTAAAGAGAAACTTCTTCTACATTTTGATGAAGTATTAGAAACATGCGAGCAACAAAAGGAAGAAATAAATGAGTTATTAAAACAAATAAATGAGATAGCCTTTGAAAATATTACTCTAAAGAGATGTGAAAATACTCGAACAAATAAAGAGAAATCTTCTGAAATATCAAAAACAAAAGTTGATGTATCAGATGATTCAACAACTTGTTCAAGTACAAACATCAATAGAGAGGAATTAAAAGGGGGTACTAATTATGGAAAAATCAGTGCTATTGTTAAGAAATTGAATGAAGAAAATACGAAACTAAAAAGAACTATATCAATACTAAACAATGAAATCAATGTTGAAAAAGTAAATCATCATAGAATAAAAAATTCTCTGACTTCAAAAATCATAGAATTGATAAAAGAAAAAGGAATAATACAAAAAAAATTGGATGAATGTGTCTCAAGAACTTTGGAAGGTAAAGAGACTAAGGGAAAGGAAACGAGTAAAAGAAAATATGCCAAAAGAAAGTGGAAAAAGAAATCTGAAAGTAAAATAAGTAAGCATTGTGATAGACATAAAAAAATATGGGTCCGTAAAGATTCTTTGCCTAATATAAAAGGACCCAAATCCATTTGGGTACCTAAGAAACAAAAATGACTATCGCAGGTTCATAGATGGTACTTAGACAGTGGGTGCTCAAGACATATGACGGGCGATAAAAAGAAATTTTTGTCATTAGAGGCTTATGACGGAGGGAGTGTAACCTTCGGAGATAACAAGAAAGGAAGGATAATCGGTACTGGTAAAGTTGGTTTATCTGATTCACACTATATTGAGAATGTATTGCTAGTGAAAGGACTAAGGCATAGTCTCTTAAGCATTTCTCAACTCTGTGATCGAGGAAACAAAGTGGTGTTTCATAATGATAAATGCCGAATTATTCGAGAAGGTACCTCTAACGTCATTCTGGAGGGAGAATGATCAAACAATGTCTACGTAGCTTATATCAAAACTCTACCCGACAATGCTGTCACCTGCATGAGTGTTACCATCGCTGATCCACTATTGTGGCATAAAAGATTTGGGCACATAAGTCCCTTCAGTCTTAATAAACTCAGATCTTTGGATCTTGTTGAAGGATTACCTTCCATAACCTTTGACACTACCATGGCTTGTGGTACCTGCATACGTTGTAAACATGTGAGATCCTCATTCAAGCCGAAAAAGTTCGTAAGCACTACAAAGCCTCTAGAACTTATTCATATGGATCTTTGTGGACCTATGAGGATAAGAAGTAGAGGCGGTAGTCGGTACGTATTTGTTCTTGTAGATGACTTCTCCAGATTTGTTTGGCCAGTCTTCCTTAGCTCGAAAGATCAAACCTTTGATGAATTCGAATGCCTAATGAAGCTAGTCCAAAACAAGTATAGTTGCAATCTTGTATCTATAAGAACAGATCATGGTACCAAATTCGACAATGAATCCCTAATAAGTTTCTGTAGAGAACATGGAGTAGGGCATAACTTCTTTGCTCCACGGACTCCACAACAAAATGGAGTAGTTGAAAGAATGAATCGAACGCTTGAAGAAATGGCACGTACCATGTTGCTTTGTAGCGGTTTGCCCAGAAATTTCTGGGCCGAAGCTGTTAATACGGCGTGTTATATTCATAATCGAGTAATGATCAGACCAGTATTGAAGAAAACACCCTATGAACTTCTAAGAGGAAGGAAACCTAGAATTTCTCATCTCAGATGTTTTGGAAGCAAATGCTTCGTTCACAAAAATGGGAAGAATAATTTGGGTAAATTCGATCCTCGAAGTGATGAGGCTGTTTTCTTAGGATACTCAGATCATAGCAAGGCTTACAAGGTATATAACAAAAGAACTCTACGTGTTGAAGAAAGTGTCCACGTAATTTTTGATGTGACTAATTCTATAAGTCAAAACGACATTGAATCAGAAGACGATGACTATCCAGATTTTTGGCTCATTAGAAAGGATGCACCTGAACTTCATGAAGAGGAAAAGGAAATAGAAGGATCTAACGCCGTATTTAGTGAAAAATATATTAATGTTGATCCAATTATATCACTAGCAAATGAAGAACCAAGCAAAGGTTCCTCAGAAACTAAAGATAATGTGGCATCAACATTAGTTCCAAATGTTACTAAAGATAATGTAACCCTGGACATAAATTCAGGGGGAACAAAGGACGATGCTTCTAAAGATAATGTAACCACTGACAACATCATTCCTAGCATGAATTCAGGGGGAATCAAAGACAATCCTTCTAAGGTTGATGTAACCACGGGCACTAGTTCAGGGGGAACTACGGAATAAGTTAATATAACCTCTGGTAACAACTCAGAAGAACTTACTAAGAGAAGTAATAACGTTCCCACAAATCTCAAAAAGTGGAAACACCAGAGCTCCCATACTACGGATGCAATTCTGAGTGATTATCATAAGGGAATCCAAACCAGAAGGTCCTTAAAGAACCATTGTGTTCTGAACTCCTTTCTATCTACAATAGAACCCAAGAATATCAAAGAAGCACTTACCGATTCTGACTGGATCGTAGCCATGCAAGAAGAATTGGGACAATTCGAACGAAACAAAGTCTAGCATCTGGTTCCCAGACCGTTAGATAGAAAAGTGATAGGGACCCGTTGGGTATTCAGAAACAAACTATATGATTCCGGAACCATTGTTAGAAACAAAGCAAGGTTGGTTGTACAAGGTTACAATCAACAAGAAGGAATAGATTTTGATGAAACCTTTGCTCCAGTGGCGAGATTGGAAGCCATTCGGCTACTAATTGCATATGCCGGTCACAAAGGATTCAAGTTGTTTCAAATGGACGTTTTCCGAATGGGTACTTAAAAGAAGAAGTCTTCGTTGAACAACCCCCAGGATTTGAAAGCACGGAGTTGCCAAATCATGTTTTCAAACTAGATAAGGCGCTCTATGGGTTAAAACAAGCACCACGAGCCTGGTATGATCGACTGTCTCAGTTTCTTCTTTTAAATGAATTTAAGAGAGGGTCTGTTGATAAAACACTCTTCATAAAGAATGTCAAAAAAGACACGTTAATCGTTCAAATTTACGTGGACGACATTATTTTCGGCTTAAGAAATGAAAAACTATGCAAATATTTCTCAAACCTAATGCAATCGGAATTCGAGATGAGTATGATGGGTGAGTTGGGTTTCTTTCTGGGTCTACAAATCAAGCAGTCAAAAAGAGGAATAACTGTGCATCAACAGAAATATGTGAGTGAACTTCTTAAGAAGTACAGAATGGATAAGGCAAAATATGCTCCTACACCTATGGCCATAACTACTAAACTTGACAAAGACGAAGGAGGTAAGTCTGTGGACAACACGTCTTATCGAGGTATGATAGGATCTCTGCTTTACTTGACTGCCAGCCGACCGGACATCATGCACAGCGTTTGTGTCTGTGCTCGTTTTCAGTCTGACCCTAAGGAATCTCATCTTACGGCTGTCAAACGCATATTGCGATATCTGATTGGAACACGAAATCTTCAATTAATTTATCCTATGCATGATAACTTAGAGCTAAAAGGTTATTCAGATGCAAATCATGGAGGATGCTACATTGACAGAAAAAGCACTTCAGGAACCATAACATTTCTAGGGTCATGTTTCATATCATGGGGATCTAAAAAACAAGCAACAGTGGCACTTTCATCAACTGAAAGTGAATACATTGCCGCATCTCTGGTATGTACTCAATTACTTTGGCTACGACAACAATTAAGGGATTATGGTGTTAATATTAAATCCGTACCTATATTTTGTGACAATATTAGTACCATTGCGATCTTTAAAAATCCTGCTCATCATTCTCGTAACAAACATATTGACATCCGGCATCATTTTCTAAGAGACCATGTAGAAAAGGGAAATATCGAACTTGAATTTTGCCCCTCTGATTTGCAAAAGGCTGACATTCTTACAAAACCTTTACCCAGGGAACGGTTTGAGGAATTGCGGTTAGAACTTGGTTTAATAAATGAAAACTGAAGAAGTTGTTAGTCGATTTTTTTCTTGCCCTGTTTGATTGACGAAGACTAGGGTGATGTTAGTCTGTGTTCATATTACCTCGATTCATGTACAGAATTAGTATTGTTTTATGTATATTTACGTAAGATTGTGTTTTATCCATCCTCGCTATGATATTTCGGACATTATCATATATACCATATGTCACGTAATTTTACTTCCTAATGTAAAATTATTCCTTGTACCATATGATATGCCATATATTCATTCAAGATCTTGAATATTCCTAATAATTCCTTTTTGGAATTATTCCTTGTGTAAAATTATATTTCATATAATATCTATGGTATTTTTCCCTCCCAAATCTTCTTCACCGTATAAAATCTCTACAAAATTGGCATTAAAATCTTCTTCACATGTGTTCCTTCAATAAACAAATCTAGAAAATCTTTTCTACATAATAATCTTCTTCCTACTTATTCTTTCCATAAAATTTCATAATTAACCCTACTTTATTACCCTTCCCCAACTCTCTCTCTTCATTCACTTTCACCGACCCTTTTTACTTCAATCAATTAATTTTCTCTCTCCACAAGCTTCTACCATGGCTCCAAAAAAGTCTTCATCTTTCACTCGTCACAAAAAGAATCTTCGCTCAGCCTCTAGGGATTTGACTCTCGATTCTCGGGCTGCCGAAATGGAGGAGCAGGGTGAAGTTGTAGTGCCTGAGGAGGTGGTTGCAGTCGGAAAAAGAAAGAGGTCCGTGAAAGGAAAGGAACGCGTTGATGAAGAAAAGGGAGCCATGCATGGGAAAGAGTTCATCTTGGCTGAACTCGCGAATGTTCGCTTGAACAGATTGGAAAACGATCAGGTAAAAAAGGTTCTTAATTACTCCTTTGTGTCTGGTCGTCAGTATCTATGTGCATGGTTTGATGATAACCCCTATGTCTCTCAACTGCGTGATTTACTTGCTCTGCAAGAGTGGGAAAAATTGCTTGATATGGGTCATGATGTGTATCCTATACAAATTGCTCAATTTTGGGGAACTTTGAAAATAGACAATCGGGTGTTATATGCGAATTTTGGGGATAAGTACATTAAAATCTCAA
Organism: Agrostemma githago; assembly: GCA_958450325.1. Classification (NCBI taxonomy): domain Eukaryota; kingdom Viridiplantae; phylum Streptophyta; class Magnoliopsida; order Caryophyllales; family Caryophyllaceae; genus Agrostemma; species Agrostemma githago. Next base: position 18,115,521 of record OY288255.1, on the reverse strand, counting down.
TGGAAGATTTTGGTGATATTCTGGGTATACCCTGTGAAGGGGAAGAAATTGTTGCATGGGCATGATGGAGGAACTATGATTCAGAAAAGATTGTGGACATTAAGAAAACCCTTGACCCTAAGGCAACTGAAGTCTCGGTTATGTCTGGATCCTGTTTGAATCGCATAGCTAAGCTCGTTTTCAACACGTCATACTCTTCTCTGTTACCTAGGAAATCTGGAACAAACAAACTTCACATTCATGAAATTATCCTGATTCATCATGTTCTTAAAGGCAACAAAGTAAACCTACCCTTCCTCATATTCAGTCATATTGAGCATGTCTTATCTGAGCTGAGATCTTCTCAGATCAATGGATCCACCAGCATTCCTTATGGGATGTGGTTGTCTAAGGTGCTCAAAAACAGGAGAGTTATCAGCAAGTTTGCACCATTTGAGATACCCTGTGACATTATGACCTCTGCTTACTTAAGACAAATGTCTGTTCTGGATGATGGTGGGAACCTCAAGGTTAAGGGTGAATGTTCTTCCAAGGGTAAAGAAGTTGTGAATGCTGGTTCTGAAGACTTCAACTTTGATGTCCTCAGTAAATTGAATGAGATTGCTGGTTTGATTTCGACCCAGCCTCCTCCTGTGGTGGTTAATACATCCTTAGAGGTGCTTGAACGACTAGAGAAGAAGGTGGATAATCTAATCTTAGTACTTGCCTCTTCTCGAGCTGAGTTCGGGGCAGGACTGGCCAAGATGGAGAAACACATGGCCAACATTAGGGCTCGTGTTTAGGTGATGGGAAATGATATCACAGCTTTCAAGAAGGCAGGTCATGAAATTGGCGAGGGGATTAACAAAGCAGTCAATGAGATGAAGTTTGTCAACAAGAATCATCTCAATCGTCATGACACGGTGATGGAAAGGCTGCGACAAATCTTTGAGGGGACTACAACAGATGTGCATGCTCTGCGAGGCCAGCAACATGGATAGAGAGTCACTTCTCTTAGATCTTTTATCTCCCTCCTAAATAAATCAGCTCTCTAGTATAGCTGTACGGAATTTCAGTCTCCTGTTTTCTACTCTTGTGTCCGAATGCTTATCGTTTTGTTTGGTGTATGCTTAACACTTATCTTCTCGTTTATCTATGTTAACTATGCTTAATCTGTTATGCTATCTTGTGTGGTGTTTTCTCAGCTGATCGACCCTTTTTGATGATGTCAAGAGGGGGAAGAAACAGTCCTCTATGACCTATTCTGTTTTTGCCTCTTGGATCATGTTTAGCCTAGGCTTTCTATCTACCTCTTCGGGTTCGGGCTAGTAAAATATTTCGTCACTTAGAATTTTCTTTAGGAGACTTGACATAATCAAAAAGGAGGAATTTGTTGGGCCTATTATACATGTTTTGCTTATGTCAATCTTATATTTTCTAAGTGACGATATACAGAATAGGTATTCATGCAAGAAGAACAAAGCTTCAAGATGGCAAAATTCGATCAAGCTCTCAAAGGGAAGAAGTGCATCCTAGGAACTCAAATGTAAAGAGAACAATGCAATTATATGACAAGGATAGTGTAACCTTGAACAAGGTTACATTAACCTTGGTAAACAACCACACACGTTCCGCCAAAATCTAAATCTAAAATATTTTTGGTATCTCGAAATATTTGTTCGATAGAATGAAGATAGGTTAAAAAGGGAAATTATCTATCAAGAGAATAATAGTTTTCAAATAAATGATTATCAAAATATCTTGATATCTCAAGGATATTAGATAATCATTAACAAAGGAAACTAAAATATATTATCTTGATTGATTGATATTTCATCTACCATATCTTCGGTATCTGAGGAAGTACATCAATTAAGGTGATCTCCTTTTCCTTGTTAAAGAGAATGAGTTCACCTATAAATACTATGCTCTTCCTCACTTTTAGATTACGACTTACACACACATCTCTTACATTGCAAAAATGACATCACAAATTCTTTCAAAAAGTTTTTGCAATAAATTTAGGTTAAAGTCTTGGCTATATATATCGTGTTTAAATTGTTTAGGCTTGGAAGTCATATTGTTTCATTATTCTCTCTAGACAATTGAAGTGTATTCATAGCTAGAGAAATATTGTAAACTTAAATAGTGTAGACACACGAGTCGAGTAGTGGTTACTCAATCGAACGACTTACATCGTTCACACCTTGAACGCTTCACATCGTTCAAACACCGAGGGCTTCACATCCCTCACACCGAAGGCTTAACATCCTTCATCGTCGTGGGCTTAACATCACTCACACCGTCATGATTAGAGTTAATCGTGACCGTCCTATTTCTAAGGTAATTCGGAGAAGGTACACTTATATATAAAGACACGGGTGGACGTAGGCTTTTCAATTGGGCCGAACCACGTCAAAATTGCTCGTGTTATTTACATTACGTTCTTATTGTGGTTTGTTATTTCTTATACTTATACTCGTTAGTAGTAAGTATAGTAGTAAATGTTTCTTTCGTACTTCCTTTATTTAGCCATACAAATAACGCAATATTACACTAAATCTTTCCTAATAAGATTTTGGTGTAATATAAAGTTTAAAATTTTAAAAGTACCTAAATACTCTATTCACCCCCTCTCTAGAGTATTTCCTAGTATCGCTAGACTCTACAATAAGGAAAAGGGTTTAGGATTGGATTAGGCGGAGCCGCGTAGCGGGTACGCCTAATCCAACCCTAAACCCTTTTTCGTCCCGTCTTATGCAGTACCCTACTCTTAAGGTTCAGTGCCCCATCTTTGATTCACATCCACGACAGGGTTCACCAATACCCTCTTAGGGTTCAGTTTGTTGCGGGTTTAGTGACCTTGAATAACGAAAAGGGTTTAGGGTTGGATTAGGCGGATCTGCGAAGCGGGTCCGCCTAATCCAACCCTAAACCATTTTCCGTCCGTGAATAAGGAAAAGGGTTTAGGGTTGGATTAGGCGGAGCCGCGTAGCGGGTACGCCTAATCCAACCCTAAACCCTTTTCCGTCCCGTCTTATGCAGTACACTACTCTTAAGGTTCAGTGCTCCATCTTTGAATCACATCCACGACAGGGTTCACCAATACCCTCTTAGGGTTCAGTTTCTTGCGGGTTTAGTGACCTTGAATAAGGAAAAGGGTTTAGGGTTGGATTAGGCGGAGCCGCGAAGCGGGTACGACTTGTTAGGGTTGGATTAGGGTTGTAAATTATTTTAGGACATCATTGTACATAATTCTATATCAGGTGTACATAACCCATCTTAAGTAGTACTCTGTACATTTTATGTTTTTGACTATTTACAGAAGAACGTTATAGGTTAAGTTTGTTGTACGTTTAACAATTTACAAAGTACAGTATATAGGTTGTTATGTAATGTACATATGTACATATCAGCTGTACATAACTCATCTGAGAATGATTATAAAAGCGTTGATGTTTATATAAATTCTTGTCATGGAGTAATGTTTACATCACTGACTGTTTACATACACACAGCTAAAATAGAATTTTATATGTTCTGTCAACTGTAAAATCCTTAACAAAGTTCTTATCCCACCTCATAAGATTTATGCATGTTTGACGACGAAAGTCATTGATGTCATTAAAATAATCTTTGTCTGTCCATTTCTCCTTGTCGTGTAATGCATTTATCCACTTCAAGACAAAAACACCACAATCAAATCCATTACTTTGTTGAGCTGCATTTTTGACATACTCCATTGGATTTGTCGTCATTTTTTTGGAGATGTATTCATAGCCGGAGTAGTTTTGAATGATGATTGAGACATTTGTCATTATTTTGTAGCAAACATCAATTCGTGCTTTGTTACCCTTCCTTTTACTTGAATCCAAGATGTAATTCTTTTTGTCTTCAAAATCACACACAATCAAAATCCAGTGTGCTGGTGTGTCAATATGAACTGGGATAAAGATCTGAAAAAGTATACATTTCACAGTTATCGTAATACATATTTTCAACACATAGTAACTTATGTAATCAAAACAGACACTCCTATAACCATGTACAACACATAATAACATATGTACATCAAAACAGACACTGTTTTAACTAGGTACAAACTTTGAATATGTGCAAAACATAGTAACTTATCTACATCCAAACAGACATTGTTTTAATTAATGTACAAATTTTAAACATGTGGTACAGACATTAACTTAACTACATCAAAATAGACAGTGCTTTGACAACTTTTGCAACAGATATTAACTTACGTACATCAAAATAGACACTGTTTTAATTAATGTACAAATTTTGAAAATGTGCAACCACTACTACAAATCCCTGACATTCTCGACGCTTTTTTTGATTGTTTGCGACGCTTAAAAGCGTCAGTATTTTATTTCTCGACACTTCATTAAAGCGTCAGTTTCTCGGTGTCAGGAATTATCGTCGCTATTTTGTGTGGATTTTGTCGTCGCTTTTATGCGTGGATACTGTCAGCGCTTATTTGCTTGGATTTTGACGACACTTTTTAGTGTCGGTGTCTTTGAAACTTGTGACGCTTCTTTGAGTCAAATTTTCTACAATTTATTTATGCTGGGATTTCATATCTCTCGCTATTACCGCCAAGTTTTTGCCGCCATTAATATTATAGAAGTTTATAAATTTTTTAAATGCACGCTATCATCGATCAAATTATATAGAAAATAAAAATTCGACAAGTAAATCTCCAAAACAAAATTTTGTAGTATTAAACTATACTGACAAATTATGAAACTACCAATTCAAAAGTATCGTAAGTATTTGATCCGAACCACGTAAATCTGAAAAATTACAACCACTATTGTTTGCGGACAAAAAAAGAAAAAAAACTTTACATTGTAGCTATAAGTGCGACCAATTAGCCGTCAGAAGTGAATACAACGATTGTGTTTCATCATCCGATGCGCCGCCAAGCTATAGTATTTGTTGAATCTGATATTATCTACACCTATATGAGAATTAAAACACAGATCATAAATTTATATTCGCAATACATGAAGTAATGAATAAAAATTAACAAGTCATACCCAATAGCAATAGTCCCAAACTCACAAATTGGAAGAAAGGGGCAGACATATGAGGCCATAATTAGTCAGGATCACCAAATCCTCTATGCTTCACTCAACCTTGACCAAAATAAAACTGTACAGCCATCAGCTTAATTATATTACTTTGTCAAACAAAGTTGACGAGTTGTGCAAACCTCACATTTGAACACAGAAACATATACTATATAAGAAGCATATTCTCAATACATAGATCATAAATTTATAAGCCGGGACTAAATTTAAGTTAGAATACACGAATTCTAAGCATTTTGTAGAAACTTTGATCAACAATATAACTTCTGATGATTCATGTCATAGTATATAAGAGGAGAAATTTCCCTTATGATCTGAGGGGCTGTCATGCGTTAAAACATGAAATTTTCGGAACTTGTTTTTCTCTTTCGCCACACTAACAATAAATCTCGGTTCATTGAGGCATCAATTGAATTCAGTAATCCCAGCAATCAATTTCATAATATATGATTGTAGCACATTACCAGTAAGCTCTAACAGAATAACCAAACAACACAAATTCATAACAATTAGATAAATCATAATGATAATGCAACAAAATTCAACTCTAAATATTAGGAATCGTTATCAATGGCGAAAGATAAACCTAAGGCATTTGCCCAGAGGGGAGAATATAAAACCTTCAAGTAGCAAAAACTTGCAAGAAAACACATGAAAAAAGGCAAAGAAATTGATCAATCTTATTTGTATGATAATCTCGTCTAATAGAATCAAAGGGTACACACCATTAATGGGAATCAAAGGGAAATATGTGGTGAAGCGATAAATGATAACATCAATGGGAAACCATGATATAAATAAATTAGGTTTGGAAAAAGTCAGAAATAAATGGGCATAAATGTCCAGTAAGATCGCTAGAATAACGACATGTTGCAAGTATTACTGATCTTAGAGTACGCACGAAAGACTTAAGTGAAAAAATATAATATAAATAAATATATTTCATACAATACCTACGAAAAATTAGTGGCGGCAATAACACGATCAATTGAGACAACATCACACGCAAAGGATGTCCTCTAACATCCAGATGACACCTGTGTCATTTAGTAAGATTCATTCATCAAAACATTATATATATATATATATATAGATATATATATAGGATCCTTTGAGGCAGCTCAACTCGCCGCACCCATTGAGGCACAATCTCAACCATTAGATTAAAATCAAATAAAAGGCTAAGATTAAAACAAAAACTCATACATAAATTTTTTTTCCCGGGGAAAAAACAATCAATATTTTTCGGGAAAAAAAAAAATTCGGAAATTTTTTTAAAAACAAAAAAAAAATTCGGAAATTTTTTTAAAAACAAAAAAAAAATTCGGAAATTTTTTATAAAAAAAAAAAAAAATTCGGAATTTTTTTTCCAAAAAAAAAGGTTTCCGAAAAAAAAAATTATTATTTTTTTCGATTTTTTTTTCCAAAAAAAAAAAATCCGAAAAATATTGAGTGTATATAACATTTATTTTACTGTATATATTGAGTTCTTAAGTGTATATATATAGTGATTTTAATAGCGTATATAATGAGTTTTTTAGTGTATATAAAAGTTATTTGGATGTATTTTCCATTATTGATTAATTGATGTACATGGTAACTATTTGGGTGTATATAACAATTATTTTACTGTATATATTAAGTTCTTAAGTGTATATATATATGCAGTGAGTTTAATAGCGTATATAATGAGTTTTTTAGTGTATATAACAGTTATTTTGATGTATGTTCCATTGTTGATTAACTGATGTACATATTAATTATTTGGGTGTATATAACAATTATTTTATTGTATGTATTTAGTTCTTAAGTATATATATATATATATATATATATATGCAGTGAGTTTAATAGAGTATATAATGAGTTTTTTTAGTGTATATATAACAGTTATTTTGATGTATGTTCCATTGTTGATTAATTGGTGTACATAATAACTATTTGAGTGTATATAACAATTATTTTACTGTATATATTGAGTTCTTAAGTGTATGTATATATAGTGAGTTTAATAACGTATATAATGAGTTTTTTAGTGTATATAACACTTATTTAGATGTATGTTCCATCTTAATCTAATGGTCTAGATTGTGCCTCAATGGGTGTAAGGAGTTACCCTGCCTCACCGGAGCCCTCCTCTATACACACACAGCCAAATAAAGTATATTTTACGTATTAAAGAAACATTTACAGCTATATGGAAACATAAGGGGGAAAGTGAGCTAAACCTTCAAATCCTAGAGCATTGTTTTGATTTTTTCAAACTCAGATTGAGAAAGTAAATGAAGATTCTTAATGCTTGTTACTGACTTCTTGTGAGTCGTTATGGAAAAAGAAGTGCAACTTTACCTACGTTACAGCGAAGCCTGACTATAAATTTTAAAAATACTACTCTCCAAATTAACTCGTTTTGGACTCACAAGGATGATGACCCAAAGTGTATAATATGTGAAAATAGATAGGCTGATGCAGGATAGCAGAAAACGAACAGCTGTATCAACAAGATCAATCGAATCATATCTGCTCACTTCCTGAACCGCTACGGATTGAATTTAAAACAACTCAAATAAGAATGTCACCTAGACATAACACGATGAACACTATTTTTTTCTGACTTGACCCAATGTTATATCATACTCTTGGACCTTAATTGGATTTAAGGATTTGGAAGGAAGGGAGGGCAAACGATGGAAAATACCTCGGTTAGATAACAAATGAGGCTGAAGTGAAATGAAGAGGAAGGATACAAGAATCCCTCCTCCAAGGCTAATCAAATCATTTTTCAGGCTAACCACAAACAACCTGCATCAACTCAGAAACATTGTTTCGGGCTATCCGTAACTTAGAAAGTGTGGAATTGAAAAGAAGAAGGATAACCAGAGAAAAAGGCAAAGACTCACTAGTCTTTGGCTTAAACAAGCCGAGCCTAAGACCAATCTGTGCAGCTAACCAGAATCAGACTCACTAGTCTGATGTATCATCCCATAAAAGCACTGAAGTTCATAGTTCACTACCAAGTAATACGCTGCTAATAACAGGAAAAACCCGAGTACCACAATGCTAGTCCTTCCTTCGGCCAACATCCCTTCCCTGATCCGTTGGTTTGCCACCTGAATAGTATAATCTAAAAGTATGTTATCTTTGATTTAAAATCTAACCTGCCAAGAAGTTTTCAATCTGAACATTTATTCCTAATACTTGCCAATCCATAATACTACAGTAAGTACAATATTAATTACAAATATTAACCAAGATTAAACTTCATATGCTGGATTGATTTGAAAACCAAGTAGAAATATGCATTAAATCACTAACTCACCATCGAAATTCAACTAAACCAATTAAAATGGGGTTCCCCAATCAAAATTTCACCAACGAAATCACAATCTCAATTGAATAACTCACCACCAATTTTTTTTAAAAAAGTGAACAAAATCAATAACCCCCGACCATCTTAATCAAACAGAAGTTAGATTGATTTAAATCGAAAAAACATGATAAAATGAGCAGCAAAATCGAGAAATTAATCAAATAAAAAGACATACCTTGCTTAGATTATCAGCGAGGAAAATAAATCAAAACAATCTTTATAGATGATTAATAAGTAAAGAAGATATGATAACAGCGATCGATGGAATACTGTAGTGATGGATCTTTTAATTGATTAGGGTTTTCATAGAGGGCAAGGGGGGCGTTTTCTTTCCACGGAGTATTATTTTTAGATTAGAATTGTAATTGTAATTCCCGAGAAAGTGATTGAAGGAGCTTTTTTTGGGGACTTAGGTGGTTCCTTTTTTGTGGTAGGATTAATTAGGGTAAAAAGAGGTCTACGCTTGTAGAAGCGTCAAGCTTAAAGTGTCACAATTATAAGGGATTTGTAGTAGTGAACATGCATTAATTTATCTACATCAAAGTAGACACTTCTATAACCACGTACAAATTTCAACATGTCAACACATATTAACTTAAGTACATCAAAACAGACACTTCTATAACCATGTACAAATTTCAACTGTGTTAATGCTATAGGAGTATATAGATTAGATGGTTATACATTTCTCAAGAATTTACCATCTTCAGGCAAGTATGATACAGTACAATATGGCGTTCTCAGAGAAGAGAATATTTCTGGGTTTAATTCCTGTAACAAAGGATACACAATAGGTAAACAACTGTATGATTATGTACCAAAAAAGTACTTAAGTACATGAATTTTGACATATTTTACCCCTAATTTTGTAGGAATGAATATTATATCATTCCTCATGAATGTTGCATATATTCCACCTATATCGATTGCCTATTAAAAAGAACACTTGTTAGGTTGATTTGGCAGCATTTGAATTTATAATATTACTGTAACATTTACCATATCATATAGTTGTTCATTTGGTAATAATAAGGATTGCATCGCCTTTCGGTTTACATTCATCCATTGTGTTTCCATAAACTCTTCCCTGCAAGATAACATAGTACAAATAATCAACAATTTTAAAATTAATTATGACGAAAGAATTAAAAAACATTGGACAAGATAGAATATATTACATGTTATATGATTTTAAAATGTTGTCATATGAGTCCTTCTTTTTCTCATTTGCCTTTCCTGCAAAGGTCTTCTTCTTTGTTTCTTTTAACAATTTTTGAATAACTTCTTCATCACTGAATATATTTTCCACATAGAGTTCCGCTGCTCTACTGAGAAAAGTTATAGAACAGTAAATGTTAATGATTTATGCTTTATGTGCAATATATGGTAGTCATATAACTACTGGTTAAAAGCATAGTACAAGTCTATAACATACAGAAGTTTCCTTGACATTTTTCTTGCATCTTTCAGAATAGTATCTTTCATCTGATTCCTGGTGGAGGTTAGTATTTTGTGGCAATACCGCACCTTCATCATCCTTACATACTTATCATATGTAACATTGCTCTGAACATATACATCAATCAATAACATTTATATATGGAAATATAATCAAACATAAAATAGTATCAATGATATAAGTAGAATAATTAAGTTTACCGGTTTGAACACTTGGTTAAAAGTATTTTTATTCCCATTGTATATTTCCATGAGCCTCATTGACAAAATACCATTGTCAATTTCCAAATGACGACTAAAATCTGGAATAAATTCCACTATTTGATAGTCTGTCACTTGATTGGCCCATTTGATATTATTCTTGAATTTTTTAGAGAAATAATTACACTGCAAATATAACAAAGTATTCAACAAAGGTGACATAAATTTCAATGTACAAAAAAGTAAAAACAATACATCAGTGTCCTCACATATTTATCTTTAGCTTCATAACTGTTCAGTTGGCTGGCACGTTCTTCAGGATACCCAAAGTGAAAATTACTTCAAATGACTTTGTCATTGAGTTTAAACAGTAAAGAACAATAGATGGTAATTCTGTTGTCCAGAAAAAGACCTTAAAGAAGATTGCACTATTAGTTTACAGAATGAATGAATGGAGGTTATAAGGAGTATCTATTTGTTTACCAATTGCACATCATCCAACTGCATTTCACTTATAGGAATCTGAAACATTAAAGAAGTGTTTAGAAGAGATTCATGAGCAAAAATATATTTACATTGTTGACATTGTTAATGGAATATATAACATTACCACATATTTATCAAATGGAGACATATAAACACGCTTTATGGATGATGGAGATGATAGCTTTTCCAAATCATTCATCAATAATCCCCAAAGACTTAAAATTGGTTCCTCAACATTACTTTCAGACTGTGACATCATCAACATCTGCCTCCTTGAAATCTGAATAGTTTCAAACTTAAAGAGAGGTTCACTGTAAAATTAAAAAGTATTTAGTGTATTAGTTTTGGTATAGTAATCACTCATATGAAACAATTTTAACTATGACTTTCAAACTATTAGCATGTAAACACATTTTAACAGTGCTTTACTTATGTACATCTGTTGTATGAGTTATATACAATAAGTTGTAACTTATCTACATCAAAACAGACGCTGGTCTAATAATGTGCAAATTTCACACATGGGTATCACATAGTATCTTTCGTACATCAAAACAGACAGTTCTTTAGCTATGTAAATTAGTTGTTTACCTTGGAGACATATCTAATGTAAATGCATAGTCTGTCACATATTTCTCCTCGGCACTCAGATTGGTTAAAAAGCTGATGTTCCTTTCTATAAAAGGAGACTTGAAAATAGCTGGTATTGCTTGTTTCCTCTTGTATTGTACTTCAATTTTTTTTTCATTCATTCATCATCTTGCTGAGATGCATTCCCTACTATTTGTGGAGTGACCAAGTTTTCAATAATATCTGGGCTCTTTCGAATGACATTTTTCACATCACAAGGAGTTTCTAAGTAAACTTTTTCTAATGCATGTGCAGGAGTAGATTCCATGTTCTCCACAAACTCCACAAACTTTTTATTGAACATTTGTTCAATAGTATCTTCCACATCCACATTCTTCATATCCACAATTGGTACACTCTTGTAATTGAACACTTGTTCATTTATGATGGGAGTTTTTTCTTTATCCACATTTTCCACATCTTCATTTATCTGAGGTGTAACTTGAGGGTCAGAATATATGTCAAGGTTAATATCTTGACTGAGTTGATAGCTTTCATCTGAGTTCAACAAACTGTATCTGGGCATCATTGGGTCTCTCTCCTTCTTCTTCTTCTTCTTCTTCTTCTTCTTCTTCTTCATCTTTGGTACCTCATTCTTTTTGGCAGAAACAGCTTCTTCTACTATCTGATCTAACATCTCTAATACGTGTGGAGTCAGTTCTTCTAGATCAAAGTCTGTATCTGAGAAGGTAGGGAAGTCCTTTTGACAAGTAGAAGGTATTTTGCCTTCTTCTTTTGTGTTGTCATCATTGACAACTTGTGATGCAATATTAGTAACATTCTTCCATTTATCTCCATATTCTAAGCAGTAAAAGATGAAAAATAAATACTGTATATAAGTTATAATTATACAACACATAGTAACTTATGTACATCAAAACAGACACTTTTTTAACCATGTATAAATTTCAATATGTGCAACACACAGTAACTTATCTACATCAAAACAGACACTGTTTTAACCATGTACAAATTTCAATATGTGCAACAAATAGTAACTTATATACGTCAGAACATACACTGTTTTAACCATGTACGAATTCCAAAATGTGCAACACATAGTAACTTATGCAACAGATATCAACTTATGTACGTCAAAACAGACAGTTCTATAAACATGTACAAATTCGAACATGTGCAACAGATAGAAAATTAATTATAAAAAAAAATATTACCATTCTCTTTTGACGGCTGTTCTCTTCTCGTTTCTGCAAGTTTGTTTATAAATTCATTTGCCAAATTTTCGAAGTCTAGTAGTGGTTTGCATTGGGGGGAGACAACTTTTGCAACTTTTATCGCATCTTTCAACCCCCTAAAAGACATTGAGAACAGACAAGATTTGTTGATTAAATTTTGCACCCAGTGTATTGCTTCCTTTGGCTCATCATTCTCATCTTTTATTTCCTCCTCCACTTTCACTGGCTTCTCTTTTTCCATTATAGAAGAAACATTTGCAGTACAGGTTTTAGAGTTATCCACCTTGTACTAATCAACCGGTTGTAATGGGATAACCAGACCATTACCAAATGTACCCGATTTCATTGCATCTTCCATTATTCTCTTTGAAATGGACTCTTGTGTCCAGAACAACATTGTCGGGAAAGAACGAACAGGTGTGCTGTTTCTGTAACACATTCTTTGCAGATATATGAACACAAAGACCATTATAGGTCCACCAAAGCACTTGTTTCTCTCTGCTGTGTTCATCTTCCACAAATCAACGGCCTCAATGAAAGCATCAAGGCAAAATTTGCACCAATTAAAGGTAGGTACCAATGACAAGTCGACTAAAGACTTCAATATCTTTAAGCTTGGGGTTACAGAACAGCTACCCGCTATAAAAATAGAGCAAAGATAAACAATGAAGTTCCTCTTGAATTGATCCCCCTCCATCCGTCTGTGTTGTTAGCACGTATTGTAACACATTGTTTGTTATCTTGGAACCTTTAAACTGTTCCTTGAACTCATCAACTAATTGATTATATTCAACATCCTTGTCATCATAGGATGCTAATACAATATCATTTGATCCCATAGGAAGCCCGGTTGCTATGTGTACATCCAAATTCGTAACCTGAAGTGTCTTAACTTTATATGATGATGAATCAGGGTCAAAATTGGAAACAAGCCAATGGCCAAGTTTGGCTGGGACTTCTCTTACATTTAGAAAAATTATATCCCCGAACCTCAATTCCTTAATATCTTCAATTTGCTTCTCTGACAGATTTCTTACAAATTTAAACAAACTTTCAAGGGACATCCTTGTGGTCAATGATGGGAGTTCATTCACTGCATGTAGAACCCTCTTCCTTCTATTTTTTGTAGGTTTTGTAGGCTTATTAATGACAGCTGTAAATTTGAGTGAGCAAAACAGATTTAAATGATATGTATAGAGGGCATATGTAACAAGTTCAAGTTCTAAGAGCAGATAATTAAAACAACTAATGTACATACCTATAATCGCATCTGATAGTAAGTGTAATTGCGATTTTGGTGTTTGAAAACTACAATCCTTAGAATCATCAGAATTATCCTTAGAATCATTCTTAGAATCATCAGAATTGGGAGCATCCTTAGAATCATCCTTAGAATCATCGTTTACTTCTACCCGTCTCTTTTTACATGCAACTATACATAATTAACGAAAAATCAATATGCATCATTTACATTGAGAGTATGGGATTCAATACGGAGTACTGTATAAGTTTATATACCTTCGATCTTATGAGCAGCTTCCCTATTTGTTCCGCTTTTCTCCCGATTTGTTTTCATCTTTTTTGTTAACCTAATTAACGTCAAATAAAAATAAGAATAGAGATAACTGAGTACCTAATTTGCATAAGTTGAATAATCATCGATACTTGAATCCACACGAACGCAGTAAAACCGTATTTAAACCTAGATCGGAACTAATTGCATACTGCTACTATTATTTTATACCAATCTTCAAAAAATCGTTTCAAAAAACAACAATATAACACATAGTACTGCAACGTCGAAGGTAATCGGAAAAGATAAGCTAGAATAAACTTACAGTACTGAATTGTTGAAGATAATCCGGGGAAGATCTTAAGAGATCGCTTTTTTTTCTTTTTCTTTTGTGGCTATGAAGTAGGTCAGATACCAATTTTGAGTATTCTTTTTTGTGTTTTAATTAAATAATAAATGGGCTCCTGTTAAGATACGGAGTACTATGTTCGAGTATTCGATTTATAATGCTGTTATGTTCATTGAAAATAAGACAGATTCTAAGTATATAAAATATTATATTTTGTACATAAGTGTACTGGAAAACATAAGAGATAAATACTTTTAGTGTACATAATATAGAATTTAGCGAACATAACTTAATTATTTAAATATCAAATTCTAAGTATATAAAATATTATATGTTGTACATAAGTTTATAGTAAAACATCACTACTTTAAGTGTACTTAACGTAGATTGTAGTGTACATAGCGATAGTTGAACACAATTGAATGGCTTGATAATCTTTAAACTAGATTTATGAAGTACAAAATAAAGGTAAATATCATCCTTCAAAAAAAAAGCCAAATATCAAGCTTATTTAAACATTATACAAAAACATAAGACATGACTATTTTAACCATACTGCATACATAATACTTTAAATGTACTTTGTCACTTCAACATAATACAAGTAGTTTAAATGTACATAACATAAACTTTAGCATACATAGGGATCAGTTCAACATAATTGGCTGCCTTGATGATCTTCAAACTAGATTTATGATGCACAAAATAAGGCAAAGATCAACTTTACCGGTAAACACTCCTTCCACCAAACAACGTTTTGTATGCTTCTTGTGTGAAGTTTACTATCTACAACACATATTTCGTCCAAGGTTATCTTAGAGATGTTCCTTGTACATATTTATATTTTGATGCGTACATAACATATCCAATGATAAACAAATAATCCATTGATTGCCATTTTCATATTAATAGATCGTCTATTACAGTAATATAACTAATTCTACATACAATTAAAATAAGATCTCATATTTTTCCTTAACACTGAAATTTGTCAAATAGTTCTTTTCCCACTTCAAAAGATCCAAACATGTTTGATGCCTAAATTCTTTGATATTTCTAAAGTATGATTGATCTCTCCATTTCTTCTTGTCATGCAATGCCTTTATCCATTTCATAACAAGGACACCACAATCAAATTCATTGTCTTGCTTCGCTGCATTTCTAACCGATTCCACTTGAAATTTTCCCATTTCTTTGGAAATTTGTTCATAGCCAGGGTAGTTTTGTAAAATGTTTGAAATATTATACACTCTACTTTTTCAACTTGCTTTTTCCTTTTTCTGTAATACTTCGTCTTGCATGAATCAAGGACATAATTCCTTTTCTCTTCTAGATCACAAACAAGTAAAATCCAATGATCCGGCTCTTCGGTGTGAATTGGAACCAAGATCTGAAAATTTACACATTTCACAGTCATAAACAGAGTTTTTTTATAGTTAATTATCGTCAACTTTTAATACTATAATCATTGGGTGTACCTTTCTCATAGATTTCGTATCATGAGGCATGTATGATACAGTACAGTACGGAGTATCAAGAGTACTAGTGATCTTTGGGTCTAATTCCTGAAACAAAAGATAAGCATCAAATAAACAACTGTAACATTACATACCGAAAATAAGTACACCAATTTGATATACTTACCCCTGCCTTTGTTGGAAAGAATACGACATCCTTCCTTCCTAATGGATATAAATTCCATACAAATCTATCGGCTATTAAAATGGAACTTGTTAGATTTATTTACAAGCATTTGAATTTATAAGATTAAAACTTGTTAGACATTTTCTTACCATATCGAATAATTCCTCATCTGTAAATAACAATGCTTGCATATCTACGCGGCTTAAATACATCCATTCAGTTTGTATAACGTTTTCACTGTAAAATAACACACAACGTGGGAGTAATAATCTTAAAATTAATTAATTATGATGAATGATTTCAAAAACAATGGAAAGGGTAGAATGTATTACCTATTATACGATCGTAGCATGGCATCGTATTCTTTCTGCTTGTCCTCTAATCCCTCTCCAGCAAAATTACTTTTCGTTACTTTTTTCAAGAAATTTTGAACTATATGAGCATCGCTGTATTTTTTTGTTGTTAAATTTTCCATTTCGCAGCTGATAAAAGTCATAGAACAGAATATGACTTTGTAATCGAAACAATATATAATAATTTATGTATGTCAAATTATGACTTATCAACAGTAAGTTATAAGATACATACAACATTTTTTTTGCCTCCTTCAACACAGTATTCTTCAGCTCATTCCTGTCTGAAGTTAGTATTTTGTGGCAATACGACACCGTCATCATCTTTATGTAATCATCGTATGAAATGGTGGACTGCACATATACATAATCATTACACATGATAACATTAGTATATTGGAAAATAATAAGATATAGATTAGTATCAGTGATAAATGTGTTGTGATTTTTAACTTACTGGTTTGAACTCTTCGGCATAATTGTTTTTATTGCCTTTGTATGTTTCAATGATTCTCATTCAAAGAATGTCATTGTTACTTTCCAAATCTTTAGAGAAATCTGGAATATATTCGATCAACTCATAGGTAACAAACTCATTCACCCATTCGATTGTATGTTCGAAATGTTCCTTCAAATAACCATTCTTAAAATATAAACCAATTATTCAGGCCAGATAACATAAATTTTAATGTACAAAAGAGCACAGACTTATAAATAAATGCCTAAAATTTTAATGAACAAAAAAACACAAACATAGAATGTGTAATGTTAATGCCTAGAGTATGCTCACATATAACATTTTAGCTTCAAGACCATAATCTTTGCTGTTAATTCCTTCATGAAACCCAAAATGAATCATCTCAAATTTCTTCGAGATTGAGTTTGCACAGTAAACAACATAACTTGCTGAATATCTATAGCATAAAAGTGCCTTGAAAAAAAATCACATTATTAGTTATCACAATGAATGATGATTAAATAAATAAATAAATAAGAGTTATAAAGAATATCTTTTTGATTACCAGTTGTACATCATTAACGTCCATTTCACTTGTGGGAACCTGAAACATTGTAGTGATTGTTTAGATGAGAATCATGAGTGAAAACAGTTTTTATCATATGTGAATGGAATACATAACATTACCTCATATTCTTGAAAAGGAGACATATACACACGTTTGATAGATGATGTCGGTGATAGCTTTTCCAAATCATTCATCAATAGGGACCACAAATTTAAAATTAACACATTGATTCGGGTATCACAGGTTGCCATCATCGACAGGTTCCCCCTTGAAAGCTCAATGTTTCCAAACTTAAACAGAATATCCCTGAAAAATTAAATTATTTAGTGTACTAGTTTTGCTATACCTGGTATGAATCTTATGTACAAAATATATTAATTTATGTACATCAAAACAGGCACTGCTATAACCATGCACAAATTGATATCAAGTTATGTACATCAAAACAGACGGTGCTTTGATAATGTACAAAATGTGAACATGTGCAACAGATATCAACTTATGTACATCAAAACAGGAACTGCTATGAAACTTGTTTAAAAGATTAATGAGACTTACTGCAAAGACTTTCCTGGTGCAAATACATAGTCTGACACATATTTCTGCTCAGCTTTGAGAGAGGTCAAACAGCTGATGTTCCTATTAATAAAAGAAGATTTGAAAACTGCTACATTTCCTTGTTTTCCCTTTTGCTGTGCTTCAATCTTTTTTTTTCAAGTGTATCAATTTCCTTGTTTTGATTTGTAAGAGATTCCAAATCCACATTTACAACATCATCAATAGAAGTTTCCAAATCCACATCAACACTTTCCACAGTATGTGCATTCAAAAAATCTTTGTCTTCTACAGAAATAATTTGACTGTCATTCTTGATAGGAGTAGAAATAGGAGCATCTGTACAGATGTCTTCTGCAGCATCAACATTTTCCACAGTGTCCGCATCGAACACATCTTTATTTTCCTCGGAAATAATTTCACTGTCATTCTTGACAGGACTAGAAATAGGAGTATGTATGTTCATGTCTTCTGCAACATCAACATTTTGCACAGTTTCCGCATTGAACACATCTTCATTTTTCTCAGAAATAATTTCACTGTCATTCTTGACAGGACTAGAAATAGGATTATCATGAATATTGATGTCTTCTGCAGTATCAACATTCAACACATCTTCACTGTCATTCTTGACAGGACTAGAAATAGAATCATCATGAATATTGATGTCTTCTGCAGTATCAACATTTTTCAGAAGTAGTAGAGTATTCATTTCATCTATCTTCTCCTTTTCAAGATCAGTCTTTTTCAAAGAAGTAAGATCTTTTGCCATCTTATGTATCATATCCAGTATTTGTGGATTCTTTTCATTTTCTTCCTCCTCACCTATTTTGAAGCAAAAGATGAAACATAAGTACTATATTCGACATATTATAAGAAATGAATGGGGATAAAACCAATTGAAGAAAAATTCTTACGAAATTCTTCATCTTTTGTTATTGTTACAAGTTTTGCAACAAAATCACTGGTCAACATTTCCAATTTTGTTATTGGTTTGCATTGAGGGGAGGCAAACTTTGCAACATTTACAGCATCTTTGAACCCCTTGATTTTTTTTGGGAATTCAACAGATTTCAGCATTAAACTTTGTAGCCAATCTCCTTCTTCCTTTCCCTCTTTGTTCATACTTTCCTTTACTTCCTCCCCCTTGTACCAATCAAGGGACTGTAATGGGATAACCAGACCATTACCAAACGTACCCGATTTCTTTCCTTCGTCCATTATTCTCTTTGAAATGGACTCTTGTGTCCTGAACAACATTGTTGGGAAAGAACGAACTGGTGTGCTGTTTCTGTAACGCATTCTTTGCAAATATATGAACACAAAGACCATTATAGGTCCATCAAAAAACTTCTCCTTCTCTGTTGTATTCATCTTCCATAAATCAACAGCCCCAATGAAGGCATTAAGGCAAAATTCGCACCAATTAAATGTAGGTACCAATGACAAGTCGACTAAAGACTTCAATTTCCTAAGACCTGGAGTCGCAGAAATGGTACCTTGTATAAAATAAGAACAGTATAAATTATAAAGTTCCTTTTGAATAGATCACCTCCATCCTTTTGATTACTAAGGATGGATTTCAATGCAGGGGTCGTAACCTTTGACCCTTCAAATTGATTCTTACATTCATTCAGAAGTTTTCTGTATTCCATGGATTGGTCATCATACGATACAAGGACAATCTTGTTTGGTCCCATAGGAAACCCAGTTGCAATATGCACATCCAGATTTGTCACATCAAATGTATTATCTTTAAATGTGCTGAATCAGGGTTGAAATTTGTAACAAGCCAATGAGCAAGCTTGGACGGGACTTCTTTTACTTTTAGATCAATTAAATCCCCAAACCTTAATTCCTTAATATCTGCAATCTATTTCTCTAACATATCATTTAGAAGTTTAACCAAACTATCAGGGGACATGCATGTCTTCAATGATGGCAGTTCGTTCGTTGCATGTAGAACTCTCTTCCTCCTAGTCTTTGTAGTTTTAGGAGCAATACATGTAAATTGTATGTTCATAACGCATTACACAATGCACATAACTTCAAACACAAATTTTATGTAAATTTTTAAAGCTATACTAAATAAAAAAAGTTCTTTTCAAACAATTTTGAAACATAGTAGTCTATTTAATGAATATACTTTTATCTGCGTCTGTTATCAAACATAATTGTTTGTCTGATGTTTCTTCATAATTATCAAAATCTGTATCCTTTTCTTCAGTTCGCCTCCTTTTACATTCAGCTACGAATAAAGAACACCAAATCAGTATAATTTCATTGTACATAATTTAAATTGTACACAAATACCTTAAATTGTACATAATTTAAATTGTACCTTTCTCCTTTTTATCAGTTTTCCTCTTTGGTGCAGTCTTCTCCAGATTTGATTTCATCTTGTCTCGTGAATTACTTAACCCTAATTTTCAACAAAATCACTCTAAAAATCAAAAATATAACACACAAAACTGCATATGTACTTTATAAATAACGCGAATAAAAGACCTACTCTCCAAAGAATAAAAGATTGCAATTTTACTTTACTGTAAATTTCACAAAATCGTTCGAAAAACCAGTAGTCATGGCATGCAAAGAATCAAGAACATATCACTCACCAAAGAATCGTTGAAGATGATCGATAGAAATTACAGTACTTCAAAAATTACTCCGTACTTGATATTTCAAATTGTTGTGAAGTAGCTGAAATGATGCAATAGTTGAAATAGTTAAAGTGATTATAGGAATTCTCAGTAGGAATTCTCAGTAGTTGAAGTGAAATAGTTCAAATTATGCAATAGTTGTCAAATGACTGTTGAAGTGATTATAGGAATTCTCAATAGTTATTTCCAAACTCTTAATAATACGTCATAGTTTCAAAAAGTCCTAATACGTCATAAATACGTCCTAGGGTAGTGGAATACTGCGTACTATATTTCAAAATAATGTGTCTAATACGGAGTACTTTATTATTACTATTAATTATTAATGTTAATATTTTAAATCCTAAGAAGATATGAAACGATTTTTCTATATAAATACACATGTACATATGAAGATTATGTATTATCATATTTTATATTCATTAGATTAGTTAATTTTACTGAAGCACTCATAATCCATTAAACATAGCCTTATGTACACATACATATAAAAACGGGTGATTAGTAAATAAGTTCAAACAAGTGTACATAAGTTCAAATTTAAATTGAGATATATCTGTTGTGAACGTGTACAACAGATATCAACTATGTAAAACAGATATCAACAGTCACTCCTTTAAATGACAAATACAACAAATATTATGTTATGTACATCAAAACAGACCCTGTTTAAACTATGCAACAGATATTATGTTATATGATGAGCAATTATTATATTTCAAAATAATGTGTCTAATACCGAGTACTTTATTATTATTATTATTATTATTATTATTAACGTTAATATTTTATACACTGTATTTTAAACTATGTATATCCTACGTATCTATTATATACATTGTATGTGTAATAAACACTTCCATGCATTGAATAAGAAATCATACAAAAAACTTTTATACGGGTAGTTTTGTCAATACATAATGTACATATGTACATCAAAGCAAACAATTCTATAACCATGTACAAATTCCAACATGTGCAACATATAGTAAATTATGTACATCGAAACAGGCACGGTTGTATATATATAAAAAGCTTTTATACGGTTATATTAAAAATAATGTACATATTGAAACAAGTACATATTAGTCATCAATACATAATGTACATATTTAAATATCAACTGTACATATTAGTCATAGTAATAACCAAGAACAAGGTTGTACATATTTCTATAATTGTTGTACATAACTTATCTAGTTACATATTACTGGAATCAAATCATAAGTTGTTCTAATTACATTTATGGGGCAGTTGAACACAATTATATACACATATAATAAACTTTATATACACTATGTATATAAAGTATGTCATTTATATAAACTATGTGTATCATATCTATTATATACACTATATGTGTAATAAACTTTTACATGCATTTAGACCCAGCAAACAAATCGGGTTGTATCCTGTTTGTGTTTGTGTCATTGGTAAACGGGTCATGAAACCCTTAACCTTATTTATTCTTATATGGGTAGTTTATGCATAGTATATAGATCAATACATAATGTACATACTTACACATCAGCTGTATATATTAGTCATAGTAATAACCGTGAACATGGTGTACATATTTCTATAATTTTTGTACATAACTCATCTAGTTACATATTACTGGAACCAAATCATAAGTTATTCTAATTAGATTTATGTTTAATGAAGCACTCATAATCCGTCAAACATAGCCTTATGTACAAATACATATAAAAACGCGTGATTAGTAAATAATTTTATAGCAAGTGTACATAAGTTCAAATTAACTTGAGATTCACCTTTCATATAGTTCAAACATTACATATATAAGGAAAAAACAAAATACACTTATACATCTGGATAAAAATTTGTTGGCTCAAACAGATATTCAGAAAAGGTAGATGATCGACGAAAATCTTCAGGAGAAGAACCATGAAGATGAACTACATCTTCTGGAGATGCAAGTCGAAGTTGCATATAGTGTAGCATATTTCTACAAAGCAGATCATCAGTCATATAGCATCTGCATTGCTTTAACAACAAGACACCATTCCTTTGAAGAAAAAGTAATCCATTCTCAATGCTTGCATGCACACTCATACTGTACTCCATTTCTAAAAGAAGAGAATGAAGATGTGCCAAAAGTATTTGAGCCCACCTCTTGCAAACAAGAGTCAATTTTGCAAACTCTTCCTTTCTAAAAGTAGGGTTGAACCTTCTGAAAATTATTTCCATTATATTTTCATTTCCAAAAACCTTTTCAAGTGATTCAACATATGGACTTGAAATAGGTCCATGAGAATCTGTAAATATAAAAGGCAACTTCTCATTCTTTTGAGAAGCAAACCACAGTTTATGTTGTTGCCTAATATCGTATATCTTTCCATCACATGTAATATTCATCTTTTGTTGAGAAAGAAAGAGAGGAAAAGAGATACAGAGAGAGACACACAAAATGAGAGGGAAAGAGAGAAACAGAGAGACAAATTGAGAATTTGTTGAGAATGTGGGATTTTATAGCACAAGTTTTTATGTACACAAGTTTTTAATTTTTTAATGTTCTGAGACAGATTATGTGCACCAAAACAGAAGGTTCGTAGTACATAAATTTCAATGTATAAGAGAGTGAAATGTGTATAAAATGTATAGGGCACAGAATTGACCAATGTATAAAATGTATAAAATACATAAGACAGATTATGTACAAAGAAACTGATTAATGTATAAGGCAGTGATTTACCAATGTATAAAATGCGTTAAATGTAGTACATAAATTAAAATTGAAGTAAAGGTGAATAATCTGTACACACATAAATTTAGGTTTAACCATTCAAATTCTGGATTCTATTAGACACAATTATTCACTTTGGTAAATGAAATATCTCAAAATTGCATAAGTAATAATTACAAAGGGGGTTGAGTGGACTTTCAATCACTTATATATACTCCTCAAGTTAAGATTGAGAGTAGTTAAACTTTGAAAAAAAAATTAAAAAAAAACCCAAAAAATATATGTAGAACTGATGTACCCTCCTAAATGCATTATTGCAAATGTACCATTTGAGGTGGTTGATAACAAGGTTACCAGTAGATCACTAACTGGTTTAAGGAATAGGTTAATTTGTGTAATAAATACTTACATGCATTGAATAAGAAATCATATACAAAGCTTTTATTAGATAAATTGTGGTTTTGTACATAACTAATAGATAAATCTATACTGTTTTAATGTTACATAAATTGTTGGGATAGATTAATACATACTGTATTGTGTACAGTATTTACATCCTGTATTAAATAACTGGTAGTTTTGTCGTACATAGATTAGTATATACTGTACATATTTACATACTAGTAGATCACTAACTGGTTTAAGGAACAGGTTAACTGCCTTGGGTTATCCGGTGGAGAAGATTATGCTAAAGTGGATTTGCAGTCCAAATGGTCCGATCTTCACCAGAGTTGGAGTCATTTGTTTCAAGAGCGGTTATCAGAACTACCTCCACGCGAATAAGCTGCAACGGGCCTTTGAAGACTTTGGAAGAGGCAAACCTGAAATGGGGATGCAGATTCATCCATACGACGAACCTCGCTGTTGGGTTGCCTCATGGATGGATGACCAATATCTGTCCAGTCACACGGCCTACAGGATGGTTCCCCTGACGTTGAGGGGAGAGGGTGGATATTTGGCGGACATGACGGAAATCTGCCACTATGAGATCTGCCTGGAGGCCTTGTGGCAGATTTACCCAAACTTCTACCCTTGAAAAGATGATCTAGGTAAGTGATCGAGAAACCCTAGGATATGGATGTTATTTTGCAAGCATATGAATTTTTGTGCATATGCAGTTACTGTTAACTCGGATTGTAATTCTAATCCTACTTTGGATGTATTGTACTGCAATTATTTATCACTTACATTTTGGAACGAACTGATTATAGTATGAATGTTAACTACGTATTTGACGTATGCGTTCTTGGTAGTACTGATCTGTACTGAGTATGCATGCAATTTTTGGTGAATAACTTCCAGTTCAGTCGATACGATTAGTATGCTCTATTCATTAGAACATTAGTCGATATGATCAATACCCCCAATCTGTTAAGGTTCATAGAGAGAGGAGTAGATGTGGTAAAGAATGGAAACGGTGATTATCAATTTTACATAATTCCATATAAGATGTACATATCTCAACTAGTTATCCATGTACAAATTTCACCATGTACAACAAATATTAACTTAATGTGCATCAAAACGGACACTGCTTTAACCATCATAGGACATTAGAATTTGAAGTGTACATAAAGTAATTTTCAGTGTACATAGGGTATTATATGTTGTACATAAATAAATTAATCAAATACAAATTCATTTCACCTAGAGATTTGAGCTCACCTCCTCATCCTTAAGTGTTTTGAGAAACATAATCCACCCAATGATCCAGTGCGAAATTCCAATATTGCCATTGGAGTTCAAACAAATTAAACCTAATGAGCAAGCAACCCATAATCTAGAGGCATAAGGGCAACTAGCCCATCAAATATTTTATTTTTTGACCTTGAATCTACTACTGATTATCTATAAATAAGTTTAAGACAACTTTGTTAAAAGTTAAGTGAATTGTGAGCAAAACAGGTTGCAAGTTGAGGTGTGCAAATTCAAGGAGAAAAGACATTGTCCGATTAGGCATGGACAATAAATGCAGCAACAAAAGCACATTTCCTCCTTTGTCATCAGTTCTTAATTTCTGTCTACAGGTCACATGAGAGTCTTTCTCACCCTTGGAGTCCAAGTAACACGTGAGGACAATTACCATTAAAGAGGAGCATGTCTAAGGGGACAAATTTGATTTGTACTCAACTTTGCATTAATGTTGTATTGTACTTAGTTTTCTTTGTCTTATTTCTTTTATGTACCCTCGAGGCCATGGATGCTCACTTGGACTGACGTGTTTCTTGGCTTGCTACACCTTGAACTTGTTACGTATTCGGCTGAATTGTAGTTCAAAGCTTGTCATTATCTAAAGATTTGATACACATAATATTAATAACCCTAAAGAGACAGTTATATATATATATATATATATATATATATATATATATATGAATATGTGCCGTATAAATTATGTGCAATAATCAAGTAAATATAATCAATATAATCAAGTAATACAAAAAAGTTATGTGCAGTATAAGTTATATCGTATGTTATGTACAATAAAAAAAGTCTCTGATTTAATATATATACTGCCTTAATATAAAACAATCAAATGCAATAAAAATTGAATAGTCTTCTATATGCAACTGACGTCAGTAGAGGCAAAAATCATCTTTACTCTGAAATGACAAGTCGGCTGTGGTACTCGAGGATGAAAAACTCATCATTACTTTGCAGTTATCATTACTGTACTTCGGAGTGGGTATACTCTATATGTACTTCAAGTATAGCATTTTATATGTACATATATCCTTTAAAAGAAACACTGCTTTCAAACATGTATCATGTACAACGCATATTTACTTATGTACACCAAAACACAGTATAACTTTATGTACAACACAGTATAAATTTATGTACATAGTATATTTACTGTTTTAATATACATAAATTACATTAACATTAAAACAATTTTAAAACACACCATTAATAGTAGTTTAAATATAGAATCGACAGTGCTATACCTTTGAATATGTGCAGTACAACTTATATACAACAAATCGTAAGTTATGTAACACTACTTTGATTCAATATGTACTACAACTTAATAGAGTATACCATAATCAGTACTTTGAAATGAAAAGTCGGCTGGGGTAGTTGAGTATGAAAAAGTCATGATTACTTTGCAGTCAGTATTACTTTAGAATATTAAAAATAGTTTTTTATGGTTAAAATAATACTCTTACTCTATACTTTGACAGTACTATACCTATTAGGTACAGTAAAACAACAAAACATAGAAGACTAAACTCCCTTTGTGAGTATTTAATACCCCAACTCCATTTCAAATAAAATCTTTAGCAAATTTGTCCTTAGTACCGCCGATGAATTGGTGCAAATTATGTGTTGATTAACTTGCACTAATTCATCTAAGGTACTAAAGACAAATTAGCTAAAGAATTTATTTGCATGGAACTTGATGAATAATTATAATTATTTCTAATTAAATAATGCAAAGAGGAATGTATTGTGGTTGTGGGTGTGGGTGTGGTTGTGGGTGTGCTTTCGTCAATTTATACTGTAAATGGCAAAAAGTCATTAATTAGAAAAAAAAAAGGTATACATGGGGAAGGTATAACTGGTGTAGGTATATATGGAAGAATATAAATGCTGATGTATATACACGCGTCAAGAGCATCCTTTCCTAAAATGGAAAACGTGTCCAAGTACAATTGTATCTCCACTGTATGTTTTTATATCGTCAATGTGAAAACTGTCATTAATTTGTACTGGGGAAGGTATTTTCTGGGGAAGGTAATTTTTTGGGGAAGGTATGTCATTAAATGCTTCACTGTACATTGTATCTTACGGTGGTTGAATAGACATTGTTTTAACTATGTATGGAGTATAAACTTTGAACATATGTGCAACAGATATTATGTTATGTACATCAAAACATACACTGTTATAACTATGCATAAATTGCGAACATGTGCAACAGATATCAACTTATGTACATCAAAACAGACACTATTTTAACTATGTAAAAATATCAATATGTACAACAGATATCTACTTATGTACACCAAAACAAACACTATTTTAACTATGTATTGTAAAATTTAAATTTATATTCCAATTTACATCAGACACTTTACATCAAAAGACATACAGTATATTCCACTACATAATGTATATATTCATATTCCATCTAAAGACATCATAAAGTCTAGGTGGGGAAGGTATAACTGGGGTAGGTATGAGATGGGGCTGGTAAAGTAATGTATGTCCACGCGTAAAAAACCAAGCTTAGGTAGGCAATTAATACGGACTCGAAATTTATTTAATTAACTATTATAGTACTTTACATTCATAGTCAGTAAATTCAAAGACTTATGCAGTACCCTATCTTTTACAGTACTTGTTTATACACCCTTCTATTTCACCTTTTTCTCTTCATCTCATTAATAAGACCATGAAAATATTGTGTAAGGGATGGGCGAAGAATAATGAAATTGAAGATAGAGTAACAACCATTAATAAGAGCAAGGAACAGAAAATTGATCATCTATCTTTCATTTATAATCATCATCATGAAGTTGAAATACATGGAAGACGATTTTCATCAACAATTAAAGTAATGTGCAATGAAGATTTCATGGAAAAAATCTTTCAAAGGCTTCCCTCTGATTATGACAAAGCGAACATGGCTATTGTTTGCAAGAGGTGGTCCCAAATGTTTCTATTACGGTCCGATGCACCTAGATGGAATATAGATTATAATAGAAGATTGGGAACAACTCATATTAAAGGAATGACTACTGTTCGTAGAGATGGAATTGAAGTTTCCAAGAGATGTAGATGTTATTTGACGAACAATATGCATGCTAGAAAATTATTGCACAGCTTTCAATTTTTTTTTTTGGGAAAATGTAAGCTTTATATTAATTGACGATAAAAAACATTACAATCGTTTCCCTACAATCGATTTTCTGAGCCCTTACTGGCAGCCCACAACGACTACGCAAATTTACAACTCAATTACATGTAATTCACTATCTCTCGAAATTTTCCTTTCTCAATCAAGAACCGGTGTCTAGTCCTTACGTCCTCTTGAATCTTCTTAACAGCCTGCTCCGGTCTTATCACCCAATGCTCATGCTTGCTATTGTTTCTCGCCCACCATATATAGTAAATCAATGCCACTATAGCACTCCCAACTAGACGCTTGTGTCCAGTACTCTCAAACTGATTACTATTCCACCAATTGCACATATTTTCATCTGGAATTGTAGTATTCAGCCACTTCGATACTAGTCCCCTGAGCTGCTGACTAAATCTACATCTGCCAAAGAGATGCAGATGGTCCTCATTCACAGACCCGCACAACCAGCAGTCCAGTCTAACACTCAGACCCCACAGCTTTCAACTTGGATCTGAAGAAAATGAACATTTGAAGATTATTGAATCTACGGAAGAGGAAGATTACAGATCACATTTTTCATTAAGAGATTATTTAAAAGGATGTAGATTAAGTAAAATGCTCTATAGCTAAGAAGAAATTTTCATGATTGAATGACTTATTCTATGGAGTGATTAATTAGCCAACCATTTGTATGTTTTGGGATTTTCATTCATACTGTTTTAGGAATGTCTACTTATATATGGTTGTGATAGGAACTCCCGTTTATTCAGAAAGTAACTTATGTACACCCGTTTATCAACTTATGTACACCCTAAGAGTAACTGTGTGAACTTATTATGGTTTTTTATGTACACCCGTTTATTCACAATTTGTATATTAAAAATAGTTTTTTATGGTTAAAATAATACTCTTACTCTATACTTTGACAGTGCTATACCTATTATGTACAGTAAAACAACAAAACATAGAAGACTAAACTCCGTTTGTAAGTATTTAATAACCCAACTCCATTTCAAATAAAATCTTTAGCAAATTTTTCCTTAGTACCTCCGATGAATTGGTGCAAATTATGTGTTCATTAACTTGCACTAATGCATCTAAGGTACTAAAGACAAATCAACTAAAGAATTTATTTGCATGGTACTTGATGAATAATTATAATTATTTCTAATTAAATAATGCAAAGAGGAATGGATTGTGGGTGTGGGTGTGGGTGTGGGTGTGCTTTCGTCAATTTATACTGTAAATAGGAAAAAGTCATTAATTAGAAAAAAAAGAAGGTATACATGGGGAAGGTATATATGGAAGAATATAAGTATTTTCGTCAAAAGTGTCCTCTCCCAAATACAATTGAATTTAAAAATTGTGTCAAACGGGATGAAATTATATCAAAAGCATTCTTTCCCAAAATGACAAACGTGTCCAAGTACAATTGTATCTGCACTGTACAATGTATCTGCACTGTACAATGTATCTTACAATGATTGAATCATTTTGAATTACATTAATAATAATTACTAATTTATATATCAAATTAATTTCAAATTAAGAAGATACTTAGAGTGGACATTTTACTAGCGTCAAATGATAAGTTATATACACTATATTATTAATTATGTATATCATTTTACTAGTGTCAAATGATAACTTATATACACTATATTATGATAGGTCACTAGGTGATGTACATATTTAAATAGTAGCTGTACATAGTACAACCGAGGAAATCATTGTATATATTTCTATATTAGTTGTTCATAACCCATCTACATACAGTGATTGAATCAAATTTAACACATTTTTAGCTTTACTGTACATACAGTGATTGAATCAAATTTTCTGCTGAATTGCGTTAATAATTCTTGATGTACATATTTTTAGTACATAATGTATATATGTAAATATTACATGTTTATATGTAAATATAACCAATATCTTACAGTTATTAAATCATATTTCTTGTTGAATTACGTTAATAACTGTTGATGAACAAATTTGCACTACAAATTTTATTATATTATTTAAATATCACATGTACATAATCTATCTAAGGACATCATTATACATAATTCCATATTAGATGTACATATCTCAACTAGTTATACATATTCGAGTGGCCATATTTTACTAGTGTCAAATCATAAATTATATAGAGTATACACTATATAATTACTCCGTATGCATTGTCATATTTTTAATTAAAAAACAAAAGGTACAGTATATAGGTCACTAGGTGATACATATTAAAGTGGTTCATTGTACATATTTCTATATTACTTGCACATAACACTTTTCAGCACCTAAAAGAAAACGAAAGATTACAAGTACAACTGAACTAATGTAATATGTCTGTAACGGTATTACATAACCCTTCCCAAATGTTCCAGAGAGTTTAGCTTCTTCCTTTATCCTCTTTGTCATTGTCTCTTGCGTCCAATACGACATAGTTGGGAACGCACGAACGGGATCACTGTTTCTATACTTCATCCTTTGAAGATAGATGAAAATAAAAATCACTATGGGACACATTGACGTGGTTCTCGCTGAATATGATGACAAATCTGATGAGTATTGTCAATTGGTTAAGACATTTAGGGATCAGATTAAGGGTGGTAAGATGTCAAACCCAATTCTCCAACACATCTTGAAGTTGTACCCTTGATGAAACCGAAGAATGTCGTCTCTAGTTTCGACACGTTATACCCTCACGGCTTTGTACCATTCAAGGGACTATAACGGTATCACATAACCCTGTGTTGATAACAGATCAACACAGGACTTGAACTTGCACCAATTCATCTGAGGTACTAAAGACGAATCCACTAAAGATTTTTTTTGGAAATAGTGCTTATGGATGTGTTTTTATACTGTGAATGTGAAAACTGTCATTAATTTGAAATGCTCCACGCGTTATACTGTAATTAATTTGTACTGGGGAAGGTACTTTTTGGGGAAGGTACTTTTTGGGGAAGGTATGTCATTAAATGCTCCACGCGTTAAAAGCATCGTTTCCCATAATAACAAAGTTGTCCATGTACATTGTATACTGCATCTTCACTGTACATGTACAACATTGAACATGTGTGCAACAGATATAATGTTACGTACATCAAAACATATACTGTTACAACTATGCATAAATTGTGAACATGTACAACAAATATCAACTTATGTACATCAAAACAGACACTATTTTTACTATGTAAAAATATCAATATGTACAACAGATATCTACTTATGTACATCAAAATAGACACTACTTTAAATATGTAAAAATATCAACATGTACAACAGATATCAAGTTATGTACATCAAAACAGACGGTGCTTTAACTATTTACAGATTTTGAACATGTGCAACAGATATCAAGTTATATACATCAAAACAGACGGTGCTTTGACAATGTACAAATTGTGAACATTTGCAAGAGATATCAACTTATGTACATCAATTCAGACACTGTTTTAACTATGTAAAAATATCGATATGTAAAACAGATATCTACTTATGTACATCAAAACAGACACTACTTTAAATATGTAAAAATATCAACATGTACAACAGATATCAAGTTATGTACATCAAAACAGACGGTGCTTTAACTATTTACAGATTTTGAACATGTGCAACAGATATCAAGTTATATACATCAAAACAGACGGTGCTTTGACAATGTACAAATTGTGAACATGTGCAACAGATATCAACTTATGTACATCAATTCAGACACTGTTTTAACTATGTAAAAATATCGATATGTACAACAGATATCTACATATGTACATCAAAACAGACACTACTTTAAATATGTAAAAATATCAACATGTACAACAGATATCAAGTTATGTACATCAAAACAGACGGTGCTTTAACTATTTACAGATTTTGAACATGTGCAACAAATATCAAGTTATATACATCAAAACAGACGGTGCTTTGACAATGTACAAATTGTGAACATGTGCAACAGATATCAACTTATGTACATCAATTCAGACACTGTTTTAACTATGTAAAAATATCGATATGTACAACATATGTTAACTTATGTACATCAATTTAGACACTGTTTTAACTATGTAAAAATATCAATATGTACAACATATGTTAACTTATGTACATCAACTTAGACTCTGTTTAAACTACGTAAAAATATCAATATGTACATTAAATGTTAACTTACGTACATCAAAACAGACATTGCTTTGACATTGTACAAATTGTGAACATGTGCAACAGATATCAACTTATGTACATCAAAACAGACACTGTTTTAACTATGCAAAAATATCGACATGTACAACAGATGTTAACTTATGTACATCAAAACAGTCACTACTTTAAATATGTAAAAAATCGACAAAACAACAGATATTATATTATGTACATCAGAACAGACTCTGTTTAAATTATGTAAAAATATCAATATGTACATCAAATGTTAACGTATGTACATCAAAACAGACACTTGTTTAACTATGTAAAATGTCTACATAAGTATGTACGAAATTCACACATATACAATATATGGTAAAATATGTATGTCAAAAGAAGAAATAAGTAGAATTGCTGCATATAAAATCAAATAGAGATGTTCATATATCCCTGGACAATTGAAAATCAAGTGTACTTGATAAAAGTATAATGTACTTTATGTATTCCTGGACAATTTATTGTATTTAAAATATATATTAAAATTAAGTAAAAATAAGAGAATGTATGATGATTAAACTTCGACAGGACAATTCCTTGAATCATGGTATCCCATCTCTCCACAAGCATTACACTTCCGAGGAGGCTTCTTATGTTGTTTCGTGGCTTTTTCTTTAGACGAAATAAGTCACCTTCCAGAGCCTTTAGTTTTAGACTGGTTTGGATTCAAGATCTTAATGTCTGTTGGAATAGTGACACCCATTAAAAACTCGATCTCAGACCTCTTGTCATTTCTCATGTTTGTACCTTCTTCCACAACCTTCTCCTTGAATGCTCTCAGTAATTCTTAGAGCTCATCAACCTTCTCTTCCTTGTCCTCAACCACAGTCACACAATCAAAAATTTCAGTCCATAATTCTGCAACCTTTGTTTTTATTCCATCAGATGACCGAGAATCAGAAAGAAGTGTGCCATTTGAATCAAACATTTCCCTGGATGTTGCAAACTTATTCTTACGAGGAAGTAGATATGAATTAGGTATCCTTTTGGCACCTCTTTCTTTCAGGACCCAAAGAGCATGACGACACAACAGTCCACGCTGCTCGAACATCTTGCAGGCACAGACAATTTTCTCTTCTGCAGGTGTATAGTCAACTACATATACCCTATTTTTGATGTAGTCCTGTATAGATATATGTTCAACACCATCCTCTTTTATAATATCATTAACACCACAATTGTACATGGATGCCTTTAACTCTTCCTGCAACTCATAGAAGACAGTTCGTGTGTATATTTCAGAAGCATGTTTTTCAAGAGAAAATTGACTGATTAAAGCAGCAGAAGTGCTTTTACAGTCAGCAATCACCTTGGACGGCTCCCACCTTTGGGCATCAATGGCACTGTCAAACCTCATGTAAAACTCAACAAGTGTCAGATGAGGATTCGTGAAGTTTTTGAAGAAGTTATTCTCAGACTCAGACCTTGAAGTTGTCCTCATTAACCCTGAAAGAAACAGGTCACGGTGGTAAGCTGGTATCCACTTCTCTCACATCTCAAATATCTCCTGAAGCCACTCATTATCCTCAAGATTGTACTTACTAATAAGATCCTGCCACATCTATTCAAACTGAGTGGGGTTCATGTCGTCACCCCAAACAGCAGCATTTAGATCCTTAAGAAAATCTATTTCAGTGCATATTTTCGAACCCACTTTATCTGCTACTTTTTTCATTATGTGCCACATACACAATCTGTGAAATGTGTGGCTTCCAAAAACCTCATTCACCCCAGCTTTGATTCCCAAATCCTGATCAGTAATAATGAAGGAAGGAAAAGTACCTCCCATTGCCTTTATAAAGTTTTTAAACAGCCAACTAAAGCCATTACCTGCACATTCATTGAGGAGACAGTATAATAAAATTCCTTATGTGCAACACATGTTATCTTCAAAATACAAAAAATGACAAAAATAGCAGTCAGAAAAACTCTTACCATTCTCTCTCCCAACAAGGCCAGCAGCAAATGTGACTCATCTCTTGTGATGATCTATACCCGTGAAGGGAGCAAAGACCATCTTGTACTTATTCATGTTATATGTAGTATCGAAAGACACCATATCACCAAATAACATGTAGTTCTTTATCATTATAGGGTCAGCCCAAAATAAACGAGTAATTCTTTGTTCATCATCAACATCAAAGTCGAAATAAAAAGAGTCACAGAGGGCTTTCTTTTTCATAAGTATCTCAATGAACAATTGTGCATCAGAGTCCTTAATGAACTTTATATCTCTACCAAAATTTTTAAAATCAACCTTTAATGCACCTACATACTTATAACCCTTTACGAACTGCTTGAACATTCTGAAAGTTTTAACTGCACCTTGGTTCACCATGGAGTTGTCAATGATCATCTTTTTGTGCAAAGTGGTGAGTTTCCTTGCCTTTTTAAGGTGCATCATCGTGGAAGGTGTGTTCAAACAATGGTTATGTCCTTCATCAAATTCTGTGATTTTATATCGCCCATCAGATGTTCTTTCTAAGATGATTCTGGCCATACAAAGAATTCTTGTTATCTCCCTTCTTTGCTTTTGTCCCTTATGTTCATATTCTCCTTCTCTATTGCAAACAATGTACTTTTTTTTAACCATACCACGACTAGTGCGTCCAGTGCTCTTCCTAGCAATGAAGCCACCAGCAGTTGCGTACTTGGAATAAAATTGGAATCCTTCTTCCAAATTCTTAAAAAATTTGACCCACATAAGGTTTCAAATCTTTGGAACAACTTGGTATCTTCAAATCTTGCTTAGGTTCGGGAGTATCTATGTAAATTTAACACATAATATTAAATTCTACATCAAAATTATGAACAATTCTAAACATGTACAACAGATATTAAGTTATATACATCAAAGCAGCAACTGCTTTAACTATGAACAATGCTCAACATGTACAACATATATTAAGTTATGTACATCAAAGCAACAACTTCTTTAACTATGAACAATTCTAAACATGTACAACAGATACTTAGTTATCAACACCAAAACAGTAATTGCTTTAACTATAAACAATTCTCAACATGTACAACAGATACTCACTTATCTACACCAAAGCAGCAACTGCTTTAATTATGAACAATTCTCAACATGTACAACAAATACTCAGTTATCTACACCAAAGCAGCAACTGCTTTAACTATGAACAATTCTAAACATGTACAACAGATACTCAGTTATCTACACCAAAGAAGCAACTGCTTTAATTATGAACAATTATCAACATGTACAACAGATACTCAGTTATCTGCACCAAAGCAGCAACTGCTTTAATTATGAACATTATCAACATGTACAAAAGATACTCAGTTATCTACACCAAAGCAGCAACTGCTTTAATTATGAACATTATTCGACATGTGCAACAGATATTAACTTGTGTACATCAAAGCAGCAACTGCTTTAAATATGAACCAAACAATATAAGATACGTTTCTATGAAAACTTAAACAATTGAATTGATGAAGTAATATAAACTAAAATTGAAAAATAGATGAATTAATGAAATATTTTACCTAATATATTAGAATCGCCCATCATCGAACATGTTGCAGTTGTTTCTTGACTATTCACTGCATTCAAAAAATGAATCACGGCATAAATAAATTAAGAATCAGATTTAAAATCTGAAATTGAATTTTATAATAAATAGAATTTTTCTGACCTAAATCTGAAGTAATTGAAGGTGAAATTGAAGGTTTTTCATTTGTATCTAATTTTTGACGCTTTGATGAAGAATCAGTCGCCGTTGAAGATGCAGAATTACTAGCCATTGAAGGTGCAGAATTATACGGGAATGAATTTCAGAGGTTTTCAGAGTAGAGAGAGAAAGTAGTAGTGTTCAAATGATAGGGTTTTAGGTGGAGAGGAGCAGCGCGTGTTTTTTAATCTTTTAATCTGGATTGTTAGATTAGATCTTAATCTAATGGTCCAGATGCTACCTCTATGGGTGTAAGGAGTTGCCCTCCTCTCTCTCTCTCTCTCTCTCTCTCTCTCTCTCTATATATATATATATATATATATATATATATATATATATATATATATATATATATATTATATATATATATAGAGAGAGAGAGAGAGAGAGAGAGAGAGAGAGAGAGAGAGAGAGGATCCGGTGAGTCTCCCTCTGTAGATGAGTCCGTCCTTTCAATCTGGACCACACAATCAAACAAGATTGAATGGCTGAGATTCCACCACGTCATTAAGGAAGAGTAACAAGGCTGCCTTTGCATACACAAACATCATAACACGAATCAACCCGATTCTCAAACGAAGCAGACAACCGCCCGTCAAGAACCCCGATTTCCAACATACAGTTTCTATGGTTTGAATCGTAGTAATACTCGGGCAATACGACGTCGTCCACCCATTTCTCGAGTTGGATGTCGAAACAACCGATTCGACGTTTTTTCTTCCAAAACATCCAATGGAGCAAACGATTTGCAATCAAAACCCCTCCGTGCTGCTCCTCCATGGAATCATCGGGTTGAATTCGATCAACCACCTTCCATTTCATCTGCTTCACACTGTAAACAGAGGTAACCCTAGTCCTCCTCTTGCTATTGTTGATTTTTGGCGTTGTTACTGTAACAATTACTTGTTAACTAACAAGTTTTGTTCTTGCTATTATATTGAGTCATGTTGTTCTTGTTATTGTTAATTTTGGATGATATAAAGATATTGAGCGATTGATTTTGTTATTTTCTGAGTCGTTCGTATTTCTGTGTTCGCTCCCAAAAAATTATGTTTAATTCTTTATTTCCAGGCAAACAAATTAGGTTCGATATTACTGTAATTCCTTATTACTGTGATAGTGTCACAATAAGATATTTATAACTCTTTAATTCCATATTACTGTGACATTATTACTGTAATTCCTTATTACTGTGACACTGTCACAGTAAGATATTTGTGTTACTGTAATAGTGCTCTGTTACTTTAATAGTGCTACTGTTAATCTCATGTTGATGTTACTTTGTAGTGTCAATTGATAAATGAATTTGATATTATTACTGTGACATTATACTGTGATTCCTTATTACTGTGACAGTGTCACAGTAAGATATTTATAACTCTTTAATTTCATATTACTGTGACATTATTACTGTGACATTATTACTGTAATTCCTTATTACTGTGACATTATTACTGTAATTCCTTATTACTGTGACATTGTCACAGTAAGATTGTCACAATAAGATATTTGTGTTACTGTAATAGTGCTCTGTTACTGTAACAGTGCTACTGTTAATCTCATGTTGATGTTACTTTGTAGTGTCAATTGATTAACGAATTTGAACTGTCAACTGATACTGTAATTTTTAATATGTAAATGCGGAAGGTGAAGAAGATGATGATGAAAGACAAGATGAAGAAGATGATGAAGAAACAGAGCGGGAGAGGAAGTGAGCGGAGAGAGAGATAGAGAGAGAGAAAGAGAGAGAGAGAGAGAGAGAGAGAGAGAGAGAAAGACCGACTCACCGAATGCAATTTCAATATATATATATATATATATATATATATATATATATATATATATAGAGGTGGTAACTCCTTACACCCATTGAGGCACAATCTAAACCATTAGATTAAGATAGGACATACATCCAAATAAGTGTTATATACACTAAAAAAATTCATTATATACGTTATTAAAC
Organism: Agrostemma githago; assembly: GCA_958450325.1. NCBI lineage: Eukaryota > Viridiplantae > Streptophyta > Magnoliopsida > Caryophyllales > Caryophyllaceae > Agrostemma > Agrostemma githago. Next base: position 18,077,559 of record OY288255.1, on the reverse strand, counting down.
TCACTATATACACACACTTAAGAACTCGATATATACAGTAAAAAAAATATTATATACACTTAAATAAAAAAATGTTATATACACTCAAATAGTTATTATGTACACCAATTAATCAACAATGGAACATACATCAAAATAACTGTTATATATACTAAAAAACTCATTATATACGCTATTAAACTCACTACATATATATATACACTTAAGAACTAAATATATATACGGTAAAATAGTTATTGTTATATACACTCAAATGGTTACTATGCACACCAATTAATCAACATATATATACTGAAATAATTGGCATATGTACTTAATTATTTGATATAATAGAATTGTTATATACCTTAAAACAGTTATTATGTACACGGAAATTGTTTTTATATACACCAATTTTATTTTAAATTCCGAATTTTTTTTTTTCGGAAAAATTGTTTTTTTTGTTTGGAAAAAAATTTTCGGATTTTTTTTTTGAAACTTTTTTTTATTTTTTTTTTGAAAAAAATTTTACGAAATTTTTTTTTTCAGAAAAAAAAAAATTTCCGAAAAATATCGATTTTTTTCCCCGGGAAAAAAATTGGTGAAATTTTTTTTATGTATGAGTTTTTGTTTTAATCTTAGTTTTTAATTTGATTTTAATCTAATGGTTGAGATTGTGCCTCAATGGGTGCGGCGAGTTGAGCTGCCTCAAAGGATCCTAGATCTATATATATATATATAGAAATAGGATCTGGTGTAAATACACCAATTTGGTGTAAACACCCTAACAATCTGGACCGTTGATCTTAATCTTGATCAACGGCTCAGATTAGATCTCACAAACCCAACAAAACCCTCCTCATTCCTCACGTACGTGCGTCATTTTGATTTTTGTCTTTTTCTCTCTTCATTTTCATTTTATTGTCTCTCTCTACAGTCTCCCTTTTCTTTCTTCATCAAGCAATTCATTCTCCCTTTCGTCTTCATCATCATCGTTCAATTTCTTCAATTCCTTCTACAGTTTTGCCCTAATTTCATCAGTTTTAATGTTTAAAGCTTTTTGTGCGGTTGATTAGCTCAAGAACTTATGGTAATTTTGTTGATTTTCACTTTAATTTCTCGTAATGTTACGTTTTTTTGCTGATTTATTAATTTTTCAGGTGATTTTGCTGAGTCAAATCATGTCCTTAACCAGCTATCAACGATAGGAAATCAGCATCTTCGTTTAAGTATTCGACATCCTCCTCGATCTTCTTCTTCTTTTTTGTCTTTTTTCTTGATTGAGAGCTGAATTGTGAATTGTTTTACTTGCACATAAGGTGTTTGTCGAAATGCTTCAGTGACATTTTATGATTGTTGCCTTTTTAATGCATCGATTTTGACTACTGCTGGTTTTGCATGAGTTGATTGAATGTAGTACTGATTCTAATGGTTTTATGTTTGATTTTTGATACTGTATTGTGCAATGTCCATAGTGTTATCATTCAACTGAAAATTTTCGAGTTTTACACTCCTATGAACATGAGATGGAAAGTAGTAAAAGATTTGAATCTGCTTCAGAATTTCGAGTAGGTTGGTTAGATACGAAAATGCGATTGCTGTTAATGTAATGATCAATAGAATTTCGAGCATGTGATCTATGTAAATGTGATTGCTATTAATTTGGAAATATGGAATGCATAGGATGTTTTGAATGCTGAACAATAAAATTTCGAGCAGTTTAGCTACGTGCCCATGTAAATGTAATTACTGTTAATTCGGAATGCATAGGATAGGATGTTTGAAACGCTGATTTCTATAGAATTTCGAGCAATTTAGGTATGCAAATATAGTTGCTGTAATTCGGAATGCATAGGATGTTTGAAACGCTGATTTCAATAGAATTTCGAGGAATTTAGGTATGCGAATGTATTGCTGTTGATTCAGAATGCATAGGATAGGATGTTTGAAACGCTGATGAATAGAATTACGAGCACGTTAACTGCAAATGAGACGGTGTTATACTGTTATTTCAGAATGCATATTTCCTGCGCGACTGTTTATTCTGCAGCGGGTGGTCCATGACTTGTCTTTTCATATTGCATTTCGGTTTCATGTGACTGTTTCATACCAGATTAGTTTTCTTCCGTGTTTTCGTCCAGGTGATTTATGATAAATACTCTGGTCGAAGTAGAAGGTTTGCCTTTGCTACAATGAAGACGGTTGAGGACGCAAATGCAGTCGTCGAGAAATTGAACGACACAGTAAGCATTTCATCCCGTCTTTCTAACAAAAAAACTAATCTGGTATGAAACAGTCACATGAAACCGAGTTTTGTATCCTAAAAAACGTGCAGGAAATTGACGGAAGGAAGATCAAGGTGAACATTACGGAGAAACCGTTAGGAGGAGCAGGATTCAGTGTATCGCTTCCACCAGGAGAGGAAACGCAGTTGTCGACAGTCCACATAAAGTTTACGTTGGAAATCATGCAAAGACGGTGACAACAGAGATGTTGAAGGAGTTTTTCTCCGACAAGGGGACAGTTCTTAGTGCTAAGGTGCAACGGACACCCAGGACGTCTAAGTCTAGTGGATTTGGTTTCGTTTGTTTCTCTTCTGATGACGAGGTCGAGGCTGCCATCACTGCTTTGAACAATGCCGTAAATTTGGCTAAGACATCGAGTTGTGTCTGGTTCGGGTCTAGACCTGGAAAAAGGGTCAAATAGGTCGGGCCAGGCCAAAACATTTTGAACTGGGTCATTTTCCTCTTCAATTACTTTAATGTTGTTATTCCAATGTTTATAATCAGTTATTCTTATTTTGGACAGCAGTTATTCCAACATTTACTAATTATTTATTGAATCAATCAATTCTTTCTTTTCAATTACTCTAATATTGTTGTTATATTCCAATGCATATAATCAATTATACTTATATTGGACAATAATTACTCCAATATTTACTCATTATTAATTGAATCAATCAATTCTTGTTCTTCAATTATACTCTTTACTCTAATGTTGTTGTTACTTCAATGCGTATAATTGGTTATTCTTATATTGGATAACAGTTACTCCAACATTTGATTTGAGTTACTCTAACAGTTTACACCAAGATATAAGGTACCAAGTATTTCAAGCTATAATACCAAGTATTCCAAGATATAACACAAAGTAATCCAACTATTATTAACTATCATATTATAAACATCGTATGCTTTCATCGTCTGAGTTGTATACTTGTATGAATGTCTTCAACGTCATATTGTCCCATCCTTTTGACTTAGTCGTAAAGATTTCCGAGTGGGTCCTGCATATATATCATATTTATTAAGCAACTACTCTAATATTCAGTTACTCCAACACATATATTCAAGCACTCCAACATATATACTCAGTTACTCCAACACATATATTCAATTCTGAGTTATACATGTTCAGCTATTCTATTCCAGAATCACAGTTATTCTAATGCTCATGTTCAGCTATTCCAATATTAGACATTAGTTACTCTATGTTCATGTTCAGTTATTCCAACATATACTCAAGTTTTCCAATTACTCCAACATATATACTCAGTTACTCCAACACATATATTCAATTACTTCAACGCATATAATCAAGTATTCCAACATATACATTCTAGTACTCCAACACATATATTCAAATATTCCAACATACATATTCAAGTATTCCAGCACATATATATTCCAACATACTAAGTACTCCAACATATATACTCAGTTACTCCAACACATATATTCAGCTATTCCAACACATATATTCAAGTATTCCAACACACATATTCAATTACTATATAAAATTCTGAGATACGTATACTCAAGTACTCTAAATAATCCAACATATATACTTAGTTACTCTAACACATATATTCAAGTATTCCAACACTTATATTCAAGTACTCAATAAAATTCTGAGATACGTATACTCAAGTACTCTAATTACTCCAACATATATACTCAGTTACTCCAACATATATATTCAACTATTCCAACATATATATTCAAGTACTCTATAAATTCTGAGATTACCTTCAAGTTAATTCATGTCTTCTATGTTGAAATAGAAATTCATCATAAAGAATTCCGGAAAAACGAATATATGTTCATCAACAACGAATAGTTATTCAAAAATGAATATATGTCATGACAAATTACCTTAAAAAACGATTAGGTATTCAAAAACAAATAGGTATTGAAGCATAACGATATTACCTTCATGTTCATCAACAATAGGTTCATGCTCGGTGGAATTCGTTCTCATAAAAATGAATTACGTACGAAATTTCTGGAAAATCGAATGAATTGAACGGATTTCTAAAAAATTGAACGAATTGAATGAAGTAATTTTCAATCAAATCTTACGATTGAGCAATATGAACATATGACTGAGCAATTTTATGATTAATTAGACGTTTCAATTTGAAAGATAAGATCAATTTTTGAGAGGAAGAATTTTGAGGAAAAAAATTGGGGGTTTTACGTAACCCTAAAGACAAAGAGAGGAGAGAGAAAAAAAGGAGAGAGAAAGAGAGGAGGGATGGAAGAATTTTTGGGAGGGTTTTGTTATCTTTTGAGGATTAATCTTGACCGTCGATCTTGTAAGATCTAACGGACCTGATTGTTAGCGTATTTACACCAAATTTGATGTTTACACCAAATCCCACCTATATATATATATATATATATATATATATATATATATATATATATATATATATATATATATATATATATATATATATATATATATATATATATATATATATTAGGCTTTTTTCGAGCGATCTCATTGGTCCGTTTTATCAAACCTCAAATTAGGAAAGTATCACAAATAATAAAAAAATAAATTAGAGAATCTTTTAATTATTATAATATATATTAATTTATTATATTAATGTGATGTTTTACAATTCTGAGGTAAAAACCTTTAGAGTCTATTTTTTAAAAACATTATCGTAAAATAAATTATAAAAATGAAATACTTAGATTCGTGTTAAAAAATCCTTTCATTAGAGTATAAATTTCATATTATTTGTTACACATTATGTGATGAATTTATTATATATAACAGTTGTGAAATTATCGCACATCGACAAATTTTAATATGATGATGAAATTCTATATTATAAATAAGAGTAATCATTCGTTCTTCGATATCTATCAAAAGTCTTTTGAATCTAAAAAAGTAATCTTAAGACTATAAACCTCAATTAATTATCATATATTAAAAATTATGATGAGGTGAAGAAATTTTAGATTATAAATAAGAGTAATCATTCGGTTATAAATATCGACCAAGAAAAACTTTTAAATTATCCCACATCGAAAAATATTATGATGGGGAGATGGAATTTTATATTATAAATATTAGTAATCATTCAATTTTAAATATCAACAAAAAAAACTTTTGAGTCTTAAAAAAACTTTTAATGTATAAGACTACAAATTTAATTTAATGCATAAGACTACAAATTTAAAATCATCTCATATTGGTGAGGTGATGAAATTCTATATTATAAATAAGAGTAATGATGTATTTTTTTAGTCTTAAAAAGAGCTGATGGAAGACTATGAACTTAAATAAATTATCCCAAATCGAAAAATTATGATAAGTTGATTAATTCTAAATTATAAATAAGACTAATTCTTCGTTCTTAAATATCAATCAAAAAACTTTTAAGTCTTAAAAAGTCTCTTAATAAGACTACAAATTTAAGTAAAAATAATCTTCCATCGAAAATTTATTATAAGGTGATGAAACTTTATATTATAAATAATACTTCATAGTAATCATGTGCTCTTAGATATTAATCAAAATCTTTCAAAATATACTCCGTATTAAGACTATAAACTTAAGTAAAATTATCCCACATTCGAAAAATTATAATGTTTCGTCAAACATAAATCTTTTGAGTCTTAAAAAACTTGTTAAGACTATACACTTAAACAAAAAATTATAATAAGGTGATGGAATTTTATATTATGAATAAAACTAATAAAAAAAATTCCTCAGACATCGGCCAACTTAAGTAAGGCCTCGTTTGGTTGCCCACTCACTTCTCGGAAATTGCAACATCCCATGAATTGCATTCCAAAAGTACAAAAATGGGGGAACTCAAACTTACCCCATTAGTTGCAATTCCTGCATGATCAGTTGCAATTCCTGCATGATGTGGGAAGTTGCTCACCCCCTTCCCCTCGGTGAGTTGTACTTTCCACATCCCAATTCTTTAATGATTTTTTTACCCTTCTTTACTCATCTATTTCTCACTTTATAACCCTAATTTCTTATTCAATTTTCCATCTACGGTTTTTTCTCAACTCTTCCTCGCCTTCTTCTTAAAAAAAACATTTTACCCGTCAAAATCATTCATGGTAAATTACTTTCTTCGAACTTGTTATTTAATATATTTTTTTGTCATTCTTTTTCGTTAATGTAATTTGGTTGGGACTGCATATTATAGGAAAGACAATTTTAGATATTTCATAAGTTGTTGAAAAAAAAAATTCATAAGTTTTTATACCCTTGATTAATAAAGGGCATAATAGTCATTATAATTAAAATCATGGGAATTAGGTCGAGTCAACCAAACAACATGAAGTAATTCAATTCCCGGGAAGTGTGAATTCCAGGATGTTAACCAAACAAATATTGCAAATTCCCGGGAAGATGTAGGAAGTAATTTCCTGGGAATTGAAACTTTCTCCAGGAATTAAGTTCCCGTATGAACCAAACGAGGCCTAATTCTCCCACATCGAAAAATTATGATGAGGTAGTTTAAAAAAGGTCTTAATAAGACTACAAACTTAAAATTATCCCACATCGAAATAATTAAAATAAGTTACGGTGATGATTCTATACTATAAATAAGACTACAAATTTTAGTTGAATTATCCTACATCGACAAATTGTAATAAGGTGATTGATTTCTATATTATAAATAAGACTAATTATTTGTTCTTAGATATCAATCAAAATCTTTTGAGTCTTAAAAAACTCTTAAGACTATAAATTTAAGTAAATTATCCCATATCGAAAAATTATACCCCTCTCTTTTGAGTCTTAAAACATTCTTAAGTCCATAAACTTAAGTATATTATCCCACATCAAAAGAATTATATTCCATTCGGTCACTATTTTTGCCTCATTTCATTAAAATACACCTCACAAATGTTATACCCGCTATTTTCCCAACGTTTTTATCCTTTCCGTTCTGTCACATTTCGGCCTTGTGTTTCATCATTTTTCCAAGCTTTATTTACATTTTCGAGTCTAATGATATTTATTTAATTTTTAAAAGATTTTAATTCTTTTAAATCTATTTATTTGATTTTCTTCGTAAACTAATTATTTTTTCCACGGGGAATTTTACTTCTCTACGAATTAACGTTTTTAAGTTCGGATTAAAGTTATTTCTTTTCCTACAAATGTATAAATATATTTATATAATATTTTCAACTAATAATTATTTTTATTTACGGAAATTTAGCCATTAAAGATTTTATTACGAAATTTCGTAACTAATTGTTTTCTAACGCGAGATTTACTCGATTTGCTTTGAAATACGTTTGACGATTTTACGATTCTTCTTTTTATCAACTTACAAATCATTTTAGGCCATTTCCCCATGTTTTGGACCGACGCACCACCTTGTCACACCCTTACTATGTTTTCATAATACGTTCCATTTTATTACGTTAAAACGTAATTACGTAATTCTTTTCATTTATTCGATGCTTTATGATCAAACCTTTCATACTCTCTCTCCTCTTCATTTTGGCTGGTTTGTGCATGCATGCATTATGGCCTAGTTTTCATCAAAATTTACTTATTATTTATGCTTTAGAAAACCATTCACTTTCTTATCATTCATTTTACAAAAAATTAAGCAACATTTCTTCCTTTCTGCTCTCTTGGCTGAGATTTTCCAGCAGCTTTTCTAGCCAAATTTTGTCTCAAATCGAATCTTGATCGTCTCATTTTCATCTCCAAATTAATAGTCTTTCCTTTCCTTCGTTAAGGTAATAATCGATGTTGTTTTCGATCGTTATTTGCCTTGATTTTTTTAGTTTTCTCATGGTATTTTTCTACCATGCTTTTCGTGTGTTGAAGGATTTTTGGACGATTCTGAAGTCGACGAATATATAATTGACTCGGATTTGGATTAGAGGTAACGTCGGTGTTACTCGGTATTACTTGATTTTAATTGTGTAATTGCATGTATATTTTTATATTTTATTTTTGAAAATATATGTATGTCATATAATCTGGAAAAATTTTAAAAGTTAAAAATTTGTATGTTTCGTATTTTTATCACTTTTACGATATTAACGATTAAATCGTCATATTAATTTGTAAAATCGTAATATTCGGCCTAAACTTTTAATATATGAATATATTCTGTAAAAATGATGTTTTGATGATTTTTGATAATTTAGTATTTTTCTGATATTTTAGATATCGATTATTGAATTATTACCGCTTACGGACAAAAATGATTAAAAGCCAATTTTTAGTTCTAGCACTTAAACATTTCATTTTAATCTGAAATTTAACGTGGATAACCTTTCTGATGAAAAGAATTTTCTGAAGTTTTTCATAATTTCTCGGAATTGTTAAGTGGGTGAATTAATTAATCACTTTAAATAATCATTTATCGTTAAAACCGTGTTTGTCGTTTTAATTTCCGATTTCTTGTTTTTGTTTTAAATCTGGAAAAAATATTTTTCTGATGGTTTCATGATAAAATATATTTTTATGATTTTTAGTGCTTTAACAAAATGTTAGGAACGACAAGTTTTATTAATGAAATCGTTAATTGTGGAAACGGGTTTTAAAAGACGATTTTAACGGAATTTGCTAAATCTGGAATTTTGGAAATCTGGAAAATTAGTAGTTTCTGGAAAATCATTATTTTTAAGTTTAATAATAGTTTTTGGATATTAATACTTAAATCGTTTTGTAATTACTATTTTTATTAATCGTTATTGTCGAGATTAGACGATTAACGAGAAAACCCTTTAAAAACAGAGTTTAAGGATTCTGGAAAAGTTTATTTTTAGGAAAGAATGTCCATAAATGTGCTTTAAATATTTCACGTGATTTTTTAACTATTTATCGGAGTCTTTAATTAATAGTAATGATTTTTGGACAAAATTATGATTATCGTTAAAATGTCCCGTTTCACCTAAATGAATTGTTTTTTTAGCAATTTTGAAAATATTTAAATCTGAAACTTTAAGAGTTAAATCACCCCTTATCATATTCTAAATTTGTTTAACGGTTTAATTAAATAAAAGACGTTTAAAGATTTATTTTGACATTTGCCGTAAAATCCTATTTATGATCGTATTGTCAAAACTAATAATAACTAGAGAATTTTAGTTTCAAAACATTTGAAAACACCCTGATTAGTAGTATTAAAATGTTTAAGATATTTTTAATCATTTTATAAACACTCGTATGATATTTCAATAATTTCTTAAACTCAGTTGTTCTCACTTTAACAATTAATATCGTTAAGGCCGAAAGTATTAGTTTTAAAAATCTATATCGTTTATTAAAAATGTTGTATTAGAATGAACTAATATTTTCAATATTTTGATATGATGCTATTTTTAGTAAAGTTTCTAAAAATAGAAGTGTAGACACCCACATTGGCTGCTTTAACATACAGCAGTTTCCGACAAACACCCGATGATGATCGGACGCAAACATGCTTTAACATACTCGAATATGGGCTCGAAATCATTGGCATTTGGCTTGGGCTTTTTACGGAGTACAAATCTCATAAAACCAACCTCAATTTTAGGCCCAGTGGGTCATTCCGAGTCGAATAAAACTAATTTGGGTCGAATCCGACACCAAGGGCAAAACCGTCTTTTAGCGACAGAGTCAAACCCCGGTCAAAGATTTCCGAGGCATAAATATCTGTCGTGTCACCCCACAAAGCTGACTTGAAGTCAAAAACTACAAAAAATCAGTTACAAAAAATATTAAACAAATCCGTTAGAGATAGAATTCGATCTCCAAAAGGAATTCTACCCGGGCTAGACCCACTCGATCGAGTGGATCGGCCCACTCGATCGAGTGAGCTTGCGAAACGTGCTGAACCGGTGGCAAAACCGGGCACTCGATCGAGTACCGAGCATACTCGGTCGAGTGACTCCTTTTCCAGCCGGGTTTGATTTCTTTCCCACCAAGTAACGGAATCCTCAATCCTCTCAAATTGTTGCATTTCCTACCCAAAACGGTATTTCTTGTCACCCAAGTTAAGCTACCTCTCCTAGCTTCAATCGGGGACTTCTACTATAAATAGACCCCCTTGCACAACATCAACGACAACAACATCAATTACAACTACAACATCAGCAATTCACACACACGCATATCATCGAATAACCGATAGTACAACCCGAGATCACGCCGCCTTAGCCCCGAAATCCGGCCACCTCTACCCGACAACCTACACAAACAAAACCACCATAACTCTCCAACATTATCTAGACGCTCCCGTGCCCAAGCCACAGTTAGACGAGTCCCGTTCCGAGAATACAAAGCATGTAGGTTGAGGGTGTAAATCAAAATCCCGTCTTCTCCTTTCTCTCTCTCTTCCTCTCGTTTTTTTCTTTTTTGTGTCGGTCCTGTTCGTATCGAGTCATCGTCACATCTTTTCTCTAACATCGGTATTTTCATTACAATCTAATTTTTATACAAAACAAATGTTCTTAAAATAGATATCGACTCCATAGTCGAATATCGTATCAAAAAAGAACTAAATCAATCTTGTTGATGCTAAGAAAACCGTCACATACTCTTAAAAGCAAAGTATAACGATTTCAACGCGGAGAAGGTTAATATTTTTTTCGATTTTCAAAGCAATTTTCCTAAACATCTTTTCTAAAAAATCATTCCGAGTATTTGATATCGATTTCATAATCGAAAACCGAATATAACGAATATCCAAAATTTAAGTCGAGTGTAAACTATGCCATGTTTATACGCAATTTAGCAAGATTATTAACTTTTAGAAAAACAATTTCGAGATCAAAATTAAACCGGACAGCAGTCCGTATAGAGGGCACTCGATCGAGTGGCACCTCAAAACCGAGACAGAAGCCTTTTTTCGAGACCACTCGGTTGAGTCCCGCAATGGCTCGATCGAGTGGCTCCCAATTTAACAAAACAGCGGGCATTTCAACTTATTTCGGGTCTCGATAAATATTTTTATGACTTCGGTCAACACGTGTTTAATCCATCAAGCGAATTATCTTTTCAAAATCATGCATGTCATCATATCTACATCTTTTATTCAATTTGCAAACCGTTACTAACTTGTTTGTTCATGTTTTTAGCGCTTTATTTTGTGTTTTATTATACTAAAACGAACCTCGCGTGCTAAATACAACTTTGACATTAACTATAGATGCATTAAATCGGCTTAGCAACCCATTCAATTATTCGCATGTTTAGGCAAAACAATGTTTGCATATCATTCATCGTATTACTAACGCGCGTATTTCAAAATCAAACGATATCTTAGTAGAGGCCGCTAATGTGCGGGCGGGGTTGGGTGTTCTTTGGGAACTTCCCAACACGTACCCTCACCCCTTACTCAGAACCATAGTTTCCGGATATCTGAATCCATTGGCACACGAGAGTCATTCAATACACGGTATCCGATAATGTTTGTATCGGTATCAAAATGCAAAGGGACGAACCCCATAAATTCTGACATCGGAATGAGCCATACTTTGTGCATGGCCCACTACGACATAGAGTGGGTTCGAACGGGCCCGAACTCCAACAAAGTTCGGTGGCGACTCAAACTTCGATTTAAATTTCAATTCGACCCATCTCATATGGAGATTCATTCGCCTCCCCAAACCCACGCGTGGCCGCGTCGTGGTGGACCTACGTCATGTCCACAATTTGGCGACTCCACTGGGGATTAACTGATGCGTGACTTACCATCGGCATCCTCAGGGTGAGACTCGAAAAGAAATCGTTTGACTAGTACAATACGCATTTTAGTTTTACCGTTCATGCATGCATAACCCCATATTTTCCCGGGCTGATACTGGTGACCGACGTCCCACTATACCATTGATGTAGTCCAAATTGGATATGTCAAAAGGTGTTCATAAGTCGATTCGTATGGGTTTTACGGCATGTTCTAAGCTCAACTCGACTTAGGAAGTTCGCCCCGATTCTCGAATAGGCTATGTACGCTGGTATAGACCCTTTATAGACCGACCGAGACTTAGTTTAAGAGCATACATGGTGTCGTTATACTGCTTCCATGACTACATGCTACTTAATCTACACAACATCTTTTTTCAAAAACCGTCATTTTTCAAAAATTGCATCCTTTTCAAAATATCTAATTTCAAAACCCGAGGCGTATACCGAATTTAGGACTTATGATTTTACCCAAAATAGCCTATTTCTAGACGGTATTCTGCCCATTTCAAAACTCGAAAATGTTTTCGAACTTTCAAAACCGTTACCCGGCTCGCCTTTCCGTTTTTTTTAGTAAAAGCCGGGCTCTCCCCCGAGTTTTTCGGGCTTTCGAAAAATCCTATTTCAAAAACTTCCTCTTCTTAGGACTTCCCGTATTTAGCAATGTCGGGTCGCGTCGTAAGTCATCGAAGTCTCTACCATCGAAACTCCGTCGATCTTACATCACGGGTTTCTTCCCTATCCTAGTCCGCCTTACTAGACTAAGGCAAGGCCCACCTATGTAGGACATACTCCTACAAAGGATGGCCGGTTTACACAATCGAGTCCAAAGTCTGGGGAATGTCTCACGTGAACTTCCTTTCAAACGGGATCCGGCCCACATAGCTGGATTCTAAAGAAGGTCCACCCTTCACAAGTCACCCGTTTAGGTGTCTTTTCCGTGTCATTTCCTTCCTATTCTTCTTTTCCCTTGCTCGGGATGTACTTTTGTTCTAGGATCTGGGTTAGTTGCTAATTACGCGGTATTCTTACAGACAGGCCACCCTTCACCCGAACCATGACAAAAGAAGCCATTGATGAGTTGACAGCCTCGTTGGTGAAGTTAGAGGAACAATTGACAAAGATGAGAGAGAAGACCAGATCGCCATACTTACTCGGGTAAGCGCCGTAGAACAAGGAACTCCTAACGGTGGAGTTGAGACTAATGGGCCTCTAGCTGAATTGGCCAGCGCGGTCCGTAAGGTGCAGGAACAGGTCCACACGACAACCAACAATACCATCCACATGGAGAATGCCCGTGCATATTCGCCCCTGACTGATGAATTGCCTGCCAACCTCAACTTGACGGGCCTGCCAATGTTTGATGGGACTGAAGACCCGGTACTCCATATCCGGGCTTTCAAGGAGTTCATGGCTGTTAAGGGGGTTAAGTCGACTATGTTCAAGCATGTCTTTGCTTCTTCCAAGCCTGTAGTTCTGGTACTACAGGCTTGATTCCAAGAAATACAAAACTTGGGACGACGTCGCAACAGAATTCGCTCGAAACTACGTAGATAACACCGAGATCCAGACTACTATGCGTACTATGGAGGTCATGGCCCAAGAGCCCAAGGAAGGTTTCACCAAATACCTTCAAAGATGGAGGGCCGAAAGCGTGAAGCTGGTTGACAAGCCCAACGAGAATGTCTTTGTGGAGGCCTTTGTCAAAAACCTCCTCCCTTCTTACCGGGTCCATCTCCGGTATGCCGTCATACCCAATTTCGCCACCTTAACCGAAATGGGTACGAGAATCGAAGACGACTTAAGGTTAGAGAGCCTTAATAAGGCCTCTGCCAAGGGATATCAAGGGGCCAGTTCGTTCTCCAGCAAGCCCGCAACTACAACTGCGGCCCGTAACATCTTCGACGAGGTCAATTTACTAGACACCTCATCCAAAAAGAATACTCCGACTCGGGTATTCACTGACATAGGGACTACCTATACTCACGCCTTACAAAGGTATCCTCAAAGGGCCTAATCCAACCGATAGGCCCGATTCTTGAAGTCCCGGTCGAAAAATGGTCCAAAAGCTATAACATCCAGGCCTATTGCCATTATCACCGAGACAACGGGCACGACACGAAAAAGTGCTGGAAACTGAAACATCTCATCCAGGACTTGATCGAAAGCGGGAAAATACCATTGCCCGGAGACAAGCCGAGCAATAAGGAAAACTCGTTCAGCACTCATGCCATCTTTTCCGGGGACGTGATCGACTGTTCTCATCTAATTTTTCCTCTCGTCCCACAAATTAACGGGATATGGAACGATGATGAAGATGATGTTTACTTACCCAAAGGGGAAGCTATCCCTATCACCCCTGAGGAAGTCCGGAAGGCCAAATCCAAAGCCTTGGCCAGTAACCATCATGTCACCGCCGGTCGCTCCATCCCGGAAACCGTCGCCGAGCCTGTCCTTGAAGAGCCAAACACTGATACAACTCCAGTCAAGCAACTTAAGAGAGCTCTGGTGGATCTCACCATATAGCAGCTTTTGGTTAGTTCACAAATACATCGAGAGGTGCTTACTAAGGCTCTCGATCAAATGAAGGTCGACTCGCTGGTTACCCCGACTGAAATGGTAGCCACCATCATGCCTCATCTCAAGGGCAAATCCAAGGAAGAAGGCCCACTCATCACCTTCTCAGAATCCAACTTACCACCGTTCGGGACGACCCACAACTTAGCCCTCTACGTTACAGTGATTTGCCGGGGCAAATATCTCCCGATGACCCTGATCGATGACGGGTCCGCTGTAAACGTCCTTCCCCTAAAGACTGCTAAGGCCCTCGGCATCACCGAGGCCGATTATCTCCCAACGGCTCAAACTATCCAGGCTTTTGACGGAAGCCTAATATCAGTTGTTGAGGCCGTTAAATTAACAATTATAACCGGCCCGATCGAGAAAGAACAAGAATTTCAGGTGATTGATGTCACCTCCTCTTTCAACCTGCTACTCGGGAGACCATGGATTCACACTGTCAAGGCCGTATCATCCACACTCCATAGGATAGTCAAGATGCCTCTATAAGACGGTGTCATCACTCTCGAAGCCACTCCCATAACCGTGGCAAGCTGCAACATGGCGGGCCAAACCGACCCACGATGATTCAATTTCGTGGGAATGATTGAGGAAGAATACCTCTTCAAACCATATTTCACCACTAGCATCGACACGATGCTACAAAACTTGGGCTACATGCCGGGGGCTACTTGGAGACCATATCTTCCAGCTGGGAAGATTATCGAGGTCCTTAATGACAGGGGATCTCGATTCAGTTTGGGTTACACTATGACTCCGGGAAATGTGGACAAGACAAATGCAATCAAGTTTGTCACTCCGGTGTTCGGAGCTATTCAAGTGGGCCTTTATCAGCCCACCATCTCGTATACCGAGACCAAATTGGCTCAGGAATGCAATTTCATCCCGGATGACATCTTTGCCCTCATCCAGGCCGAATCAAAGGAAGGTGAAAGTAATACCGAGCCCGTGCTGAGGCTCTTATTCGGGGAAGACAAAGTCATCCCGACTCCCAAGAAAGAACTAGTCAACCTGATCCTCCGCAGCAGCAGGTTCGATCCAACCAAACTAATCTCTGAAGTTGGTGCTGACACCGGAAAGAGAGCTTGGAGGAAGACTATCAAGTGGACCGACAGCCAGGGTTGAGTCTACAAACTGACCACCGGTGAAGGGGACATGCCGGACACTGAGTCTGAGTCTGAGTCAGAGTCGGAGTCGGAGTCTGAGTCGGAGTCTGAGTCTGAGTCCAAGTATAGAGGGTCCAGTACTAGAATTGAGTCTGTAACCCCCCTTTCTTTAGTCACACCTACGGGAGTCTCGGAGTCTATCCCGAGGGCACTCCCTATCCCGCCTCTGACCAACGATCAGATGGTCGCTCTCTTTGAGCTGTTTTCAAAATTTGCTAGCAATAATAACAATAACCGTTCTGCTTACGACTTGTCTTATTTTCAAAACATTTTCAAAAATCTTACTTGCAATGACATTAAGAAACTCGACAAACAGGTACCACTATCTCCGCATCTAATCGAGCAACTCGAACAAAGGGAATCCCGAGATCCGATAATTGAGAAAACCGATTCCATCAATGTGGGAACCCCTTTAGAACCTCAGATGCTTAAGTTAGGTTTATCCTTAGGTCCCGAGGAGAAACAGCAATTCACGGATCTCCTCCGAGAATTCAAAGACGTCTTCACATGGTCCTAAAAAGACATGTCAGGAATAGATCGGGAAATAGCTGAACACCGTATACCCATTAAAGACGGGTGTAAGCCGGTAAAACAGAAACTCCGAAGAATGAGGCCCGAATGGTCTCTCAAATTCAAAGAAGAAGTCGACAAGCAATTCAAAGCAGGCTTCATACAAGTGTCTGAATATCCAGATTGGGATGCGAACATCGTACCGGTACCCAAGAAAGACGGCAAGGTACAGGTATGTGTAGTTTTCCGAGACCTTAATAAGGCCAGCCCAAAAGACGATTTTCCGTTACCACACATCGACATACTGGTGGATAACACGACCGATCATGCCCTTCTATCATTCATGGACGGGTATGCCGGGTACAATCAGATCAAAATGGCTGAAGAAGACATGAGTAAGACCACCTTCATTACACCTTGGGGTACTTACTGTTACACAGTTATGCCATTTGGGCTTATCAACGCCGGAGCCATTTATCAACGGACCGCCACTACTTTATTACAAGATATGATGCATAAAGAAGTGGAGGTTTACGTGGACAACATGATCGTCAAATCCAAAGATCGAAGCGGGCACATCTCGGCCCTAAGGAAGTTCTTCACCCGACTACGCAAATACAATATGAGGCAAAACCCGCAAAAATGCAGCTTCGGGGTAACATCGGGCAAATTATTGGGCCATATCGTTAGCCAACGCGGCATCGAGGTCGACCCAGCTAAAGTCAAGGCCATTACCGAGATACAGCCACCCAAAACCGAAAAAGAAATAAGGGGATTTCTCGGGAAAGTCCAATACATCAGCCGATTCATTTCAAAGCTAACCATGGTATGCGAGCCCATTTTCAAGAAACTGGAGATAGGAGAACAGGTATTATGGGACGATAAATGTCAAACGGCTTTCGATAAAATCAAGGAGATTATGTCTGCACCGCCGGTATTAATGCCACCCCAACACGGTTTGCCTCTGTCGTTATACCTAACAACGATCGAGACCGCCATGGGGGCTATGCTGGCCCAGACAGTCGATTCAGAAGAACGGGCTATTTACTACATCAGTAAGAAGTTCTTGGAATACGAATGCAAGTACACAATGCTTGAAAAGACGTGCCTAGCTTTGGTTTGGGCCACTAAAAAGCTCCAACACTATATGCTCAATCACGAGGTACATGTGTTATCCAAAATAGATCCTATCAAGTACCTATTTGAAAAGCCCATCCTTAACAGTAGGATATCCAGATGGACTTTAATGCTAGCTGAGTTTGACCTCAAATTCGTACCATTAAAGGCCATCAAAGGCCGGGTAGTAGCAGAATTTCTTGCCGATAGTCCGGTATCTGAAGAAGGGCACACCGATACTTGGGCCTTTCCAGATGAAGATATATTCCATACCGACACCGAGACATGGAATTTATATTTTGATGGGGCGTCCAACTTCCGAGGATTCGGAGTCGGCATTCTGTTAATATCACCAAAAGGGGAACACACCCAGTTATCCATTAAACTGGACTTTGACGTGACCAACAACGCAGCCGAATATGAAGCATGCAATCACGGGTTGCAAGCCGCCGCCGATTTAGGAGTAACGAACCTCCGGGTCCATGGTGACTCATCTCTAGTCATCAACCAAGCTCTCCAAAAATGGAAAACTCGGAATGCCAATCTCGTGGCTTACCACGCACGAGTAAGGGTTCTCGAAAAACAATTCCAAAAGGTAGAATACATCTATCTACTTTGGGAGAAAACCAATTTGCGGATGCACTTTCCAAATTAGCATCACTACTAAAAATTCCGGAACATCTAACCAGCATGCCGATCTGCGTCGAAAGACGGTCTGAGCCGGCATATATCCACGCTATGTCAGACATCGAGATAACTGATCCAGAACCTTGGTACCAAGCTGTTCTGACCTACTTAACATCGGGAGAATATCCTCCGGGAACTGAAAATCGGCCAAGAAAGCCCTGCGAAGATTGGCCACCCAATTCATTCGCACGGACGATGGACAATTGTACAAGAAGACGGCACATGGGGCTTTACTCCTATGCATTGACAAAACACAGGCCGAAAAGGTTATGGCCGAAGTACACGATGGTGGAAATGGCCCGCATATGAACGCCCATGTGCTAGCCCAAAAAATCACGAGACTCGGGTACTATTGGAACAGCATGGAAAACGACTGCCAGTTATATGTCAAACATTGCCATAACTGTCAGATTTTCGCCAATGTACAGCATATGCCATCATCCCTATTGTATACCATGACATCACCATGGCCCTTTTCGATATGGGGAATTGATATAATCGGGAAAGTAAACCCTTGCGGGACGGGAGGTCACTGTTTCATTTTAGTGGCTATTGACTATTTCACCAAATGGGTCGAAGAAGAGTCTTATCAGATCTTGAATGCCAAGCATGTGGCTAAATTCATCCAAAACAAGATCATATGCCGATACGGGATCCCGCACGAATTTATCAGTGATCCCGGGACCCATTTCCAAGCTGAAACCGCTATTTTGTTAGCAAAACATAAAATTTGAGACATACATCTTCGACTTACCGTCCCCAAACAAATGGAGCGGTAGAGGCAGCTAACAAAATGATTGTCACCATACTTAAAAAGATGGCTGATAATTACCGGGATTGGCCCGACAAAATTGCTTTTGCCCTATGGGGGGTACCGGACATCAATTCGCACCGCAACCGGAGCAAATCCATATTATCTGACATATGGAATGGAGGCGGTCCAGCCAGTCGAGCTAGAAGTACCATCCCTCAAGATTTTACTCGAAATTCAGTACAAGCCCGATATGATTCGCTAGTTCTCTTGGACGAACTGCGATCCCGGGCCCTCAACAATATCCAGATATACCAGAAAAGGATACAACGGACCTTCAACAAACGGGTTAGGCCCAGAAACATCAGGGAAGGAGATCTGGTCCTAAAATTGGTTCGTGTATTACTACCGGTTGACCCAAGAGAAAAATTTAAACATAATTGGGTTGGGCCGTACTTAGTGAAGAAAATCCTTTCAGGTGGAGCGGTGATGCTGACAGACTTGGACAGGAACGAATTCGTCAACCCAACCAACTTGGACCAGTTGAAGCGCTATTACCCCTAAACCTTATCTCAATGTCATTTGCAAAAGTTTGTAAATTTTTTCTTTTTTTATAAACTTTCAAAAATTATAAGCAAGTCAATAAGTTAGGAGTACTTATCCTACTGTCGCACATCTCGAACTAATAGTCTTGATGTATTTCGAAAAATTGCAAAAAATCCAAGTTTGAAGTACGTTTGGTTTGATTCCACTAATCGTGGATACGTAGGCAACCCCTCAAAAGGGTACAACCACTGAAATTAACGAAAAGACGGAAACGGTATTCACTAATATGTCTTTTATTAAAAAACGATAAGTTTGGAAATTTCAAAAAATACATTACACAAAAAAAAAACAAAAAAATCACACCACAAAAATAGTAATAATACTAAATAATAAAAACTAAGGTGGCAAGTTGTGGACATGACATAGGTCCACCCCGACACGGCCACGCGCGGGTTTGGGGCGCCGAATGAATCTTGTGATAAGATTGATCTCGAATTGAAATTTAAATCGAAGTGGAGTCGCCACCTAACTTTGTGGGAGTTCGGGCCCGTTCGAACCCGCTCTATGTCGTAGTGGGCCGTGTACAAAATACGGCCCATTCCGATTTCAGAGTTTATTGGGTTCGTCTCTTTGTATTACGATACCGATACCGGCATTATCGGATAGCGTGTATTGAATGACTCTCGTATGCCAATGGTTTCGGACATCCGGAAACCACGGTTCTGAGAAGGGGCGAGGGTTTGTGTTGGGAAGCTCACAAAGAACACCCAACCCCGCCCGCACATAGCGGCCTTTACTAAAATATCGTTCGTTTTTGGTGTACGCGCGTTAGTATGATGGTCGAATGATATGCAAACAAGGCGTTTTGACTAAGCATGTGAGTTATGATTCAACTACGTCATTTAAATGCATCTAAGCTAATAACGTCAAAGTTGTTTTAGCATGTGATGTTCATTTTAGTATAATAAAACAAACAACAAAAAAACGATAACAGATTACAATATACGAGCGGCATACCACCCGGAGTTACAATGCAACCAACCTAATACGAAATTACGATAATAAACGAATTGGAAGAAACACGACACGACTAGACTCACGTGTAGACTTGACACGTGTTGACCGGAGTCGTTAAAATAATTTTATCGGGACTCGAAACGTGTTAAAAACTTGTTGTTTTGCTGTAACAGGAGCCACTCGTTCGAGTCATTGATGGACTCGGTCAAGTGGTCTCGAAAAAAGACTTCTGGTTCGGTTTCTGAGGTGCCACTCGATCGTGTGGGCTAGGCATTCGATCGAGTGCCCCCTGTACGGAGTGCTGTCCGGTTTAGTTTCGACTCTAAAACTGTTTAGGGTCTTGAAAATTGGTAATTTGATTAAGTCGCGTCAAAATACGATGCAATTTATACTGGACTTAAACATTGATACTCGTAATATTCGATATTTGATAATAGAATCGGTATCGGATATTTAGAGTGGATTTTGAAAAAGTTGTTTAGAAAACCGTTTTGAATGTTGTTAAGACGCGATAATTCCTTCACGTTGTAATGTAATAATTACTCGGTTCAATGGTATTATGCTTAACATGTTTTGATGATTGATACCTTTAGATCCGATATTCGACTATAGAATCGATATCGAATCCTTAGGGACGACTCGTTATTGCTAGAGACGATAGTAGTAATAATGATATTAGATACGATAAAAAAGGAAAATAAATAAAAGACGACACTTGACGATGGACGACGACGGACGAAACGAGAAGAGGGAAAAGTCGTGAGAAGAGACAAGAAGAAGAGAGAACGGGATTTGGAACACCCTCAACCTACATGCTAATTTCGGTCCCGATTTAGGAAAACGTAGTAACGGCGCTTGCATAGGAGTAACGAGAATCTAGGAAGAGTTAAGGTGTTGTTATTTTTGTATTTGCCTAAGGATTTCTAGGAAAATCGGACGGTATTTCGGTATAATTTTCCTAAGGTTTGCTAGAGATACGGGATGTGTGGATGTGTGATGTGAATAGTTGATGTCAGGAATTGTGGCTGTTGAATGTGTTGCGGGGATGGGGTATTTATAGGATGAAACACCCGGCTTGGATAGGAGATAGGTGTCTTGCAAAGGAAGAAACAACCGGTTGAGGAAAAGTGGGATTCCGTCTTTGGATAGGAAAAGGAATATGATCTTGGCTGGAAAAGAGGGTCACTCGATCGAGTGGTGCATGGCACTCGATCGAGTGCCCGGTCTAAACCCGGTTTTTGGTGCGTTTTTGGAGACCACTCGACCGAGTGAGCCGGTCCACTCGGTCGAGTGGGCCCAGGCCGGGTAGGAGTCTCCTTTTTGGAGATCGACTTTTATCTTTTAGAAATTGTTTAATAATTTTTGTAGCTGATTTTTGTAAGGAATCTGACTTCGAATTGGCTTATCGAATGTTGCGTAAGATATTTTTGGCTCGGGAATGGCTTTGACCGGGGTTTGACTCGGTCGCTAAAAGACGGTTTTGTCCTTAGTCTCGGTTTTGACCCAAATTAGTCTCATTTGACTGGAAACGACCCACTGGGCCTGAATTTAAGGTCGGTTTGGTGATATTTTTATTCTGCTAAAAGCTCGCGCCAATTACCATTGATTCCGAGTCCAAATCGAGCGTATTAGGTCATGTTTACGTCCGATCATCATCGGGTGTTTTTCGGAAACTGCTATAGACACCTAGCGGTCAAAATGTGGGTGTCTACAGAGCCGTCACTCTGACTGAGGCTTGGACAGGGCGAAAGTCAGAGTAGCTACCAGGCCAATCGCAAATTAAGACCTGATAGACTTCCGATCGGATCGTTTATAATCCATTAGACTTACGTAAAAGGGCTCACCAGCCATAAGATAGAGATCATACCTGAGCGGGTGCTGATAATCCCGTGGGGGCTTGCCTAGGAAGCCGCGGGTGTGCCCGTTTGGAGACACATCCGTGTTTCATGCTGAGGAGTTTTTAATGAGTTGCGAGAAGACCTTCTTCTGGAGTTTGGGTTTACCTGTATGCTGACACATAACAATTCGTATGTAACATTTAGGCGAAACATCGACTCATGCTGGGGAAATAAAAATGACGATTTTTTTTTTTTTTGAAAATATTGAAAATTTTGGAAATTTTGAAAATGGAAATGGGAGTGCTCAGGTTGACTCAATTCCTGTATCCGATTCTGAAAAGGATTCCTAAAGCTTTGGGCTAGGCCTGTATGCCTACGTGAATTAGGAGATTTGATAAGAACCCCTATTCCTAAGGCAATTAGGAAAGGATTTTTCTATTATAAATAGAGGGTTCCCTGCTCTTAATCTTCATATTCAATACAAATCTTCTTTCTCTTTTCTTAAAATCCTTTAGACTTTTAAGAAAAAGCTCTTGCTATGGGTATCGAATATTTGACCGCAATGCTTCAGACGTGGGCCCAATATTTTCGAGATGAAGACAAAGTCCTGCTGACTCAAATGGGAAATGTTGCTTTGTTCCCGCTTCAACGACTTAGGGTAGATTCGCTCTTTTTGGATGCTTGTTTATCCTTTTGGGATACTGCCCACCATGTTTTCGCGTTCCCTCGTGGAGAATTAATTATGCCCTCTCCCTGAAGAAATTGCAGCTATCGGAGGTTGGTGTCCTAGTGCTCGTCCCGCTATTCCCCCGTTTTATCCTGACCCGCGGAGGAGATTGAGAGACTTTCTCGGCTTGTCCCACGCCGAGATGGACCGCATGGTGAAGGGAGACTCCGATTCTTTGTTCGACCTAGCTGAAAAATTTATGAATTCTGGTGGCGTTCGAGTTACTCCCACCCATAGGCGTAGGGCCTTTGCTTTCTGTATGCTACATCGATAGTATTTTGAGGGAAGGATGGATAACGACTCGTGCTTGGGCCAGATCAGGCTGATCGGCATAGTTGATCAGATAGAGACGGGTCACAGCCCGACTTGGCTAGCCACTAGAGAGATTATCATGGGCCTTGACGCTAGAAGACTTGACCCGGACCGACAATTGACGGGAAGTACCCGTCTTTTGTAGGTATAAATTCACTTTTTTCTTTTTCTTTTTTTTTCGCGAATTTCTGATATACAGGGGCCACTCGATCGAGTGGACTTGTCACTCGATCGAGTGACCTTGATGGAAACCTCCTGTTTGCCTCCCGATGAGGCACTCGATCGAGTCAGCCATGACACTCGATCGAGTGTCTGCCAGCGGACAGATTCATACCCATTTATTTTTTGTCAGATCTGGTTATCCGAGCGCTTATCGATCATAGAGTCCCCGGTGAGCATACCCAAATACCGTAGTTGCCATATTGGCTCAAGGAAACGGCGAATAAGTTCGACCCATCACATAAACCGAACTTATTGGGACGAGGAGCTAAGATTCCATGGTGGGCCCTTGATTAGGTGGACCGTTACTTGGTGGTTCCTCTCGAAATTGATGGGCCTAGTTAAGAGAGACAAAGCCCGCTACCTGGTGATTTTATCCCTAGACTGGACCGTCCATATGTATCCGGACAGCATTCTGAGGCAGTTCGGTTCGTTTCAGCAAATCCCTGAGACTGAAGCAATAATAAGCGTTTCGCTCCAATTGACGGACGCTATGTGTGACACGTGGCTACAACGCTGGTTTACTCGTGCCTTATGGACTATTCCTCGCCCTTGCCAATCCGTTTGGGTTTCGGAAGCATATTGCAAGTGGACCTCCGAAGAATCTGAGGAGGCCCGTAAGGCTTTGAAGACTGACGAGGCTTTCGAATTAGTTCGTAGGGAGACGGTAAAAGATAATAGGGGCTTCTTTGACGAAGCAGAGACTCCCGCTACCCTTGTCCGATTAGAGTCGGGTTCTAAGTCAAAAAGTAAAACTCGAGCTAAGGAGACCGGTGCTAGCGGTTCCGAGAGACAATCAAGCCCCCAGACGGATTTAGAGAGGAGACTAGGAACGAGATTGGCAGCTCGAGACCGATTGGGCCCGCGAGACAGATTGCCGGAAAAGGTAAGGGCCCGACTTGGGCCGAATGAGGTGACTAAGGACTCGAGTTCGATGAAATGAGTCCGGGCTAAAGAAGTTCCCGTGGTGATCTGGGAGCGCTCACCTCCGCTTCATCGCCAGTGGACGGAAAAAGAAGCTAAGGACAAGGGAAAGGGCAAGATGCCCTAGATGCCAAGCCCCTAGTTTTTATTATTTAAGTATTATTATTATTTATTTTAGTGTCGTGTCTTTTTTTGAATTTTTTCTTTTGCAATTTGTAATTTTCCGAGTTTATCGGTTTTTTTTTAAAATAAATAAAGGAAGTTTTATTATCTAAATTGTTCCTGTTTTTTCTCGATTGCAGTGGTTGTGCCCTTTTGAGGGGCTGCCTACGTATCCACAATTAGCGAAATCAAACCAAACGTAGTTCAGACTAATTTGCAATCTCGAAATACACCAAGACTATTGGTTCAAGATATTTATAACAGTAGAATAAATAACTCTAGCTTTTGACTTGCTCTCGAAAGTTTATTTGAAAATGATTTTTATAAACTTTGCTAACGACATTGAGAGAAATGGTTTAAGGGTAGTAACGCTTCAGCTGGTCAAGGTTAGTTGGGTTGACAAACTCATTCCCGTCCAGGTCCGTTAGCATCACTGCTCCGCCTGATAGAATCTTCTTTACCAAATATGGCTCGGCCCAATTAGGTTTGAACTTTCCCCTCGGGTCTACTGGGAATAAGGCTCGAACAGACTTGAGAACCAAGTCCCCTTCTTTAATATTTCTAGGCCTTACCCTTTTGTTGAAGGCCCGCTGGATCCTCTTTTGATATATCTAGATATTATTGAGAGCACGAGATCATCGTTCATCTAATAGGACTAGCGAGTCATACCGTGCTTGAATCCAATCAGCTTTGGGTACCTGACTTTCGAGCATGATTCTGAGGGACGGCACCTCTAACTCGACAGGCTGGACAGCTTCCATCCCGTATGTAAGGTAATATGGCGGTGCAGATTGACGTTCGGTATCCCCAAAGTGCAAATGGTATTTTATCGGGCCAGTCCTAGTAATTGTCAACCATCTTTTTGAGTATGGTGACAATCGTCTTATTAGCCGCTTCTACCGCTCCATTGGTTTGGGGTCGGTAAGGTGAAGACGTGTGCCTTTGAATCTTATACTTGGTTAGCAAGGCTGCTGTTTCGGCTTGAAAATGGGTCCCGTGATCACTGATGAACTCGTGCGGGATTCCATACCGGCATATTATCTTGTTTTGGATAAACTTGGCGACATGCTTGGCATTGAGAATACGATAAGATTCATCTTCGACCCATTTGGTGAAGTAGTTGATAGCTACCAAAATGAAACAATGTCCACCGGTACAGGAGGGATTTATTTTCCCGATTATGTCGATACCCCACGTCGAGAATGGCCAAGGAGATGTCATGGTTTACAACAAGGATGACGGCATATGTTGCACATTGGCGAAAATATGACAGTTATGGCAGTGCTTGACGTATAACCGGCAGTCGGTTTCCATGTTATTCCAGTAGTATCCGAGCCTCATGATTTTTCGGACTAACATCTGGGCATTCATGTGTGGACCGCATTCACCGTCATTTATCTCAGCCATGACCTTTTCGGCTTGAGCTTTATCAACGCATAAGAGAAGAACCCCTTGCGCTGTCTTTTTGTATAGTTGTCCATCGTCGGTACAGACGAACTGGGTTGATAGCCTTCGTAAGGCTTTCTTGGCTCGACTATCGATTCCGGGACGATATCCCCCATTTGTCAGGTAGGTCAACACGGCTTGATACCATGGCTCAAGATCAGGTATCTCAATGTCCTCGATGTCGTGGATGTATGCCGGCTCGTATCGTCTTTCGACACAAATTGGCATACTGGTCATGTGATCGGGAATATTTAGTAAAGATGCCAGCTTTGAGAGTGCATCAGCAAACTGATTTTCTTCCCGAGGCAAGTATATGTACTCCACCTTTTGGAATTGTTTCTCGAGATCCCTTACTCGTGCCAGGTAGGCCACGAGAATGGCGTTTCGAGTTTTCCATTTCTGAAGTGCTTGATTAATGACCAGGGATGAGTCACCGTGCTCCCGGAGGTTAGTGACTCCCAAGTCGTCGGCGGCTTGTAGCCCGTGGATGCATGCTTTGTACTCGGTGGCATTATTGGTAACGTCGAAGTCCAACTTGATAGATACGGGAGTGTATTCTTGTTTTGGTGAGATTAGGAGAATTCCGACTTCAAATCCTCGGAAATTGGATGCCCCGTCGAAGTATAAATCCCACGTTTCGGTGTCAGTATGGAAAATATCTTCGTCTGGGAAGGACCAAGTGTCGGTGTGTCCCTCTTCAGTCACAGGGCTGTCGGCGAGAAACTCGGCCACCACTCGACCTTTAATGGCTTTTAAAGGTACGAACATTATGTCGAACTCAGGCAACATTAGAGTCCATCTAGATATTCTGCCGTTGAGGATGGGCTTTTCGAAGAGGTACTTGATTGGATCCATTCTAGATAGCACCTGTACCTCGTAGCTGAGCATATAATGTCGAAGCTTCTTAGTGGCCCAGACCAGAGCTAAACATGTCTTCTCGAGCATGGTGTATTTACATTCGTACTCTAGAAACTTTTTGCTGATGTAGTAGATAGCCCGTTCTTCGGAATTGACCGTCTGAGCTAGCATAGCCCCCACGGCTGTCTCGGTCGTCGTTAGGTATGACGACAAAGGCAAACCGGGTTGAGGTGGCATCAAAACTGGCGGTGCCGACAGGATTTCTTTGATTTTATCAAAGGCCGTTTGACATTTGTCATCCCACAGTAATCGCTCTCCTATCTTCAGTTTCTTGAAGATTGGTTCACACACCATGGTTAGCTTTGAAATGAACCTGATGATGTATTGGACTTTCCCGAGAGACCCTCTTATCTTCTTTTCGGTTTTAGGAGGTTGCATCTCAGTGATGGCCTTGATTTTAGCTGGATAGACTTCGATACCGCGTTGGCTAACGATATGACCCAGTAATTTGCCAGATGTTACTCCGAAACTGCATTTTTGAGGGTTTAACCTCATGTTGTACTTGCACAATAGGGTGAAAAATTTTCTCAGAGCGGTGATGTGACCGTCCCTACTTTTAGACTTGACGATCATATCGTCCACGTAAACTTCCACTTCTTTATGCATCATGTCGTGTAATAAAGTTGTGGCGGTTCGTTGATAATTGGCCCCGACATTGATGAGACCAAATGGCATAACAGTATAGCAATAAGCACCCCAAGGTGTAATGAAGGTGGTCTTATCCATATCTTCTTCTGTCATTTTTATCTGGTTATACCCGGCATACCCGTCCATAAATGATAGAAGGGCATGGTCAGCCGTGTTATCCACCAATATATCGATGTGTGGTAACGGGAAATCGTCTTTTGGACTTGTCTTGTTAAGATCCCGAAAATCTACGCAGACACGTACCTTACCGTCTTTTTTAGGAACCGACACGATGTTTGCGACCCAGTCCGGATATTCGGACACTTGTATGAAGCCGGCTTTGAATTGTTTGTCGACTTCTTCCTTGACCTTAAGGGACCATTCGGACCTCATTCGGCGGAGCTTATGTTTAACCGGTTTGAACCCGTCCTTGATGGGTATATGGTGTTCGGCTATTTCTCGGTCTATTCCCGGCATGTCCTAGCTTATAGGACCATGCAAAGACGTCTTTGAATTCTTGAAGGAGGCTCGTGAATTGTTGTCTCTCCTCAGGATCTAAGGATAACCCTATCTTAAGTATCTGAGGGTCTAAGGTTGTTCCCACGTTAATGGACTCGGTATCTTCGATTACCGGGTTGCGGGACTCCCTTTGCTCTAGTTGCTCGATCAGATGTAGAGGTAGGGGTACCTGTTCGTCGGGTTTCTCAATGTCATTTCACAAAACATTTTTGAAATTGAAAGCATTTTGAAAATGAGACAAATCGTAAGCAAAACGGTTGTTATTATTGCTTGTAAATTTAGAAAATAGCTCGAAAAGAGCTGCCATCTGATCGCTAGTCAGTGGCGGGATAGGTAAGGTGCCCGGGACAAACCTTGAGACACCAGGAATAGCTAAAGGGAGAGGGAGAGTTACAGAAGTGACTCTAGCACCGGACTCACTAGACTCGACATCAGACTCTGACTCGGACTCGGACTCGGACTCGGACTCAGACTCAGATTCGGGCATCTCTCCTTCTCCTGTGATTAGCTTGTAAGTCCTTCCCTGACTGTCAGTCCATTTGACAGTCTTTCTCCAGGCTCTCTTTCTCGTCTCGGATCGTACATCCAAGATTAGTTTAGTCGGGTCAAACTTATGGCTGCGAAGGATAAGATTGACCAGATCCTCTTTCGGCGTCGGGGTTGTGGCTTCCTCCCCGAAGAGTAGTCCTAGAACGGGCTCGACGTTGTTAGGATTTTCTGATTGGACAGGCGCGAAGACATCATCTGGTATGAAATTGCAGTTCTGGGCCAAGTGGGTCCCAGGGTGCGTGGCGTCGGGCCGGTATAGGCCCGTCTGGATAGGCTCGAACACTGGAGTGACAAAGGCAACAATGTTAGTTCCTGCTTGGCCCACATTTTCTGAGGTCATGGCATTCCTTAGACCGAATCGAGACCTCCCGTCATTTAGGACTACGATAATTTTCCCGGCAGCAAGATTTGGCCTTGAAGTAGCCCTCGGTAGATACCCTAGATTCTGTAGCATCCTGTCGATGCTAAACGTGAAGTAGGGTCGGAAAAGATACTCCTCTTCGATTGCCCTATGAAGTCGAACCCCCAGAGATCCGTGCTGCCTGAGGTGTTATAGTTAGCCACAGTCATAGGTGTGGCTTCCAAGATGATGACCGTATCGTGTAGATGCAGCTTGATTTTCGGATGTAGGGTGGAGGATACTGCCTTGGCCGCGTGGATCCAAGGTCTTCCTAAGAGGAGGTTAAAGGAAGAAGTCACATCGATTAATTGAAACTCCAGTTACTTTTCTATTGGGCCCATTATGATAGTTAGCTTTACGGCCACATCTACCGACCTTGGGCTTCCGTCGAAAGCCTGGATAGTTTGAGCGGTCGGAATATAGTCAGCCTCGGTAATGCCGAGGGCTTTGGCAGTCCTCAAGGGGAGGACGTTGACTGCTGACCCGTCATCGATTAGGCTCATTGGAAGGTACTTTCATTGGCAGATTACCGTGATGTAGAGGGCCATGTTATGGGTAGCCCCGAATGATGGTGGATCGGCTTCCGAGAATGTGATTAGTGGGCCTTTCTCTTTAGCTTTCCCCTTTAGGTGAGGCAGGACCGTGGCTACCATTTCAGCTGGAGTAGCCGTAGAGTCGATCTTGACTTGATCGAGGGCCTTAGTGAGTGCCTCTCGATGTTCTTGTGAGCTGACTAAGAGTTGCCATATAGAGAGGTCAACTCGAGTTTTCTTAAGATGTTTCACGAGAGCCTTTTCAGTGGTTGGCTCTTCCAAGACGGCTCCTACTCTGACCGACAGTGACGGTTATTGAAGCAGGAGTGTCCCTATGGTGGTTGCTGGCTAAGGCCTTCGACTTAGCCTTTTGGATTTCCTCCAGGGGGATGGGGACAGCTTCCCCTTTGGTTAGATAGACATCGTCCTCGTCGTCGCACCAGATCCCGTTTATTTGCGGGACAAAAGGAGAAATGAGGTGTGAGCAGTCAATTATTTCTCCGGGGAAAATGGCGTGGGTGGCTAGAGGGTTGTCCTTGTTACTGGGCTTACCTCCGGGTAAGGGGATCTTTCCACTTTCAATCAGATCCTGGATTAGATGCTTCAGTTTCCATCACTTTTCGGTGTCGTGCCCATTGCCTCGATGATAGTGACAATAGGCCTGGATGTTGTAGGCCTTTGAACGACGCTCGACTGGGACTTCGGGTATTGGGCATGTCGGTTGGATAAGGCCCTTGGATGACAGCCTTTGTAAGGCATGTGCATAAGTGGTACCTATATCGGTGAATACCCGGGGTGTGGTATTCCTCTTGGACGGGGTATCAAGTAGATTGACCTCGTCAAAAATGCTGCGAGTGGCAGCTGAAGATGTGGGCTTGCTTGTGGATGAGCTGGCCCCTTGGTAACCTTTGGTAGAGGCCTTAGTAAGGCTCTCTAGTTTTAAGTCATCCTCAATTCTCGTCCCCATTTCAGTTAGGGTGGCGAAGTTGGGTATGACGGCGTACCGGAGATGGACCCGGTAAGATGGGAGGAGGTTCTTCACGAAGGCTTCCACTAGCACTTTCTCACTGGGCTTGTCGACCAGCTTGACGCTCTCGGCCCTCCAACGTTGAAGGTATTTCGTAAATCCTTCCTTAGGTTCCTGGGCCATCACTTCCAGGGTGCGCATCGTGGTCTGGATTTCAGTGTTGTCGGCATAGTTCCGAGCAAATTCCGTCGCCACGTCATCTCAAGTTTTGTATTTCTTGGAATCAAGCCTGTAGTACCAGGCCTTCAGATGCTTCTCGAGGGAAGAAGCAAACAGATTCTTGAACATGGTTGACTTAACACCATTAACAGCCATGAATTTCTTGAAGGCCCGGATATGTAATACCGGGTCTTCAGTCCCGTCGAACATTGGTAGGCCCGTCAGGTTGAGATTGGCGGGCAGCTCGTCGGTCAGGAATGAATAGGAGAGAGCATTTTCCGTATGAATTGAGTTGTTGGTCGACAGATTGACTTGCTCCTGCAGTTTTCGGACTGCGCTAACCAATTTAGCTAAAGGCCCTGTAGTTTCGTTCCGACCCGTGGGAGTTCCTTGTTCCACGGCGCTCACACGAGTAACAATGGCTATCTGGTCTTCCCTTATTGTCGTGACCAGAGTCTCGAGCTTGGTCAACGAGGCCTTGAGTTCGTCCAAAGTTCCTTGCATTTTATGTAGTCTGGTTTCGGGTGGCCTGTCTGTAAGAGTATCCCTTAATCAGAAACTGGTCTAGATCTTGGAATCCAAAAGAGCATATCCCGAGCAAGAAGAAAAAGACTTGACAGAAAAGAAAGACTTGGAAAAGACGCCTAAACGGGTGACTCGTGAATGATGGGCCTTCCTTAGGAATCGGTTATGTGAGCCGAGTCCCGCTTGAAGGAAGGTCCATGTGAGCTATTCCCCAGACTTTGGACTCTAATGTGTAGTCGGGCTTCCCTTTGTAGGAGTTCGTCCTACATAGGTGGGTCGTGCCTTAAATAAGGCGGACTGGGACAGGGGGAAATCCGCGATGTAAGATCGACGGAGTTTCGACGCTAGAGACTTTGACAAGTCATGACAGGACCCGACACTGCTAAATACGGGCAGTCCTAAAGAGGAAAGTTTTGAAATGGAAAGTTTTGGATACCGAGAGAATCGGTGAAGGGCCCGATTTTTTTAAAAATCGACAAAGACGTCTTCGGGCCGGTTTTTTCGGAAATTTTGAAAAGGTTTGGGCAGCATACCAGCTATAAAAAGGCTATTTTGAGTCAAATCGTTAAGTCCTAATTAAGGTAGCGTCCCGGGTTTGAAAATAGGATGATTTTGAAAAGATGCAAGTTTTGAAATGACGGCTTTTTGAAAAAGATGACATATAAATCAAGTAGCATGTAGTCACGGAAGCAGTATAACGACACCATGTATGCTCTTAATCTAAGTCTCGGTCGGTCGAGATAGGGTCTATACCAACGACGATGACTTTCTCGCAAATCAGGACGGACTTCCTAAGCCGAATTGGACTTAGAACATGCCGTAAGACCCATGCGAGTTCCGCCACTGAAGTCTTTAGTGCACCCATTTAGGAATGCACCGTGGTATAGTGGGACATCGGTCACAAGTAACCGGCCCGGGGAAAAATTGGGTTATGCATGAACCATTGAGCTAAAATATGTACATTACTAATCAAACGATTTATTTTCGAGTCTCACCCTGAGAACTCCGATGACAAGTGGTACATCAGGAATCCCCAGCGGAGTCGCCAAATTGTGGACATGACATAGGTCCACCCCGACGTGGCCACGCGTGGGTTTAGGGCGGCGAATGAATCTCGTGATAAGATTGATCTCGAATTGAAATTTAAATCGAAGTATAGTCGCCACCGAACTTTGTGGGAGTTTGGGCCTGTTCGAACCCACTCTATGTCGTAGTGGGCCGTGTACAAAATACGGCCCATTCCGATTTCAGAGTTTATTGGGTTCGTCCCTTTGCATTACGATACCAATACCGACATTATCGGATACCGTGTATTGAATGACTCTCGTATGCCAATGGTTTCGGACATCCGGAAACCACGGTTCTGAGAAGGGGCGAGGGTTTGTGTTGGGAAGCTCACAAAGAACACCCAACCCCGCCCGCACTTAGCGGCCTTTACTAAGATATCGTTCGTTTTTTGTGTACGCACGTTAGTATGATGGTCGAATGATATGCAAACAAGGCGTTTTGACTAAGCATGTGAGTTATGATTCAACTACGTCATTTAAATGCATCTAAACTAATAACGTCAAAGTTGTTTTAGCATGTGATGTTCATTTTAGTATAATAAAACAAACAACAAAAAAAACGATAACAGATTACAATATACGAGCGGCATACCACCCGGAGTTGCAATGTAACCAACGATATAATACGAAATTGCGATAATAAACGAATTGGAAGAAACACGACACGACTAGACTCACGTGTAGACTTGACATGTGTTGATCGGAGTCGTTAAAATAATTTTATCGGGACTCGAAACGTGTTAAAAACTTGTTGTTTTGCTGTAACAGGAGCCACTCGATCGAGTCATTGATGGACTCGGTCAAGTGGTCTCGAAAAAAGGCTTCTGGTTCGGTTTCTGGGGTGCCACTCAATCTTGTGGGCTAGGCACTCGATCGAGTGCCCCCTGTACGGACTGCTGTCCGGTTTAGTTTCGAATCTAAAACTGTTTTCGGTCCTAATTGATAATTTGATAAAGTCGCGTAAAAATACGATGCAATTTATACTCGACTTAAACATTGATACTCGTAATATTCGATATTTGATTATAGAATCGGTATCAGATATTTAGATTGGATTTTGAAAAAGTTGTTTAGAAAACCGTTTTGAATGTTGTTAAGACGCGATAATTCCTCCACGTTGTAATGTAATAATTACTCTGTTTCAATGGTATTATGCTTAACATGTTTTGATGATTGATATCTTTAGATCCAATATTCGACTATAGAATCGATATCGAATCCTTAGGGACGACTCGTTATTGCTAGAGACGATAGTATTAATAATGATATTAGATGCGATAAAAAAGGAAAATAAATAAAAGACGACGTTGACGACACTTGACGACACTTGACGATGGACGACGACGGACGAAACGAGAAGAGGGAATGTAATCCCCTAAACATCTAATGCAAAACAGTGGCGGAATCACCGTCGATGGGATTGAAACACATTGATGTCTAATAGATTATTGTATGATCAAAAGGTAAGTCTGAAACGAATGCCACTTTTCCTAAAAAGGGCGAAAATAAAACTTCCAAAATCCGGTAAAACAATCCATAAAATGAAACAACATTAATAATAATATAAATGAGTAGGATCATGACTACTCGCTAGCTTAAACCCAATCCCGCAAAACAGATAACCTACCATGTTAAACATAACAGCCACAATTCAGTGGGGAGCAACTCAGGAAGTTCTCCCAGCCATATTACATAATATATAAGCAATAGAAGCATAATATAAGAAAATAGATTAAAACTCAAAACATTATATATATATCAAAATAGACTCAAACCCAGAAAACAATTCAGCAGCCTAACGGCGTCAAAACGAATAATGGAATATAAAACCGATGATCAGTACAACTTTTACTACTAGAGATATGTCAAAACAACACCAAAGTGTCACTAGTTAAGGAACTCAATGCCCACAAAGCGACTCCTAAGCCCACTCACTAGTTAAGGAACTCAGTGCCCACGAAGCGACTCCTAAGCCCTCTCACCAAACAACTCAAACTACAATAGGACTACGTTCAGCGA
The DNA here is from genome assembly GCA_958450325.1 of Agrostemma githago. Classification (NCBI taxonomy): domain Eukaryota; kingdom Viridiplantae; phylum Streptophyta; class Magnoliopsida; order Caryophyllales; family Caryophyllaceae; genus Agrostemma; species Agrostemma githago. The sequence continues at coordinate 18,043,272 of OY288255.1, read as the reverse complement.
GGTCCTAGCCTAAGTACATGCGCATGACTCCTGAGCATAAACGATACCCAGTTCGACAATCAGTGTATCCCTGACGCAAATACACTGACCATATAGCTGATGGCAACACCACACATCCTAGACTTATATACTGTACATTCTCATCTATATATAAAGTTAAAAGGCTTCTTCAAGCATTTAATTTTTTGCCACGTGGTATACATTAATGTTTTTTTTTATTTTTTCTTTTATTAAAATTTATTCTTAAATTTTTTTGAATTGTTTTATTACATATGTGTTGTACATTTTTACTTGTATTAAGTTTATATTTAATCACATTAAGTATCACAAACTTTTCGTTTACCCATATTTAATAATTTGTTATAAAAAAAATTCAATTTATTATTATTGTTATTTTTCATAACCTTTACCACCTTTCATTACAAGCAAATATTAAAAATAGTACTTCGTAAATAGTTTAACACCTTTTTTTTAAATAAATTTTTTATTTCTTAGGTTTTTTTCTTTAACAAAATTAATATTTGTTTGTTATTTTATGTATTTAAACTTTATTACATTATAAATTTGTTATGTGTTTAGCTATTTTAATTTATTAATAAATTTATTACTACTTGCAGTTGTTTTAATCACAAATAAATATTTTGTTATGCATTCAGTTTTTACTCACGTGGCGGATGCTTTCATGTTCTCTTTTAACAATTTAATATTTTACAAAATTTTTTTATCTTTTTTTAGTTTTGAACTTTCTTATCTTTGTTGTAAATTAAGGATCACAACAAATTTACAATATTTATACTTAATTTATATTTACTAATTTGTATATATAATATATTCAAAAGATAAATTAAAACATTAAATTTTATTCCACATGTCAAAGTTTTTTTTTGAAGACAATGGAAAAAAATTAATATTTCACTTAAAGCATACATTTATTATTATTAATAAACATTAATGATTTTGAAAAAAAAAAACTTAATCATTTGGAAGTTACAACTTTTCATTTACTTTTGCCTTAATAATCAAATTTAATATTAATAATTATATTATATATTATGAAGAACTTCATTAGCATCATTATAAAACTAAATAATCGGTATAATGGAGATTTGAAAAAAACACCATTTGTATTTTAAGATTTCTTATTCACATTTCACTCGTTTTACTTTATAAATATTCTCTTCAATTTTATAATTGTTCTTTGTTCTAATTTTAGTACTAGTTTTATCTTTTAGCATTTTTTTGTTTAGTTAACTAATGCAAACCCAATAATCAAGACTAGAATTTCTCATTTTTCAGGTATAATAATTTTATTTTAATAGATTTTTATATTGATTATTATATAAATACATTTCAAGTTAACTTTAAATCTCATGGATTTTGTGTTCATAAGAGTGTACTTTTATTTATATTCAGAGTTGACGAAATTTACAAAATATGCTTAAGAAGAAGTTGCAAATTTAATTGTTAATCAAATTAGCATATTAAAGATTACAATTGTTTGGCTAATGTATTTAATATTTTAGTCCAAAGGTAAATCAACAATAAAAAAAATAGTAAGGAAATGATAAACAAAACTTAATATTTCACTTAAGCATAATGTATTATTCATAAGAAAACGTAATAGTTTTCTTAAAAAAATTAATTGTTTGGTTGTTTCGTCATTTAGTCCATTTTCGTCGTAATGATAATCAATCAAATTTAATATGAATAATTAGATTATTTAGTATTAAAAACTTCATTATGAACTAGCTAATTTATATATTTTATTGCTTTACTATTAAATTTTTATTACATGCTTTATTATAGTATATTTTATTTTTGCATCTATGAAATATAGTTTAAAGGTTAAATTTTATATTGAGTGACTTCTGTCTCTTCCATTAAAAAAATTAAATACATTAATCAAAACTTTTCATTTGCCTTTTATTAAAACACAAATTATTAAATTTTTATTTGATAAATTTATAATCTATATATATTAGTAAAAGCTTTTTGTATGCATTTAATATTTTTTGCCACTTGGCAGATGTGCTTTAATGTTTTTTTTAAAATTTATTTTTTTACTTAAATTTATCCTTATTAAATTTTGATTTTTTTTTATCATAAATAATTTATAGTTATTGATAAAATTAATGATTTATGAAAAAAAAACATAATCATTTGGAGGTTACACTTTTTCATCTACTTTTGTCCTAATAATCGAATTTAATATTATTAATTATATTATTTATTATGAAGAATTTCATTATCACCATTATATAACTAAAAAAGCAATATAATGGAGAGTTGAAAAAAATCTTTTGTATTTTGAGAAATCTTATTCACATTTCATTCGTTCTATTTTATAAATATTATCTTCAGTTTTATAATTGTTCTTCATTGATACTAATTTTAGTACTAATTTTATCTTTTGCATTTGTTTTTGTTTACTGATCAAGTATGCAATTTCTCACTTTTCAGGTATAATAATTTTATTTTAAATGATTATTTATATAAATGTATTTCAAGTTAACTTTAAATATCATGGATTTTGTGTTCATAAGAGTGTACTTTTATTTATATCCAAACTTGAAGAAATTTACAAAATATGATTAAGAAGAAGCTACAACTGTTTGTGTTTTTACAATTTTTTGCATTCGGCTCTAATTTATTCTTATTGCATTTTGTTTTGTTGCTTATATATATATGTAGACACCCACATTTTGACTGCCAGGTGTCTATAACAGTTCCCAACAAACACCCGATGATGATCAGACGCTAACGTGCTTTAACTACTTAGAAACGGGCTCAAAATCATTGGCATTTGGCTTGGGCTCATTATAGAGTACATATCTCACAAAACCAACCTCAAAATCAGGCCCAGTGGGTCGTTTCGAGTCAAATAAGACTAATTTGGGTCGATTCCGGCACCAGGGGTAAAACCGTCTTTTAGCGACCGAGTCAAAACCCGGTCGAAGATTTTCCCGAGACACGTAAGTCAGCCGTGACACCTCACACGGCTGATTCCTACTGCAATCCTACAAAAAATCAGCTTCACAAAATATTAAACAAATCCGTTTAAGGATGGTATTCGATCTCAAGTAGGAATCCTATCCGAAAACCGATTTAGACACCCGATCGAGTGCAAATACTCGGCCGAGCAGCATATTCCAGCCGGGTTCCCTTTCTTCCTTGACAAGAAAGCGGAATTCTTATGCCTTACAGCTTCCTATGTTTCCTATCTCTAGCGGTAGTTCAAACTCTCCTAGCCAAGGTCGGGAATTCCCTATAAATAGCCCCTTGCATACAACACTTTCAGACACGATTTACACAGACATCTATCAATCACACACACGCTCATAAGCACAAAACTTAACATCGAGAAACCGATATTACAAACCTGAAGGAAACCGACCCGATACCCGACACCCTTCACACGCCACGTCCAAACCTAGCCACCACCAACTCACCGACATCCGCTCAACACTCTTGTGCCCAAGCCATGTCCCGACGAGCTCCGATCCGAGTAAACTAAAACATGTAGGTTGAGGGTGTACAAAACCCGACTTTTCTCTCTTCTCTTCTCTCTCCGCGTCCGTTTTATTATGGGTCCGTGTCATCTTTTTACGGGTCGCGTCGGTCTTTTTTTTTATTACGGGTCATTCGTCGTGTTTTTTTTATATATATCGATAATATCAAAAACTATTTTCATATTAACAAACATTCTTAAGATACGGTATCAACTCTATAGTTGAATATCGTATCAAAAGGAATTAAATCAAAATTCGAGGATATAAAGTCGTTACATCTTTTTCCTTTTTTTCGTTCAACCTTTACCTTTTTCTTACAAAACCTTTTTATTCATTCCGAATACTCAATATCGATTTCATAATCGAATATTGGGTACGACGAATATCGAAAACATAAATCGAGTATAAATTGGTTCGTATTTATACGCGATTTATCAAAATTAGCAATTTCGAACAAAAAATTAAAATCGGACAGACCCGCACGCGAGTCGCGCCATGCCCAGGCGACTCGCGCACAGGCCTGAAATCCGAGTCTTTTTTTTAGCTTTTTCGTTCATTTTATTTTATTCTTCTACGAAACGATTTTAAAACTTATATCTTTTCTAAAACTATTCGGAATATTTGATATTAATTTCGTAGTTAATTATCAAATATAACGAATATCGAAAATATTGAATCGAGTACGAATTATGCGATATTCATACGCGATTTAATAGAAGCATCGAATTTTCGAAAAATCGTCTTCAAAAAAACAGACCGACACGCGACTCGCCGGCATCCCGGGCGAGCCGCGCGGCCGGCTTCCACGACGCCCCTTTTTTTATTTTTCGAACTTCGTGTTTTTATACAAAATCTTTTAACGATATTTTTCAGATTTCGATTAATATTTATTTTCTCGATCTCGTACATTTATTTTATTTGCTATATTATTTTTCGCAAATCGATACTAACTCGTTTGTTCATCTTGTAGCAAATTCATTTTTTTTTCTTTTGTTTTATTATACTAAAACGAACATCACATGTTAAATTCAACTTCGATGTTAATTTTTCATGCATTAAACCGACTTAGCAACCCATTCAATTCCTCGCATGATTAGGAAAACAATGTTTGCATATCATTCATCGTATTACTAACGCGCGTATTAAAACATCATTCGATATCCCAGTAGAGGCCGCTAATGTGCGGGCGGGGTTGGGTGTTCTTAGTGAACTTCCCAACACGTACCCTTACCCCTTACTCAGAACCGTGGTTTCCGGATGTCCGAAACCATTGGCAACGAGAGTCATTCAATATACGATTAACCGCTCAAGTCGGCATCTATATCGATATGCAAAGGGACGAGCCCAATAAACTCTGACATCGGAAATGGGCCGTATTTTGTATACGGCCCACTACGACATAGAGTGGGCTCGAACGGTTCCGAATAACCATAAAATTCGGTGGCGACTCCAACTTCGATTTAAATTTCCATTTGACCATCTCATGGAGATTCATTCGCCTCCCCAAACCCGCGCGTGGCCGCGTCGGGGTGGACCTATGTCATGTCCACAATTTGGCGACTCCGCTGGGGAATAGCTGATACGTTACTGACCTTCAGCATCCTCAGGGTAAGACTCGAGTAGAAATCGTTTGACTAGTACAATACGCGTTTTAGTTTTACGGTTCATGCATGACCCATATTTTCCCGGGCCGGTACTGGTGACCGACGTCCCACTATACCATTGATGTAGTTCAAATTTCATATGTCAAAGGTGTCCATAGCCGATTCGTATGGGTTTTACGGCATGTTCTAAGCTCAACTCGACTTAGGAAGTCCGCCTCGATTCTCGATAGGCTATGTACATTGGTATAGACCCTTACAGACTGACCGAGACTTAGAATTAGAGCATACATGGCGTCGTTATACTGTTTCCATGACTACGTGCTACCTGATTTCCAAGCCTTTTTTCAAAAACCATCATTTTCAAAATTGCATCCTTTTCAAAATATCCAATTTTCAAAACCCGGGACATATACCGAATTTAGGATCCACGATTTTACTCAAAATAGCCTATTTTTAGCCGGTATTATGCCCATTTCAAAACTCGAAAATATTTTCAAACTTTTTCAAACCCGTAGCCCGGTCCACCTTTTCCGTTTTCTTTTTTCGAAAAAAGGGTCGGACTCTTCTCCCCGATTTTACTCGGGCTTTCAAAAATCAATTTCAAAACTTTCCTCTTCTTAGGACTTCCCGTATTTAGCAGTGTTGGGTCGTGTCGTAAGTCGTCAAGTCTTCTAGCGTCGAAACTCCGTCGATCTTATATCACGGATTTCCTCCCTATCCCAATCCGCCTTATTATACTAAGGCAAGGCCCACCCACGTAGGACATACTCCTACAAGGGTCGGCCCGTCTACACAATCGAGTCTAGAAGTATGGGGAATGTCTCACGTGAACCTCCTTTCAAACAGGGCCCAGCCCACACAGCTGGATCCTAAAGGAGGCCCACTATTCACAAGTCATCCGTCTAGATGTCTTTTTCGAGTTGTTTCCTCTCTAGTTTCCCTTTTCCTTGCTCGGGATGTACTTTAGTTCTACGATTTGGGTTAGTCCCTGATTACGTGGTGTTCTTACAGACAGGCCACCTCACACCCGAACCATGACTAAGGACTCAATTGAACAAACGCCTCATTGGCCAAGATCCAAGAACAACTCGACCAAATCAGGGGTGACCAGATCGCCATTGTTACCCGGGTTAGCGCCATAGAGCAGGATAGGCCGAGTGATGAAGACGAAACTAAGGGCCCATTAGCCGAATTGACTAGCGCAGTCCTCAAACTGCAAGAGCAGGTCCATTTGTCGACCCACAACTCGATCCATACGGAGAATGCTCGAACCTATTCTCCCCTGACCGACCAACTACCTGCCAACCTCAACTTGACAGGCCTCCCGATGTTCGACGGAACCAAAGACCCGGTATTACACATCCGGGCCTTCAAAGAGTTTATGGCCCTAAAAGGAGTCAAGTCGGACATGTTCAAGCATCTGTTTGCCTCCTCGCTAGAGAAGCACCCAAAAGCTTGGTTCTATAAGCTCGACCCCAAGAAATACAAAACTTGGGACGATGTCGCAACGGAGTTCGCTTGAAACTATGCGGACAATGCGGAAATCCAGACAACCATGCGTACTCTGGAGGTCGTGGCCCAAGAGCTAAAGGAGGGTTTCACCAAATACCTCCAAAGGTGGAGGGCCGAAAGTGTCAAGCTGGTCGACAAGCATAGCGAAAAGGTACTAGTGGAGGCCTTTGTGAAAAATCTCCTCCCATCTTACCGGATCCATCTCCGGTACGCTATCATACCCAATTTCGCCACCTTAACCGAGATGGGTACTAGAATCGAAGACGACTTAAGGTTATAGAGCCTTACTAAGGCCTCTACAAAGGGTTATCAACGAGCCAGTTCATCTTCTGGCAAGCCCGCAACTACAAGTGCGGCCCGAAGCATCTTCGACAAGGTTAATCTGTTAGACACCTCGACCAAAAAGAACACTCCAGCCCGAGTATTCACGGACATAGGGACTACTTATGCTGACGCCTTACAAAGGCTATCTTCTAAAGGCCTGATCCAACCTATAGGCCCAATGCCAGAGGTCCCTGTCGAGAAACGGTCCAAAAGCTACAATGCTCAGGCCTATTGTCGCTATCACCAGGGCAACGGGCATGACACCGAAAAATGCTGGAAGTTAAAGCATCTCATTCAAGATCTGATCGAGAGTGGGAAGATACCATTACCCAGCGATAAGCCCAGTAACAAAAACAACCCTCTTGCTACTCACGCCATTTTTACGGGAGAAATAATCGATTGCACTCATCTCATTTCCCCTTTCATTCCCCAAATCAACGGGATATGGAATGACGATGAAGACGATGTTTACTTGGCTAAAGGGGAGACTGTCCCCATCACCGTCGAAGAGATCCGAAAGGCCAAAACCAAGGCCCTAGCCGGCGCCAATATCATCGCAGCCGGACCTTCGGCCCCACAATCCGCCACTGAAACATCCAGGACGGACTCTATACTTGAAGAACCAGACACCGACACGGCCCTAGTCAAGCAACTAAAGAGGGTCCGAACTGATCTTACCATATGGCAGCTTCTGGTTAGCTCTCAAGAGCATCGGGCAGCACTCACCAAGGCTCTCGATGAAATTAAGGTGGACTCGCTGGTTACCCCCACTGAGATGGTAGCCACCATTCTGCCTCACCTCAAGGGCAAGTCCAAAGGAGAAGGCCCACTTATCACCTTCTCTGAGTCCGATCTGCCACCATTTGGGGCTACCCACAACCTGGCCCTATATATCACGGTGATCTGTCGGGGCAAATATCTACCTATGACCCTAATTGATGACGGGTCAGCTGTAAATGTCCTTTCTTTAAGGACTGCTAAGGCTCTCGGCATTACCGAGGCTGACTATCTTCCTACTGCACAAACTATCCAGGCTTTTGATGGAAGCCCAAAATCGGTTGCTGGGGCCGTCAGACTGACCATCATAACCGGCCCAAACGAAAAAGAGCTCGAATTCCAAGTGATCGATGTCACCTCATCGTTCAATCTGCTACTTGGAAGGCCTTGGATCCATACAGTTAAGGCCGTATCCTCCACTCTTCACAGAAAGGTCAAGCTACCTTTACAAGATGGGGTCATCACCCTCGAAGCTACTCCAATAGCCGTGTCAAGCTGCAACACGGCTGGCTCAATCGACCCACAAGGATTCAATTTCGTGGGAATGATCGATGAAGAGTATCTCTTTAGACCCTACTTCACAACCGGCATCGACAGAATGCTGCAAAACTTGGGTTACTTACCGGGGGCTACTTCAAAGCCCGGTCTCCCGGCTGGCAAGGTCATCAATGTCTTAAGCAATGAGGAGTCGAAATTCGGTTTAGGGTATGCCTTAACCCCGGAAAACGTGGTCCGGGCCGGCATCCAAAAGGCCTGCAACATTCTCAAGGATACCTACTTGGGCCCCTACAGCCCAAAACTGAACTTCGTCACTCCAGTATTCGGGGCTATCCAAACGAGCCTCTATCAGCCAACTATAACCTATCCTGAGGTCAATTTCATCCCAGATGATATTTTTGCTCTCATCCAAGCTGAATCAAAAGAAGATTCAAATCAAGTCGAGCCCATGCTGGGGCTCTTGTTCGGGGACAGCAAGGTCGTCCCAACCCCTAAGGAGGAATTGGTCAACCTAATCCTCCACAGCAGCAGGTTTGATCCGACCAGGTTAATCTCTGAAGTAGGTGCTGACACCGAAAAGAGGGCTTGGAGGAAGACGATCAAGTGGACCGACAGCGAGGGTCGAACCTACAAGCTCACTACCAGCGAAGGGGAAATGCAAGGCAAAGAGTCCGAATCCGAGTCTGAGTCAGAGTCGGAGTCGGAGTCTGAGTCTAAGTCTAGAGGGTCCAGTATTAGGGTCGAGTCTGTAACCCCTTTTCCTTCAGTCATTCCATTGGGAGCCTCGGAGTCTGTCCCGAGAGCACTCCCTATACCGCCTCTGACCAGCGATCAAATGGCTGCTCTATTTGAGGTATTTTCAAAACTTTCTATCAATAATAACGATAAACGTTCTGCTTACGACTTGTCTTATTTTCAAAATATTTTCAAAAACTTTATATGCAATGACATTGAGAAACCCAACGAACAGGTACCACTACCTCAGCATCTAGTCGAGCAACTCTAACAAAGGGAATCTCGAGATCCGGTCATTGAAGAAACCGATTCCATCAATGTAGGAACCCCTTTAGAGCCTCAGATGCTTAAGTTAGGTTTATCCCTAGACCCCGAGGAGAAACAACAATTCACCGAGCTCCTCCACGAATTCAAAGACGTCTTCGCATGTCCTACAAGGACATGCCGGGAATAGACCGGGAGATAGCCGAACACCGTATACCCATCAAAGACGGGTGTAAGACGGTAAAGTAAAAACTCCGAAGAATGAGGCCCGAATGGTCCCTCAAAGTCAAAGAAGAAGTCGATAAGCAATTCAAAGCGGGCTTTATTCAAGTGTCTGAATATCCAGACTGGGTCGCAAATATCGTGCCGGTACCCAAGAAAGACGGAAAGGTACGATTTTGTGTAGATTTCCGGGACCTTAATAAGGCCAGCCCGAAAGACGATTTCCCGTTGCCACATATCGACATACTGGTGGAAAACACGGCCGACCATGCCCTTCTATCCTTTATGGACGGGTATGCCGGATACAATCAAATGAAAATGGCAAAAGAAGACATGAGTAAGACCACCTTCACTACGCCTTGGGGGACTTACTGTTACACCGTTATGCCTTTCGGGCTTATCAATGCCGGTGCCACTTATCAACGGACCGCCACTACTTTACTACATGACATGATGCACAAGGAAGTGGAAGTCTACGTGGACGATATGATCGTTAAGTCCAAAGAACGAGACGGGCATATTCAGGCTCTTAGAAAGTTCTTCACCCGACTACGCAAGTACAACATGAGACTAAATCCTCAAAAATGCAGCTTTGGGGTAACATCGGGTAAGTTACTGGGCCATATCGTCAGCCAGCGCGGCATCGAGGTTGACCCAGCCAAAATCAAGGCCATTACCGAGATGCGGCCGCCTAAAACCGAAAAGGAGATTAGGGGGTTTCTCGGGAAAGTCAAATATATCAGCAGGTTTATTTCGAAGCTAACCATGGTATTTGAGCCCATTTTCAAAAAACTGAAGATAGGAGAGCGGGTACTGTGGGACGACAAATGTCAAGCAGCTTTCGATAAGATCAAGGAGATTCTATCATCTCCGCCGGTATTAATGCCACCTCAGCACGGTCTGCCTTTATCGTTATACCTAACAACGACTGAGACAGCCATGGGGGCTATGCTAGCCCAGACAGTCGACTCAGAAGAACGAGCCATTTACTATATCAGTAAAAAGTTCCTAGAGTACGAATGCAAATACACGATGCTCGAAAAGACGTGTCTAGCTCTAGTTTGGGCCACTAAAAAGCTCCGACATTATATGCTTAGCCACAAAGTGCACGTATTATCGAGAATGGATCCAATCAAGTATCTGTTCGAAAAACCTATCCTCAACGGTAGGATATCTAGATGGACTTTAATGCTAGCTGAGTTCGACCTCAAGTTCGTACCGTTAAAAGCCATCAAAGGCCGGGTAGTAGCCGAGTTCCTCGCCGATAGTCCGGTATCTGAAAAGGGACATACCGATACTTGGGCCTTCACTGACGAAGATATATTCCATACTGATACGGAGACATGGGATCTATACTTTGACGGGGCATCCAACTTTCGAGGATTTGGTGTCGGGATTTTACTAATCTCACCACAAGGGGAGCACACCCCGTTATCCATCAAGTTAGACTTCGACGTGACTAATAACGCAGCCGAATACGAAGCATGCATTCACGGGTTGCAAGCAGCCGCGGATTTAGGAGTAACAAACCTCCGGGTCCACGGAGACTCTTCACTAGTCATTAATCAAGCACTCCAGAAATGGAAAACTCGGAACGCAAATCTCGTGGCTTACCAAGCGCGAGTAAGGGTTCTGGAAAAGCAGTTTCAAAAGGTGGAGTACATTTATCTGCCCCGGGAAGAAAACTAGTTTGCAGATGCACTATCCAAATTAGCATCTTTACTAAATATCCCGGAACATCTGACCAGCATGCCGATTTGTGTCGAGAGACGGTCCGAGCCGGCATATATCAACGCTATCCAAGACATTGAAATAACTGATCCAGAACCTTGGTACCAGGCTGTTCTAACCTACTTAACGTCGGGAGAATATCCTCCGGGGTCTGAAAACCGGGCCAAGAAGGCCCTAAGAAGATGGGCCACTCAGTTCATCCACACAGACGATGGACAGTTGTACGAAAAGACAGCACAGGGGGCTTTACTCCTATGCATCGACAAAACGCAGGCCGAAAAGGTCATGGCCGAGGTACACGATGGCGAGAACGGTCCGCATATGAACGCCCATATGCTAGCTCGAAAAATCGCAAGACTCGGATACTACTGGAATAGCATGGAAACCGACTGTCAGTTATACGTCATGCATTATTGTCACAACTGTCAGATTTTCGGCAACGTCCAGCATATGCCATCATCCCTATTATATACCATGACATCACCATTGCCATTTTCGACATGGGGGATTGATATAATAGGAAAGGTGAACCCTTCCGGGACGGGAGGTCACTGCTTCATTCTAGTGGCTATTGACTATTTTACTAAATGGGTCGAAGCCGAGTCGTATCGTGTCTTGAACGCCAAGCACGTTGCCAAATTTATCCAAGATAAAATTATATGCCGATACGGGATCCCGCACGAATTCATTAGTTATCACGGAACCCATTTCCAAGCTGAAACCGCTACTTTGCTAGCAAAATATAAAATTCAAAGGCATACATCATCGCCTTACCGTCCCCAAACAAATGGAGCGGTAGAGGCAGCTAACAAAACGATTGTCACCATACTTAAAAAGATGGCTGATAATTACCGGGATTGGCCCGATAAAATCCCTTTTGCCTTATGGGGATACCGGACCTCAATCCGTACTGCAACCGGAGCAACTTCATACTATTTGACGTATGGCATGGAGGCGGTCCAACCAGTCGAGTTAGAAGTACCGTCCCTGAGGATTCTACTCGAAAGTCAGATGCCTGAAGCAGATTGGGTCCAAGCCCGATACGATTCGTTGATTCTTTTGGACGAACGACGATCTCGAGCCCTTAACAATATCCAGATATACCAAAAAAGGATAAAACGGGCTTTCAACAAAAGGGTTAGGCCCAGAAACATCAAAGAGGGCGATCTAGTCCTAAAATCTGTCCGGGCCTTGCTACCGGTCGACCCAAGGGGAAAGTTCAAACCTAATTGGGCCGGACCATATCTAGTCAAGAAGGTTTTATCAGGAGGAGCAGTAATGCTGACAGACTTGGACGGGAACGAATTCGTCAACCCAACCAACTTGGACCAGCTAAAGCGCTATTACCCCTAACCTTATCTCAATGTCATTAGCTAAAAGTTTATCTTTTTACAAATTTTTCAACAATTAAGCAAGTCAATAAGTTAGGATTACTGATCCTACTGTCGCACATCTCGGACTAATAGGCTTGATGTATTTAGAAAATTGCAAAATTCTACGTCTGAACTACGGCTGGTTTGATTCCACTAATTGTGGATACGTAGGCAACCCCTCAAAAGGGTACAACCACTGCAATAACGAAAAGACAGGAACGGTTTTCACTAATATGTCTTTTATTATTTCAAAAAAAAATGCCTCACGCAAAAAATAAATCACACAAAAATCACACAAAAATAGTAGTAATACTTAAATAATAAAATTTAGGAGACTACTCGTACATTTTTCCCTTCCCCTTATCTTTCGGGTCGCGCGGATCCCGAGGCCGACGGGGTGGGGGCGAACGTTCCCTAATCACAAGTGGAATTTCCTTTGCTCGAACCCGCTTCTTCGACTTCGGTTTCTCCGTCCTCTGCACCGGTCCGATCCTAGCCCGTATGCGCTCGGGTAGTCTATCCCGAGGACCAAGTCGGTCCTTAGCTGCCAGTCTTGGACCAAGTCTCCTTTCCAAGTCCGTCTGGGGGCTCGTCTTCCCCCACCTACCTTTAGAGCTGGACCCTTTAGTCAAAGTCTTGGTCTTCCCTTTCTGGCCTGACATCAATCGGACCATCGTAGCCGGGGTATCGCCATCATCAAAGAAGCCCCGATTATCCTTAACCTGTTCTCGGCGCAGCAAGTCAAAGGCTTCGTCGGTCTTTAAAGCAGCACGGGCTTTAGCAGAATCGGCCTGGGTCCACTTCGTGTAGGAATCCGATACCCAGATCGAGGGAGAAGCTTTGGAAACGGGCCAAGTGTGCCGGGTATACCATCTTTGCGCCCAAGTATCACACATCACGTCCGTTAGCTGAGTAGATTCACTCACGACCGCTTCAATCTCCGGGATTCTCTGTGCCCGACCATATTGCCTAAGTATGCGATCGGGATAAAGATGAATCGTCTGCCTAAAAGATAGGATCAGTTGATAACGGGCCCTATCTCACAACTCTAACCCGGTCCAGACGTAAATGGGCCACCAAGGTACGGTCCAACGGATCAATGGGCCTCCGTGGAAAGATAGCAGTTCGTCCCAAAATTTTTGGGTAGTAAGGCGAGAAAAGTCAACAGTCCGTCTTCTCGTCATCACCTGATTTGGGCGATATCGGCTTACGTCTAGAGGAGGATCCAGGATCGATAACCTCTCAAAAAGCCATAGCTGAAAAGTCAAAATTGCAAAAAGTCAAAGTCGATTTTCAAATAAAATAAAAAATAAAAAATCGCAAAATCGCAAAAAATCGCAAAAATCGAGAAAATCGAGAAAAATCGTGAAAGCCGCGAGAAAAATCGAAGACCGAAAAAAGCGGAAATTGAAAAAAAAAATCAAAAATTGCAAAAATCGAGAAAAAATCAGCCTACCTGTAGATGACGGGTGCTACCAGTCAGCCTGATCGACGGATCTCTCTTATGATTATCTAAGCCCTGAATAATCTCCCCAGTAATCAGCCAAGCTGGGCTGTGCTCTGTCTCCATTTGATCCGCTACGGCAAGAAGTCTGACATGGCCCATACAAGATAGCCAATCCATATGGCCTTCAAAAGCGTAGACATGGAGCATACAAAAGTGAAGGCCCTACGGCTATATACCGGCCTGACCCGAACGTCGTCTTGGTTCATAAATTTTCAGCCAGGTCGATCAAGGAGACTGTATTTCCTTCCAGCATGCGGGACACCTCCATATGAGAAAGCCCTAAAAATTCTCTTAATTTCCTCCTTGGATCACGAACTGAAAAGGGGATAGCGGGACGAAGAATGGGATTCCACCCCCCTACAGCAGCTATTTCCTCAGAAATGGGACAGATTTCGCCTCGAGGAAACCTAAAAACATGATAAGTATCGTCCCAGTAAGATAGGCAAGCCTCTAAAAAGTGACGATCCATTTGCATCTGACGGATTGTGGATAACTGGGTAACACCGTTCTGATTCAAAATAACTTTATCAGCATCTCTGAAAATTCGGGACCAATCTTGCAACATTCCGACTAATCGATCGATTCCCATATTGAATTTCTAAAAAAGGAGGACTAAGTTTTTCAGAGCTTGTTTTTCTTTGAAGGAAGGAAGGGAGCTGTGAGAATTATGAATAAAATTGTGAGCATGGAGAGGGTATTTATAGCATGAAATCGGATTCTCCTCCTCACTTTGGGATTCTTAATCCCAAGGGATTTAGCATACAGGCCTTTTTCCTAAGATCTAGCTAAGACATCCCGAGCATTCCTAATCCTTCTCAGAGTCAAAATACTTTAATCCTTCAAAATTCTTCCATCCAAAAAAATATTCAAAAAGAATCCTCTTCAAAAATTTTATTCCCCAGCACGAGTCATTGCTCCTAAAAATGTGTTACATGCAAACTTTGCATAAATCATTATACAGGACGACTCAAGCAAAACCGTGCAAACAACTCCCCAACGGCATAGACTTATACGACAAGTCCGATTCCCCACGGAGTTATCATCGTCAACTCAGGTACATTTCTAGTCTCCGGCCGGCGGGCCCTCCATGCAGGTCTAACGGACCTTAAACGACCCGACCGGAAGTCTGCCAGGTTTTAATCTTTGATTGACCTGGTAGCTACTCTGACTTTCGCCCTGTCCAAGCCTCAGTCAGAGTGGGGGCTCTGTAGACATCCACATTTTGACTGCCAGGTGTCTATAGCAGTTCCCAACAAACACCCGATGATGATCGGACACTAACGTGCTTTAACTACTCAGAAACGGGCTCAAAATCATTGGCATTTGGCTTGGGCTCATTATAGAGTACATGTCTCACAAAACCAACCTCAAAATCAGGCCCAGTGGGTCGTTTCGAGTCAAATAAGACTAATTTGGGTCGATTCCGACATCAGGGGTAAAACAGTCTTTTAGCGACCGAGTCAAAACCCGGTCGAAGATTTTCCCGAGACATGTAAGTCAGCCGTGACACCTCACACGGCTGATTCCTACTCGAATCCTACAAAAAATCAGCTTCACAAAATATTAAACAAATCCGTTTAAGGATGGAATTCGATCTCAAGTAGGAATTCTATCCGAAAACCGATACCCGACACCCTTCACACGCCACGTCCAAACCGAGCCACCACCAACTCACCGACATCCGCTCAACACTCTTGTGCCCAAGCCATGTCCCGACGAGCTCCGATCAGAGTAAACTAAAACATGTAGGTTGAGGGTGTACAAAACCCGACTTTTCTCTCTTCTCTTCTCTCTCCGCGTCCGTTTTATTATGGGTCCGTGTCATCTTTTTACGGGTCGCGTCGGTCTTTTTTTTTATTACGGGTCATTCGTCGCGTTTTTTTTTTATATATATCGATAATATCAAAGACTATTTTCATATTAACAAACATTCTTAAGATACGTTATCAACTCTATAGTTGAATATCGTATCAAAAGGAATTAAATCAAAATTCGACGATATAAAGTCGTTACATCTTTTTCCTTTTTTTCGTTCAAACTTTACCTTTTTCTTACAAAACCTTTTTATTCATTCCGAATACTCAATATCGATTTCATAATCGAATATTGGGTACGACGAATATCGAAAACATAAATCGAGTATAAATTGGTTCGTATTTATACGCGATTTATCAAAATTAGCAATTTCGAACAAAAAAATAAAATCGGACAGACCCGCACGCGAGTCGCGCCATGCCCAGGCGACTCGCGCACAGGCCTGAAATCCGAGTCGTTTTTTTAGCTTTTTCGTTCGTTTTATTTTATTCTTCTACGAAACGATTTTAAAAATTATATCTTTTCTAAAACTATTCGGAATATTTGATATTAATTTCGTAGTTAATTATCAAATATAACGAATATCGAAAATATTGAATCGAGTACGAATTATGCGATATTCATACGCGATTTAATAAAAGCATCGAATTTTCGAAAAATCATCTTCAAAAAAACAGACCGACACGCGACTCGCCGGCATCCCGGGCGAGCCGCGCGGCCGGCTGCCACGACGCCCCTTTTTTTTATTTTTCGAACTTCGTGTTTTTATACAAAATCTTTTAACGATATTTTTCAGATTTTGATTAATTTTTATTTTCTCGATCTCGTACATTTATTTTATTTGCTATATTATTTTTCGCAAATCGATACTAACTCGTTTGTTCATCTTGTAGCAAATTCATTTTTTTTTTCTTTTGTTTTATTATACTAAAACGAACATCACATGTTAAATTCAACTTCGATGTTTATTTTTCATGCATTAAACCGACTTAGCAACCCATTCAATTCCTCGCACGATTAGGAAAACAATGTTTGCATATCATTCATCGTATTACTAACGCGCGTATTAAAACATCATTCGATATCCCAGTAGAGGCCACTAATGTGCGGGCGGGGTTGGGTGTTCTTAGTGAACTTCCCAACACGTACCCTCACACCTTACTCAGAACCGTGGTTTCCGGATGTCTGAAACCATTGGCAACGAGAGTCATTCAATATACGATTAACCGCTCAAGTCGGCATCTATATCGATATGCAAAGGGACGAGCCCAATAAACTCTGACATCGGAAATGGGCCGTATTTTGTATACGGCCCACTACGACATAGAGTGGGCTCGAACGGTTCCGAATAACCATAAAATTCGGTGGCGACTCCAACTTCGATTTAAATTTCCATTTGACCATCTCATGGAGATTCATTCGCCTCCCCAAACCCGCACGTGGCCGCGTCGGGGTGGACCTATGTCATGTCCACAATATATATATGTATTGTTTCCTTCATAATTATTATAGATATGTTATAAAGTTTTCACTTTATTACTAAACTTAAAGATAATCACATTAATGAGCGTCGCATACTTCTCGGTTGGCCTTGGTAATTGCTTATATATAATACTGAATTTTTAATAATTTGAAATAATACAGTACTGAATAATTTGCAATAATATAGTACTAAATATTTTTAATAATATATTACCGAATTTTTAATTATTATATGTGATGTTAAGTATTCTATTTATTAAATTTGGAGTTAATTATATGAGCACTTGATCCAAACCTTTTCGGTTACTCTTATTTAATTAATAAATTATTGTAATAATCAAATAGAAAATTAATTTTCATTCGTAAAGAATAGAAGATTTCAAATTTCATTGCATTTAAGTTAATCCATATATTACCTTTGTTTTTTTTTGAGTTTTCGACAAATATGATTCATTTTATTACTCTGTAATACATTTATTATCGCTTACGCTTTTTTAATCACCAATTTTTCTACAACTTATATCTAATACTTCGTACGGATTAATTTATGTTTTTATTAGATTCGTTATTAATTTTATTATTAATTGGCCGAAACCTTTTCGTTTACTCTTATTTTATTATTTGTTATAACAACCAATGCAACCTTAATATTCATTGATAAGGAATGACAAATAATTTCCATTGCATTTCCAGTGTGTTACATTATTACTTTACTTTTATTTAATAATTTATTGTATTATTATATGTGATTTTAAGTATTCAATTTATTAAATTTCGAGTTAATTATATGAGCATTCGATTCAACCCTTTTCGGTTACCCTTATTTAATTAATTAATTGTTATAATAATCAAATAGAAAATTAATATTCATTTGTAGAGTGAAAGATTTCCAATTTCATTGCGTTTAAGTTAACTTATTTCTTAACTTTGTTTTTTGACTTCTCGACAAATATGATTCATTTTATTACTCCGTAATACTATTATTATCGCTTAATTTTTTTTTATCACAAATTTTTCTACAACTTATATCTAATACTCCGTAAGGACTAATTTGTTATGTTTTTAGTATGTGGTATTAATTTATGCTTTTATTAGATTTCTTATTAATTTAATACTAATTGATCAACACCTTTTCGTTTGTCGTTATTTTATTATTTGTTATAACAATCAATACAAACTTAATATTCATTGATAAGGAATGACAAATGCTTTACAACAAAAATGATTCATTACTCCTAGGTAACTATTATCTCCTCTAATTAAAACTTTAGGCACATCATTGTTGGCAACCATCATCAACTTCTGAGATTAGCAACATCATCTCGACTTTAAAGTGTCCCGTGAAATTTGCATGTATGTACGTCTACCATTGTTCAAGGTTGCATTTTTTTGACTCTATATATCACGTTATATACGTATATGTGTCGCGAATAACAAACCCGAGTTACTTTTATTTAATAATTTGTTGTATTATTACATGTGATGTTAATTATTTTATTTATTAAATTTGGAGTTAATTATATGAGCATTCGATCCAAACCTTTTCGGTTACCCTTAATTAATTAATTAATTAATTGTTATAATAATCAAATAGAAAATTAATATTCATTCGTACAGAATGGAAGTTTTCAAATTTCATTGCGTTTAAGTAAATCAATTTCTTAACTTTAGTTTTTGACTTATCGACAAATATGATTCATTTTATTACTCCGTAATACATTTATTACCGCTTAATTTTTTTAATCACATATTTTTCTACAACTTATATCTAATACACTGTAAGGACTAATTTGTTATGTTATTAGTATGTGGTATTAATTTATACTTTTATTAGATTCCTTATTTATTTTATTATTAATTGATCGAAATCTTTTCGTTTGCCCTTATTTTATTATTTGTTATAACAATCAATACAAACTTAATATTCATTAATAAGGAATGACAAATGCTTTACAACAAAGATGATTCATTTCTCCTAGGTAACTATTGTCTGCTCTAATTACAACTTTAAGCACCATCATTATTGCAATTGAAGCTACATTTCACCTATGTCTAATTCCGTTAAATACGAAATCGATCCACACATGTAATTTCAGACAACTACTCTGTATATACATTCACCAAACGACTTGGTGGATGATTTACAAAAACCAACACACACAATTTTTAAGCGGATAATCCCGTGAATTTCACGGGTGACGTACCTAGTTACCAACATTATTCCACATTCAACCAATAAATATTTTATCCGAAGATATCTTAAATATTCCCAAAATAGTAACCTTCCAATGATAGAAACTTTCTTCAAATAGTAACTTTCCAAAATAGGTGTTATTATAATTAGAAATCGTTTAACATATGAATTATATAAAATATTTAATATTAGGCCTTGAGACATAAACATTATATTTATTAGATAAATGTATAATTAATGATTAAAAGTCAAAGAAAGTAGAAATCATAATCAATCTATATATAAAGTTAAAAGGCTTCTTTGAACATTTAAGTTTTTGCCACGTGGCATACATTAATGATTTTTTTTTTTTTTTTTTTTTTGCATTTTATTAAAATTTATTCTTATTAAATTATGAATTGTTTAGTTACATATGTGTGTACGTTTTTATTTTTATTAAGTTTATATTCGATCACATTATTAAGTATCACAAACTTTTCGTTTATCCCATAGTTAATAATTTATGATAATAAATAATTCAATTTATTATTATTGTTATTTTTCAAAACCTTTACACTCATCTTTCATTACAAGCCACTTTTAAAAATAGTACTTCGTAAATAGTTTAACACTTTTTTTAAAATAAGAATTTCCGTTTTTTAGGTTTTTTCTTTAACAAAATTAATATTTGATTGCTATTTTATGCCTACTAAATTTAAATTTTATTACATTATAAATTCGTTATGTGTTTAGCTATTTTAATTTATTAATAAATTTATTACTACTTACAGTTTTTTTATTCGCAAAAAAGATTTTGTAATGCATTTAGTTTTTGCGCACGTGGCGGATGCTTTTATGTTTTTTTTAACAATTTAATGTTTTACAAAAAAAATAATCTTTTTTTTTACAAATTTTGAATTTTCTTATTACATATGTGTTGTAAATTTTATTTTAATTATCTTCATATATAATTAATCACAATATTAAGGATCACAACAAATTTATATTATTTATAATTTATTTTTACTAATTGTTCTATATAATATATTCAAAAGACAACTTAAAACATTAAATTTTATTCCACATGTCAAAAAAAAAAAATTAAAAGACAATGGAAAAAAACTTAACATTTCACTTAAAGCATAAATTTATTGTTATTAATAAAATTAATGATTTTTGAAGAAAAAAAAACTTAATCATTTGGAGGTTACACCTTTCCATCTACTTTTGCATTAATAATCAAATTTAATATTAATAATTATACTATTATATATTATGAAGAACTTCATTATCATCTATCTATATATATATATATATATATATATAGTTAAAAGGCAACTTTTGCCATACATTTTTTGTCACGTGGCGTCTTTAATATAATTTCTATTAATTTTTTATTTATTTTAATTAAATTTTTTATTTATAACATTAATAATTGTTATATGAAAATCTTTTAATTTCTCTTTATTATTAAATGTTTTATTAATTAAATTATTAATTTTTTATCCACAAACTTTTCGTTTCCCTTATTGTAAAATGATGTAATAACTTTTTTTGGAATAAGATTTTCCATTTCTTAGGTGTTTGCTATTTTATCCCTCTTACATTTAAAATTTATTGCACTATTAATTTGTTTCAAAATTAAGTATTTACCTTTATTAATAAATTTATTATTAATAACATTTTTTTATTAAGTATTCATCACCAACATTTATTACACTTTCTTCAAAAGAAATAGTAAATGATTTAATAACTTTTTTAAAATTATGAATTCTCATTTGTTAGGTTATTCATTTTTTTAGCAAAAACTTTGAATCGAAGAATATTCGTTTACCATAACTATTACGAAGTACAATTTTTATTACATTTTTTTTTATTAAAATTACTATTTATTATATTTTTATACAATATAGTTAAAAAGCAACTTAAAACATTAAATTTTATTTCATATGTCAAAGAAAGATTTTTTAAATTTTTTTTAAGGAAATGGAAAATAAATCTTAATATTTCATTTAAAGCATAAATTTATTGTTAGTGTTAAAACTAAATGTTTTTTTTAAAAAAAAAGTTAATCATTTAGATGTTACTTTTGTATTAATGCACAATCAAATTTATTATTATTTATTATATTATTTATTATTAAGAACTTCATATTATACTTATAAAAGTAAAATAATGGAGGGATGAGAAAAAAATATTTTTATTTTCTGAAATCTTATTCACATTTCATTCGCTTTATTTTATGTATACTCAATTCATTTTTTTAAGAAATGAATTTGCATTGTTGTTTGTTGATTCTATTTTTATTTCTAATTTTATCTTTTGCATTTGTTTTTGTTTAGAAAACTTATGCGAAACCAATAGTAAAGTCTGCAATGTCTCATTTTCAGGTAAAGTATCTTATTTCAATAGATCTTTATATTAATTTTTTTTTGTAAATAAATTTCGAGTAACTTTAAATCCCATAGATTTTGTGTTCATAAGAGTGAACTTTTATTTATGTTCAAAGTTGAAGTAATTTACAAAATATGCATGATTGGGAATCAAAGTAACATACTAATGATGATAATTATTTTGGTATATTTAATATTTGATTTTAAAGATAAATCATCAATAAATAAATAAAATAGTAAGAAATGACAAACAAAACTTAATATTTCAGTCTTGAGAAAACTTAATAATTTTCTAAAAATAAATTTTGATAATTTGATTGTTTCATCATTTCATCCACTTTCGTCGTCTAATGATCGATCAATCAAATTTAATATAAATGCTTACTAAAAAATTATATAAGCAATGAAGAGATACAAAACATTGAGGACTTTGTATTTACATTTCATTCACTTTATTTTTTAGACATTACCTTCAATTATGTAAGACATCAATTTGCATTGTTGTTTATTGATTTTAATTTAGTTCTAATTTCACCTTTGCATTTTCTTTAGAAATTTATTCGAAACTTATAGTCAAGTCCACAATTTCTCATTTTTCAGGTATAATATTATAATTTTATTTATCTTTGTATTGATTGATTTTATAAATACGTCCAAACAGAACTTGATATTCACTTAAACCATAAATTTATTGTTATTAAGAAAGCTTAATAGTTTTCTAAACAAAACCTTAATAATTTGGTTGGTTATCTTATCTTCTCCTTTTGTCTTAACTCTTGATAATCAATAATTAAAGTTAATATTAATCATTATATTATCTTGCATTAAGAACTTCGTATTATAACTAAAAAATAATATATTATACTTTCATCTATTTCGTCTTAAAGATTAATCAAAGTTAATATTAAATATATCATTAAGAACATCATAGTATAACTAAAAAAAGAATATATATATATATATATATATATATATATATATATATATATATATATATATATATAAACCCATGGAGAGATGATAAAAAACATTTGGGAGTTTGTATTAAAATTTCGATCAGTTTATTTCATGACTACGACCATCAGTTTTTAATATATGATACTCTGTATGAATTTGCATTGTTGTTTGTCGATTTTAATTCTATTTCAAAATTTTATATTCGGGATTTATTTTATTTACCAAAATTATGCGAAGCCAATGACTGCATGTCGAATCCATAATTATTTTTTTGAAGTATAATATTATATTTTAATTGATCTTTATATTGATTAGGTTTATAAACACATTTCAAGATAACATTAAACTCTTTGTTTTTCCTATAAGAGTGAACTTTTAATTATATTCAAAGTGGAAGTAATTTACAAAATATGATTGAGAAGAAATTGCAATATTCTGTGTGTTAATTTAAAGTAACATTTTAAAGAGTACAAGTTATTTGGGTATTGTATTTACTATTTACTATTTGAGTCTCAAGTTAATGAACATTATATATTTTAATCACCAAAACAAAATACGTATATGAAAATGGAAAAATAAATATAGTAATTTAACAAATAAAGTATAGAGTTAGTAAAAACTAGGGAATTCCCATTTGTTGGAAAAAATGAAAATAAATATCTTCATGATCACGGGATTAAAAAACTAGGTCCCGTTTGTTGAAAGGATGTGCATAAATCTATGTTTAGTGATACTTTTACAAAAAAATAAATATTAAGATTATAAAAAATAAAAGACATATCATTGAAATTGGTGGATGTATAAGTTTTGTAATTGGTGAGATTGATGTGTATAATAATCAGTGATGACCTACAATTTTGGACCCAAAACATTGAAATTGAAACTAAATTCAAAGCGTTTATTATCCGCTTAGGTATGCAAAAATCGATCGGCACATATTTTCGAACTAACATATACAATGAATGAAAGACTTAGTCATAATTATCAAGAATCCGCGCACAACATTTTGAAACGGATAAACCCGTGAATTTCATGGGTCACATACCTAGTTATTTCTAAAAAAGGTTGGAGTTTAAATAATTAAAAGTAATAAATTACAAATTTACAGATTTTTCAGATTTGCACTGAGGGGTCGTATTTAGTCATGGGTATAATGATGATTTAAGTGTAATTGGGTTGACTAAATCAGTGTTCTTATGTCCCGTTGATGTAATATTTATGATATCATTGTTAGAAGCCTATTTGAGGATTCTCGGTTCGGGTCGTGAATAAAAAGGGAAAACAAACACAAGGTGGGCCCAAAAACGAGGAACCAGAAGAAGCAGCTCGGGAATTGAAGGCGGAGTTTAAGTCGTCTTAGATTCCGTGTCAGCTTATTAATTAGCATATTATTATTATTATTATTATTATTATTATTATTATATTATTAGACTTTGGTAAGTAATAGATTTGCCTTAATTATTGTTAGACTATACAATTAGTATAGATAGATGAGTATTAGATTTATTATTGATATTATTATTGAAGTGAACGTTCATCGTTAGAGTTCTCAAGAAAATTATGTGTAACTAATATTTTCATCTCAGTTCAAGACATTGAAACGCTTAATTATCGATTGTGAGTTTGAAAGTTCTTATCTTTATTCTTGATTATTGATTAATTGCTCAGTTTAATTACTTGAATGTTGTTATTGGTTTCCAAAGTGATCAACTAGTTTTCTATTTCATCGTTCTATTGTTAGTTTTGTTAATTGAACAAGATTTGTTGATTAATTTGACCTGAGTAACATCTAAGACTTAATTATTGAACGAGATTCGTTGATATTAAGACTTGGGAGCAATTATCATAGATTTATAGCACAACTGGATTGTATGTGTTTATTTATTTCTTTATCGAATTCTATATATATTAATGTTGCTGTTGAATTAAATCTAGAACTGGATTGTTTAGGTTGTTTAACAGTTTGATCTAATTAAGAACGTGATACGTTTTAATTAGTTATTCGTAAGGAGGATTAGAATCTGCGATTCACGATAAAGTAATCAAGAATAATAATTTGAACCAGATTTCGATGATCAATTGTGATTAAGTTGTGGATTTGTACTTGACCCGAGACCTTTAATCATCTGATTTAGTTAAAGTTTTCATCTTTATTATTTTAGTTATTAGACAATCATTCAAAACCCCCCTTTTCTTATTGTTTGATTAATTAGTTTATTATCGTTCTACATTAGTACACAGTTATAGTTAAACCAATTCCTTGAGGGTTCGACCCTTATTTCTACTATACTATTGTTTTAGTATTTAGATTTAAGTGATTATAAATTGTAATTTGAGGCATACGACTTTAGCCTGTCAAATTTTGGCGCCGTTGCTGGGGAATTGGTGTTAATTATATTTGTGTGTTAGTGTAGAGATTTTTAGTTAGTTAGTTTTTTTTTTAAGTCGGTTTTTTTTTTGCAGTCTATTTTAGTTTTAATTTTTGTTGAGTGTTTTTAGTGAGTCTTAGTTTACCCGATAGATGGCGACTAAATATTTCCCTCAATATGAGCATGAACTGTTTTACAAATATTTTGATAGATTGAGTGAGTATGTCTCTAGATGTCGCCATCGATATCTAATTTGGGAACTTTGTCATGTGGTATACAATGGGTTAAATGATGAAACTTTGATGCATGTTGATTCTTTATGTGAGGGGAAATTCGTTGATGGACTTAGTTATGAGGAGAAGTGGGATCTTTTCATTTACTTGGCTCACGACACTGAAGAATGGGAGTTGGAAAACTCACGCTCTAAGACACCTTCAATGAGTCTCAATAAAAATTTGAACACCCAACATGATTCTCGTATATCCACGGAAGACATGATTAGAGACCTGATTACTGCTCAAGCGACCCTTCAAGCTAGTATGGCTCAATACGAGCAAGAGAAAAATGCTAGTATCGAGAACCTTCAGAGTCCTTTAGTGCAAATAACAGAATCTAATGATAGACTAGAGGCACAAGATGAGTTTTCTCTTAATTTTAAGGAGTCTAGAGTTAGTAAGAACATAGAGTTTGATGACACTCTCCTCGTTCAACCCGATTTGGTATGTCACTCTTATAAAGAGTGTGATGTTGATAGTGATGATGGTTTTTGGGATGACTAGGAGGAGGACTATGATGATTCGATATACTCCTCACCCTCTTCCACTGTTTCTACACATATTGATCCCTCTTGCACTAATATTGAAGATTCCTCAAGTCGTAATTATACGAGTGATAGTTCAATCTTAGGGGATTCTCTAGTTATGATTGTTGAGAATGAGCAAGAGGAAATGAGTGTGACCGTTGAGGAAACCATGGAAGTCGAAGTAGGAGAAGAAGAGATAATTGTTGATGAGGCGAAAGACGACTTTCCTAAGAGAACTGAATTAGTGAGCATGAACGGTGATGAAAAGGTGGAAGAAATAGAGGGCATGAATATTGAATTTAATATTCACAATGAATGACCACCATCGATACCATTCGAGTCGTCATTGGAGTTAATTCCGGGAAAGTTATATGTTTGCCCTCGAGCCTATTTGACTATACCCATGAAAAACCCATCATATAAAGAGGAGTACATTGATTTTAATTCATTTTTTGAGCATAGAGGGTCGAAAAGATGTTCATTGCATGATTATTATGATGTGCTTATTTATAGATGGTGTCAATTGATTTTTATCTCTTATCGTCACTACTCTAATCTATGTGCGAGTGTTTTTGATCAATTGTTAAGGGCGTTGAGTTGTTTTGCGCCTAATGTAACATTCACTTCACTCGATTGCTCCATTGTCGGTTGAGGTAAGTAATTTAGTACTATTTTAATTCGGGTCACTTTTCTGCAATAAGTCGAGCGAACGACATTAAACAAAAGCGCTTCCGGGAGGCAACCCGTGTCTGGTACATTTTTATTTTAGTTTTATTTATTTTTATCAAACTTTATCACAGGTCATTTTTCATAATATTAGATTAATAGTCGATTTTCGTATTTTTCGTAGAATGAGTCGTTTTTATTAATTTTAATTTTAAGTATTTTTCTAATTTTTAGTACTTGTAGGAAGGAGGAAGACGGATTTTTCATAACCTCGTGTGACTAGCATGACAGAGTACTAAAAATCGAAGGAAAATTGTCTTTCGGAGACGAAATTCCAGACTTCCGCGCGAGTCGCCTGACTCCTACGCGAGTCGCGCCTCCTCCATGCCCTATCAGGTATATTTCCCATACTTAAAAAAAAAATCAAAAAATACAAACACAATCAGACATTCGTCCATCTCCATCTTCTTTCTCCCTTCATCTCTTTCTTGTCCTTCATTAAAACTCCCCTCCATTCTCTATTTTTCTTTCCTACCCATTATAATACAACTAGTTCACTCTATTTCCCTTCTATAATTCTGCATCATACACCCTCCAATTTTTGGTTATGAGCCTTGAAAATCGAGCTCGTCCCAAACCCTAAAAATTGGGGAGTGTCTCAAATCTTTGAAACTGGAGCGATTTGGACTATCATGGAATGTCGGGATGCGAATTAATTGAACTTGGGGTCTTATTGGGTCGATTGGAGCATAATTGTTATAGGGACTGTTGATTTCCGGCCAAGTTTGGTAGTGTTGGAGTTCCGTTGGTCACTGAAGGGTGAGTGGATCAGCCTATTACCGACGCAAGCATAGGGGGAGGCGTTTTTCAAAGACCTGCTCCGCGTTCATTTGTTTTTGGTTGTGTAGTAGGTTTCCTTTGAGCTGAATGTCGTCAATGTGGAAATTGTGGAGGCTGGGTTCATTATTGCTGCTAGTTTGACTTAAGTCGTGGATTCTGTTTGGAATTAGCCCGACTTGGCCGAGTTCGGTAGTGCGAGTTGATTTGAGCTGAGTTGCTGTTGGATTAATGGTTGATTTCGATGTTGTCGTGGTTAGTTTCACTATTCATTTATGGGATTTGCGTTGAGTCAGTGTTGCTTGTCTCGATTATTGTGGGCGAACACAAAGTGGACTAGTGAAGTTGTACGTGCGAGGGAAGTTTGGATGCTTTTATCGATGACTAATGAATGTCATGTGACATCACGATGGTTGTGACGGAGATGCGTATTGATTTTTGAGGTTCTTTTTCCCGTTTATTATTTTTATTTATGTCTTTAATCTCACATTGAGGACAATGTTCGGAATAAGCGTGGGGAGGGATTTATATTTATCTCGTCTTTTTAACCGTCGAAAAAAAAAATGAAAGAAAAAAAAAGAATAAAAAGAAATAAACCCGGCTAGGTGAAAACCCCGAAAGGGCGCCTAGGCAAGAATGGGAAAGTGGCCGAGAACGGCGTGAAAACTCGAAAGGGCGCTCTGGGTAAAAAGAAAAATCGAGTTGCGTGCCACGAGAGTAGTGTGAGTTGAAAAAAAAAATGAAAAGCTAGAGTGAAAATCCGCAAGGGCGGACACTCTAAGCAAAATGAGGGAATTAGGAAAAAAAAAAAAACTCACAATTACTTTATCCGTTCTTGGTGTTGGCGTCATAAGAAGGGTGACATAGAAGGTCGGTCGGGTAGGATTAGTGGTAAAGGTGAGAAGAATCGCGGTGCGGTGTAGTCGTAGCACTATATTTTATGCGATTGGTGATTTTTATTTGGTGTGTTGAACTATTAGAGGCGTTTAGGATTGATCACATGTGTGGGTTGTGGAGTATTATTGTGGTATACATCTTTTACCATTGGTGACATTTGTAGCACATGTGATCCGTTTTAGGATTGGAGAAATAAGGGGCGTTAGATGTTGGTATTGGCTTCTCTTTAATTGCTATGTCCTTTGTTTTGATGAAGTAAGCCGATGATAATAGTTTGATGTTGTGTTGTGTTGATACACTTGAGCAATTGGTTTGATATCCAATTTTTGTGTGGAGTTGCTCGTTCATTTTTTCTCATAGATTGAGGGAGTTTGAAGGAAGGCGAGCGAGGGCCGTGAGTATAATGTTATACCCGCGCGTTTGGACTAGTGATGCCTTTATTGTGTTCTTCGAGTTTTACTCGAGGACGAGTAAAGGTTCAAGCGTGGGGATATTTGATGGGTCGTATTTAGTCATGGGTATAATGATGATTTAAGTGTAATTGGGTTGACTAAATCAGTGTTCTTATGTCCCGTTGATGTAATATTTATGATATCATTGTTAGAAGCCTATTTGAGGATTCTCGGTTCGGGTCGTGAATAAAAAGGGAAAACAAACATAAGGTGGGCCCAAAAACGAGGAACCAGAAGAAGCAGCTCGGGAATTGAAGACGGAGTTTAAGTCGCTTTAGATTCCGTGTCAGCTTATTAATTAGCATATTATTATTATTATTATTATTATTATTATTATTTTATTATTAGAGTTTGGTAAGTAATAGACTTGCCTTAATTATTGTTAGACTATACTATTAGTATAGATAGATGAGTATTAGATTTATTATTGATATTATTATTGAAGTGAACGTTCATCGTTAGAGTTCTCAAGAAAATTATGTGTAACTAATATTTTCATCTCAGTTCAAGACATTGAAACGCTTAATTATCGATTGTGAGTTTGAAAGTTCTTATCTTTATTCTTGATTATTGATTAATTGCTCAGTTTAATTACTTGAATATTGTTATTGGTTTCCAGAGTGATCAACTAGTTTTCTATTTCATCGTTCTATTGTTAGTTTTGTTAATTGAACAAGATTTGTTGATTAATTTGACCTGAGTAACATCTAAGACTTAATTATTGAACGAGATTCGTTGATATTAAGACTTGGGAGCAATTATCATAGATTTATAGCACAACTGGATTGTATGTGTTTATTTATCTCTTTATCGAATTCTATATATATTAATGCTGCTGTTGAATTAAATCTAGAACTGGATTGTTTAGGTTGTTTAACAGTTAGATCTAATTAAGAACGGGATACGTTTTAATTAGTTATTCGTAAGGAGGATTAGAATCTGCGATTCACGATAAAGTAATCAAGAATAATAATTTGAACCAGATTTCGATGATCAATTGTGATTAAGTTGTGGATTTGTACTTGACCCGAGACCTTTAATCATCTGATTTAGTTAAAGTTTTCATCTTTATTATTTTAGTTATTAAACAATCATTCAAAACCCCCCTTTTCTTATTGTTTGATTAATTAGTTTATTATCGTTCTACATTAGTACACAGTTATAGTTAAACCAATTCCTTGAGAGTTCGACCCTTATTTCTACTATACTATTGTTTTAGTATTTAGATTTAAGTGATTATAAATTGTAATTTGAGGCATACGACTTTAGCCTGTCAACTGTCTTACTATAAAATCCATAATTAAATCATTAAAAATCAAAACGACAGAAGACCAATGAGGTTGAAAATATTAAAAGCTTAACTACAACTTTTGTTTCTGGAGAAAATCGAAATTCCTAACTTAACAGGGGTTTTTATTGGTGGTTTTATAAACTGTCAGAATCTGACACCCTATAGTATTTCTTTAATAAAACACGTTTAAAATTTTATTTTAAAACAAAACCAATTAGAAACATTAACTAGTCTCTTTAAAGTTAATGTACTTAAATTACCAAAACTAATTCAAATTTTATCATAGGTTCTAAATTATGTTTTACAACAAATGACAGATTTCCGAACTAATCCGTCACAGTTTCATAAACGATTTATTGTGACGAAACTACTTAGAATTAATTTACGAAAATTAACAGGCGTATAATAGACTTAAAATAGTTAGTAGTCTATTTTCAAAACATTCAAAAATGAACTTTTTAAACAAGGTTAATAAATCGTACAAACACACTAATCAATTCTGAAACATGCTGTAATTATGTTAAAAAACAATAAAACTTCCAATTTGGTAATTCATATTAAAAATCACGAAAATTAAGTGATAAATTATTATTTGTACGTTTTAGTCTCGACCTTATAATAATTTTAGTAGATTCGAAGCACGAAAAATTATAGCATGCGATTTGTAACATTAGAAACGATAGAAACAACGAACATGTGAGAAATCAATTACAACTATCATTATAATAATATACTTCTTAGTAAAACAAGTCTAATAGTAAAAATACGATTTTTAACTTTACTACAAGCAACTACGACATATATATCACGCAATACCGAGTCATGCCATCATTGTTACCTTGTTAGTCTTCGAGATCTGAATCGACAATATACTCGTCCGCCTCGGGATCCTCCAAATAGCCTACTAAACAGTACACATATACGGTGTTACGACCATATAAAAACTATTCTACAGATTAAGAACTATGGGAATTAAGAGTAATTAAATTACCCTGAGTTTAGAACGGAAGATGAAGAATTAGGAGCAAGAACGGAGGATGATTTTGTGAGGTAGATTAGACATGGTACACGTTTGAGAACAAAAAAAAAGAGGAAGAAGAACGTTCATATGTTTCCTTTATGAACCACAATCAAACAAATAAGATGGGAAGTTGAGAGTTTGCATACAAACTCACTTCTAAGCTAATCTTACGTAGCAACAATTGGAGTAGGAGTAGGAGAGTAGGAATAGGATAGGAATAGAAGGTTAGCTAAGTAGTGTAGATCATAAAATAATATGAGTGATAATGTAACATGTGTTATAATCACTATTTTAATGCTTAGACCAATACAAGTGAAAATCTCGATTGAACAATAAGTTGGGAAATGAACTGTTTTGAGTTTAAGGATATTTTATGGACTATCAAAATTGACGGAATAGAGTATAGAGTTACGATATAATCGTAACAAGAGTCGGTTTTATTTTAATAAAATAGCGGGTGTTACAACCTTCCCCACTAAAAAAAATTTCGTCCCTGAAACTTGTGGGAACGAAAAGAGAGCGGAAAGGAAATGAGTATACCTTACTCAAATAGATGGGGATGTTTGGATAACATTGAAGATTTGGTCTCCCAAGTCTCCTCCTCAAAGCGATTACACCTCCATAGAACTTTCACCAACGGGACAACCTTATTTCTTAGTCGTTTCTCCTTTCTATCGGTGATACGAATAGGTCTCTCTTCATAAGTCAAATCTGGTTCTAACTCGAGGACCTCAGGTTTCAGCACATGTTCGGGATCACTAACGTATCCACTGAGAAACATGGAACACATCATGTACCTTACCCAAAGAAGCAGGCAATTCCAGCTTATATGCCAAAACATCGATTTTCTCTACTATGGGATATGGTCCAACAAACTTAGGGCTAAGCTTACCCTTTATCCCAAATCTCTTCACACCTTTCATCGGCGAGACCTTCAAAAATACCAGGTCACCATATTCAAACTCAAGGGGTCTTCGACGCTCATCAGCATAAGACTTCTGACGATCTTGAGCAGCCTTCATCCTGGAACGAATCAACTGCACCGCATCCACAGTCTCGGCTAAGAAATCAGGTCCTAAAGTCTTCACTTCTCGAGGTTCATCCCAACACACAGGACTACGACACTTTCGACCGTAAAGTGCCTCAAACGAAGCCATCTTGATAGAAGCATGATAACTGTTGTTGTAGGAGAACTCAACCAACGGTAAATGTTGGTCCCAACTACCTTGAAAATCTAGGGCACAAGCACGGAGCATATCCTCCAAAGTCTGAATAGTTCTCTCAGATTGGCCGTCAGTCGCAGCATGAAAAGTAGTACTCATCAACAACTGACTTCCCAAAGTACTCTGCAAAGCCTTCCAGAACATGGAACAGAATCTCGGGTCTCGATCAGACATGATTTCTAACGGCACACCATGATGTTGAACCACCTCAGCAACATATACTTAAGCAAGTCTTTCCAAACTCCAGGTATCACAGATAGGAACAAAACGTGCACACTTGGTCAAACGATTAACTATTACCCAAATACCGTTTCTTCCATTTACGGTTCTAGGCATTGCCATAACAAAGTCCATTGCGATACACTGCCATTTCCATTCAGGCACAGGTAATGGTTGAAGCAAACCACCCGGTCTCTTATGCTCAAACTTCACCTGTTGATAAGTTAAGCACTTACTTACATAGGCAGCAATATCGTCTCTCATATATGGCCACCAAAACTGCAGCTTCAGGTCTTTGTACATCTTATCACCTCCAGGATGCACAGAATAAGGAGTCTTATGAGCTTCATCTAGAATCTGCTTCCTTAATTCCTCATCAGCAGGAACGAGCCAACGATCCTTGAACTTCAAAGCACCATTTGAATCTTCAGCGAAGTCACCGGCCTTACCTAGACCCATCTTGGTTCGAATGCCAGCAATAAATGAATCTGACAACTGCTTCTCACGGATCTCTCGGAATAAAGCAGGTTCAGCAACCAGGGCACTAACACACTCATCATCACCATCCATCTCCACACCAATTGTGAGCTTGTCAAACTTACGAGCCAACTCTTCAGGTAGACAAGGATGAGAAACAAGGGCATGAATATTCTTTCTGCTTAAGGCATCTGTCACAACATTAGTCTTCTCCTCGTAGTACACCAGTTCCAAATCATAGTCACTGGACAATTCAACCCAACGTCTCTGTCTCACATTTAAATCTTTCTGCGTAAAGAGATATCGTAGGCTCTTATGGTCGGTATGCACCTTGCACTTCACTCCATATAGGTAATGTCTCCAAATCTTGAGAGCATGTACAACAGCAGCCAACTCCAAATCGTGAGTAGGGTAATTCACCTCATGAACTTTCAATTGTCGGGAGGCATAAGCGATCACCTTACCACCTTGCATAAGGGCACAACCCAAACCAAACTTGGAAGCATCACAGAATACTTCAAAACCAACACCTTCGTCAGGCAGGGTCAAAACTGGAGCAGAAGTGAGTCTCTTTTTAAGCTCGAGAAAAGCATCTTCACAGGCTTCAGACCAAATAAAGTTGGATTCCTTCTTCAATAGCTGAGTCATTGGACGAGCTATCTTATAGAAATCTTGCACAAATCTCCTGTAATATCCTGCAAGGCCCAAGAAACTACGGATCTCACCGACATCAGAGGGGCTATTCCGATTAGCAATGGCCGAAATCTTAGCTGGATCGACCTTGATGCCGTCTTTCGTGACTACATGACCCAAAAAGGCAACTTCATGTAGCCAGAACTCGCACTTACAGAATTTAGCAAACCACTTTTCACTCCTTAGGATGCCTAGGACGATTCTTAAATGCTCAATGTGCTCATCCTCAGACTTGGAATAAATTAGGATGTCATCAATAAAGACAACGACACACTTATCCAAATACTCACGGAATGTGCGATTCATCTGATCCATAAAGACAGCAAGGGCATTGGTTAGTCCAAATGGAATTACTTTGAATTCGTAGTGGTCGTACCTCGAGCCAAAAGCGGTTTTAGGAATATCCGACTCTCGAACTGGGATCTGATGATAACCAGACCTTAAATCGATTTTGGAAAACACAGAAGCACCTTTCAACTGGTCGAACAGATCATCAATTCTAGGCAAAGGATACTTGTTCTTGACTGTAACCCGATTGAGCTCTCGGTAGTCAATACATAGCCTCAGAGTACCGTCTTTATTCTTTACGAAGAGTACAGGAGCACCCCACGGGAAAGAACTAGGCAAATAAAGTCCTTCTCAATCATTTCATCGAGCTGTTTGCGCAATGCTTGCAATTTAGCATGAGCCATTCTATAGGGAGCTTTAGCAATT
Organism: Agrostemma githago; assembly: GCA_958450325.1. Lineage (NCBI taxonomy): Eukaryota > Viridiplantae > Streptophyta > Magnoliopsida > Caryophyllales > Caryophyllaceae > Agrostemma > Agrostemma githago. The sequence continues at coordinate 18,008,735 of OY288255.1, read as the reverse complement.
GGTCCAGTACCTGGTACGAGTTCGATGGCGAATTCAACATCTCGCTCTGGGGGAATACCAGGTAATTCTTCAGGAAACACATCGGGGTATTCACTCACAAAGCGTACCTCTTCAAGTTTAGGCAGCTCCAGAGTTTTAGTCACAGAGCATAGGAATACTTGACAACCCTTCCTCTGTAAACTCAGCATCTTCATAGTGGATATAATCTTAATACCCTCTTGACGTCTACCACCTCGATACGTGACACGAGCACCATTAGGACTACATAGGAATCTTGCATCATAATGAGATAACCAATCCATACCGAGGATTACATCGAACTCAGCTAGAGGGAATTCGAGTAATGTAGTAGGGAATACCACATTAGCAAACAAGAGAGGGACATCCACATATTCCTTGGTAGATGAAAGGATTTCCCCAGAAGGTAAGGATATAGAGATAGATTCAGCTGGGCTGGATACTAAAGAAGCTTTGACAGCAAGACTAGGTGTAGACACTCGCATTTTGTCTGCCAGGTGTCTATGGTAGTTTCCAAAAAACACCCGATGATGATCGGACGCTAACGTGCTCTAACGCGCTCGGATACGGGCTCGAAATCAATAATGTTCGGCATGGGCTTTTAACGGGATACAAATCTCACAAAACCAACCTCAAATTCAGGCCCAGTGGGTCGTCCCGAGCAAAATAAGACTAATTTGGGTCAAAAACCGACACCAAAAATAAATCCCGTCTTTTGGCGACCGGGTCAAAACCCGGTCAAAGACGAACACGACACACAAAGCGACCTGATACGTCTCGAAACTTGCGCCAGAATTCAAAAATCAGCCAAAATCAATCCAAAATTAACCAAAATCAATCACAATCAAATCAAGGCCAATCAAGCCTAAAATTATGCGGCCAAATTGATCCACTCGGTCGAGTGGATTGCCCACTCGATCGAGTGGAGCCTCAAGAAGGTTGTCCAGATTCATTCACGAGGGCACTCGATCGAGTGCACTCGCGTCACTCGGTCGAGTGACCCTATATCGGGTTTTCCTATATAAACCCCATCAATCCTCAACATTTACACAACTTTGACAACTTAGAAAACATCCTTTTTGCATACATTTTTCAGCCATAAACACCATCACCCTTGCATGCATTTCGAGAGCACAAACTCGTAAAAATCCCACATAAACCGAGTCATACATACACACCATCAACTCCTCCTACATATCTCGACGTTCCCGTGCCATTGCCGCCACTTGACGAACCGTATCCCGAGAAGCAAGAACATGTAGGTTGAGGGTGTGACAACTCAACACCGCCTTTTCCTTCTTCGTCTTCTTTTCCTCGTCTTTTATATATATTTATATTTATGTTTATAGTATTATATTTAGTCAATAGTAACGACATTACTAGCGTCAATATTTTACCTTTTGCATTTAATTATCGTTATTATCATCTTATTATAATATTATGTACCGTGTATGTATATATACATTTCTGGGTAATAATTTCAAAAACTCGGATCCAAACACGTTTAACTACGATGGTCATTTTTATGATTCGTTTATTAACACGGTCATGATCATTCGTAGTTGAACGCGTATACATCCCTTTCTAAGATTGGTACGGAACCCGTTGACACGAAAATCGACATCTCATAATCCGTAGGGATTAATTTCGATGTCGTGACGTAGAGGGACTCAATTTCGTATTAATCAAAATTTTCAAACTAATAAACGTCTTTATAAAATTCCGATAACGGTATCATAGTCATATAAGACACGACTATAGTACCGAAAAACCGAGTTAAATCTAAATCGTCAATATTTTTATCTAACTCGGCCAACCATCGATTTAAAACGCATAAAAGTAAACGAGTCATAACTCGTACAGGGGCTACTCGACCGAGTACATAGGCTACTCGATCGAGTAGCACCCAAAAAACTGGGCAGTAGCGTCTTCTAGGACGCACTCGACCGAGTCAGCCCACGACTCGGTCGAGTGGGTCCTGTAACCCAGAAAACCGACAGCCTCGACACACATTTCGAGCCTCGTCTTTTTATGACTCTAGTCATCACGTGCAAAGACAATCACGTGATCTTCCTTTCTTCAAAACATACACATAGCACGACACATAAACGACTTTGATCGACGGTCTCACACTATTAATTTTATGACGACGATTCTTTAGTCGTATCCGACGTATAATTAATTTAGACTCCATTTCTTGAAGTGATAAGTCGGGACAAGGCATCGAGGTTCGAGATCGGGTTAGCACCACGCCTAGGCCTCGAACCTCCGTCCTTTGATTAATATGCAATATAATGCGTAATTAATTAAGGTTCGTCCATCTATACAAATTCACGGTCTAGTTTATATACGGGTCCGTTTACAATTATTGCTCGTCATTTCAATTATGCATTTCGATTATCCTATTTTATTGTACGTCGTATTGTGAATTCCGGGTTGTATTCCGCCCGTGTAACTTGTAATCGATTTATTATTGCTTTTGCTTTATTTATTTACGTTTTACCGTTTATAAGTGAACCCTCGCATGCTAAATCACTTCGACAATAAATTAGATGCATTAAAATGACGTAGCTCACATTTAATTCGCATGCTTAGCTAAAACGCTGTTTGCATATCATTTCACCGAATCACTAACGCGCATATTAGAAAGTCAAACGATATCTTAATAGAGAGGCCGCTAAGTGCGGGCGGGGTTGGGTGTCCTTAGTGGGCTTCCCAACACGTACCCTCACCCCTTACTCAGAACCTCGGTTTCCGGATGTCCGAAACCGTTGGCGCACGAGAGTCATTCAATACACGATAACCGGTAGTGACGGTATCGCAATGCAAAGGGACGAGCCGAATAAACTCTAAAACCGAAATGGGCCGTACTTTGTGTATGGCCCATAGCGATATAGAGTGGGCTCGAACGGTTCCGAATAACCATAAAATTCGGTGGCGACTCCATTTCGACTTAAATTTCAATTCGATCCATTCTCATATAGAGGTGCATTCGCCTACCCAAAACCCGCGCGTGGCCGCGTCGGGGTGGACCTACGTCATGTCCACAATTTGGCGACTCCGCTGGGGATTAACCGATGAGTGCCTAACCATCGGCATCCTCAGGGTGTGACTCGAATAGAAATCGTTTGACAAATACAATATGCGTTTTAGTTTTACGGTTCATGCATAACCCCTATTTTTCCCGGGCCGGTACTGGTGACCGACGTCCCACTATACCACGATGTATTCCGCCTTGGATACGTTAAAGGTGATCGTAGTCGATTCGTATGGACTTTGCGCCATGTTCTAAGCTCAACTCGACTTAGGAAGTCCGTCCCGTTTCTCGTCTAGACTATGAGCACTGGTATAGACCCTCTATAGACCGACCGAGACTTAGTGTAAAGCATACTTGGCGTCATTATAATGTTTGCGTGACTATGTGCTACTTGGTTTCCGTGTTGTTTTTCAAAAACCGTCATTTTCAAAAATGCATCTTTTCAAAATATATTAAAATTTCAAAACCCGGGACACATACCGAATTTAGGACTTAGGATTTTACTCAAAATAGCCCACTTTCTAACCGGTATGCTGCCCAATTCAAAACTCAAAAAAAGCATTTTCGAATTTTCAAAACCGAAGCCCGATGCCCTTTTCAATTTTTCTTGAAAAAATCGGGCCTTTCCCCGAGCTATCTCGGAATTTCCAAAAATAATCATTTTCAAAACTTTCCTCCTCCTTAGGACCTTCCCGTATTTAGCAGTGTCGGTCATGTCGTAAGTAGTCGAGGTCTCTAGCGTCGAAACTCTGTCGATCTTACATCACGAGTTTCCTCCCTATCCCAGTCCGCCTTATTAGACTAAGGCAAGGCCCACCTACGTAGGACATACTCCTACAAAGGAGGGCCCGTCTACACATTTGAGTCCAAAGTCTGGGGACGTCTCACGTCGACCTTCCTTCAAACAGGATTCGGCCCACCCGTCGAATCCTAAGGAAAGCCCGTCATCCACGAGTCACCCGTCTAAGAGTCTCTTTCAAGTCGTTTTAGTCTTTTCCTGCTCGGGATGTACTATTTCGGTTCCAAGGTTCGGGTTCAGTTTCTGATTACGCGGTGTTCTTACAGACAGGCCACCGGCAACCAGGCACACTCGCAGGATGGAAGCTACTTTAGGCAGTCTGAAAACCTCTGTGGACGCCATGGTCGACAAACAGGCTGAGATCGAAGCCCAACTGAATGAAATGAGGGCTGGGCAAATTGCTATCATCACTCGTCTGGCTACAGTGGAGCAAAGGACTCCAAATACCGGGGTCACGGAACCCCTAGCTGAACTAGTTAACTCGGTTCGCCGATTGGAAGAACAAGTCCACCTAACCGGAAGTAACAATATTCACCGGGAAAACACTCGGGAGTACTCGCCGGTAAGTGACAAACTGCCCGTAAACCTGAATCTCACGGGCTTACCCATGTTCGAAGGGACTGAAGACCCGCTACTACATGTACGGGCCTTCAAGGAGTTCATGGCTATTAAGGGAGTGGACTCTTCCATGTTCAAAAACCTCTTTGCTGCATCTCTAGAGAAACACCCAAAGGCCTGGTACTACAGGCTAGACCTGAAGAAGTTCTCGACATGGGATGATGTGGCTACGGAATTTGCTCGGAACTATGCTGACAACACCGAGATCCAGACCACAATGCGGTCTCTAGAGGTTATGGCCCAAGAACCTAAGGAGGGCTTTACCAAATACCTCCAACGTTGGAGGGCCGAAAGTGTAAAGCTGGTCGATAAGCCCAGTGAGAAGACTTTAGTGGAGGCTTTTGTCAAGAACCTTCTCCCCTCCTACCGGGTCCACCTCCGGTATGCTGTCATACCCAATTTCACCACTCTTACTGAAATGGGCATGAGGATTGAAGATGATCTAAGACTAGAGAGCCTGACTAAGGCCCCTAGCAAGGGATATCAGGGAGCCTCCTCATCCACTACCAAGCCTCCTGCCGCAACCCGAAGCATCTTCGACACGGTTAATCTCTTGGATGCCTCATCCAAAAGAACTACTCCTTCTAGGGTATTCACTGATATAGGGACTACCTATACATACGCCTTACAAAGGCTATCTTCCAAAGGCCTGATCCAACCGATAGGCCCAATTCCTGAAGTCCCAGTTGAAAACCGCACCAAAGGTTACAATGCCCAAGCCTATTGCCAATATCATCGGGGCAATGGGCACGATACCGAGAAGTGTTGGAAGCTGAAGCATCTGATTCAGGATTTAATTGAGAGCGGGAAAATACCGTTACCCGGGGACAAGCCAAGCAACAAGGACAACCCCTTTAGCTCTCATGCTATCTTCACCGGTGAAGTGATCGACTGTTCTCACCTTGTCTCTCCTTTCATCCCACAAATCAATGGAATCTGGTTCGACGATGAGGAAGATGTGTACCTCACCAAAGGGGAAACTGTCCCTATCACCCCCGAAGAAATCCGGAAGGCTAAGTCCAAGGCCTTAGCCAGTAACCACCTCACCACCGCCGGTCGTCCTTACTCAGCCACTAGCTCCAAGGACATCTCAGTACCAGCAACCGTCACTGAACTTGCCAGGACGGAAGAAGCCATTGAAGAGCCAAATACCGATACGGCTCTTGTCAAACAATTGAAGAGAACCCGAGTTGACCTCACTATATGGCAACTCTTGGTTAGCTCACAAGAACACCGAGAGGCACTTACAAAGGCTCTCGATCAGATTAAGGTCGACTCCCAGGTTACCCCTACTGAAATGGTAGCCACTATCCTGCCCTACCTCAAGGGCAAGTCCAAAGAAGAAGGCCCAGTAGTCACCTTCTCGGATGCCGACCTCCCAACGTTCGGGGCCTCTCACAATCTGGCTCTGTATATCACGGTAATTTGCCGGGGTAAGTACCTACCGATGACCTTAGTCGACGACGGGTCTGCTGTGAATGTCCTCCCTCTAAGGACTGCCAAAGCCCTCAGTATCACCGAGGCCGACTACATACCAACCGCCCACACTATCCAAGCTTTCGATGGAAGCCCAAAGGCGCTTTCTGGGACCGTTAAATTAGCAATTATAACGGGTCCAATTGAAAAAGAGCTAGAATTCCAGGTGATCGATGTCACCTCCTCATTCAATCCACTCCTAGGAAGGCCCTGGATTCATGCTGTAAAAGTGGTGTCTTCTACTCTTCACCGAAAGATCAAAATGCCCTTGCAAGACGGCATTATCACCCTAGAAGCAACCCCTATGACTGTGGCTAGCTGTAACGCCACGGACCGCACCGACCTACGGGGATTTGATTTTGTGGGGATGATTGAAGAAGAGTACCTTTTCAGGCCCTATTTCACCACAAGCATCGACGCAATGCTGCAAAATTTGGGGTGTTTACCGGGGGCTACCTCGAGGCCATATCTTCCAGCTGGGAAGATTATTGAAGTCCTAAATGACGGGGAATCTCACTTCGGTTTAGGGTATGCTATAACCCCGGGAAATGTGGTCTGAGCGGGCATTGAGAAAGCTTGCAACATCATCAAGGGTACCTACTTGGGCCCTTATAGCCCAAGGTTGGCTGACTATTTCGTCACACCAGTATTTGGGGCTATTCAAGTTGACCTATATCAACCAACTATCTCATATCCCGAGACTGAACTAGCTCGGGAATGCAACTACATCCCAGATGACATATTCGCCCTCATCCAATCTGAAACCAAGGGGGGTACTGACCATGACGAGCCGGTGCTGGGGCTCATATTTGGGGAAGACAAAGCTGTTCCGAACCCCAAGGAAGACTTGGTGAACCTGATCCTTCGAAGCAACAGGTTCAATCCTTCAAAGTTGATCTCGGAGGTCGGTGCTGATACTGGGAAAAGAGCCTGGAGGAAGACCATCAAGTGGACCGACAGCCAGGGTCGAGTCTACAAGCTGACCACCGGGGAAGGAGACATGCCGGACACCGATTCCGAGTCTGAGTCTGAGTCTGAGTCAGAGTCCGAGTCTGAGTCTGTATTCGAGTCTAAGGGGTCTGGTGCTAGAGTCCAAACTGTAACCCCCCCTCCCTATAGTCACTGCCACTGGAGCCTCGGGGTCTATCCCGAAAGCACTCCCAATCCCGCCTCTGACCAATGATCAGATGGCTGCTCTCTTCGAGCTGTTTTCCAAATTTTCTATCAATAATAACGAAAACCATTCCGCTTATGACTTGTCTTATTTTCAAAATACTTCCAATTTCAAAAATATTTTTTGCAATGACATTGAGAAACCCGAAGAACAGGTGTCATTGCCTCCGCATCTGATCAAGCAGCTAGAACAGAGGGAATCCCGAGACCCGGTAATCGAAGAAACCGAGTCTATCAATATGGGAACAACCTTAGAGCCCCAGATGCTTAAGATAGGGTTATCTTTAGATCCCGAGGAGAGACAACAACTCACAAACCTCCTCCAAGAGTTCAAAGATGTCTTCGCATGGTCCTACAAGGACATGCCGGGGATAGATCGAAAAATAGCTGAACACCGCATACCCATCAAAGATGGATGCAAACCGGTAAAACAGAAGCTTCGAAGAATGAAGCCCGAGTGGTCTGTCAAAGTCAAAGAAGAAGTAGACAAACAATTCAAAGCAGGCTTTATACAAGTGTCTGAATATCCAGACTGGGTTGCGAACATCGTGCCGGTACCCAAGAAGGACGGCAAGGTTCGGGTATGTGTAGATTTCCGAGAACTTAACAAGGCTAGACCAAAAGACGATTTTCCGTTGCCACATATCGACATATTGGTGGACAACACGGCGGATCATGCTCTTCTATCATTTATGGAAGGGTATGCCGGATACAACCAAATCAAGATGGCAAAAGAAGACATGGGTAAAACCACTTTCACTACACCATGGGGTACATATTGTTATACCGTTATGCCGTTTGGGCTCATTAATGCCGGGGCCACTTATCAACGAACAGCCACAACCCTGTTGCATGACATGATGCATAAGGAAGTGAAAGTTTATGTCGATGACATGATTGTTAAGTCTAAAAACCGAGATGGGCATGTTGCTGCCCTAAGAAAGTTCTTTACCCGATTACGTAAGTACAACATGAGGCTGAACCCTCAAAAGTGCAGTTTCGGGGTAACATCAGGCAAATTACTGGGCCATATCGTTAGCCAACGCGGCATCGAGGTCGACCCAGCTAAAATCAAAGCCATCACCGAGATGCAACCGCCCAAGACCGAAAAAGAAATAAGGGGGTTTCTCGGGAAAGTCCAATACATCAACCGATTTATCTCCAAGCTTACCATGGTGTGTGAGCCCATTTTCAAGAAACTGAAGATAGGGGAACGGGTACTATGGGACGATAAATGTCGAATGGCCTTTGACAGAATCAAGGAGATCCTGTCTGCTCCGCCGGTATTAATGCCACCTCATCCCGGTTTGCCTCTGTCGTTATACCTAACAACGACTGAGACAGCCATGGGGGCTATGCTGGCCCAGACAGTCGATTCAGAAGAACGGGCTATTTACTACATCAGTAAAAAGTTCCTAGAATACGAATGCAAATATACATTGCTCGAGAAAACATGCCTAGCTCTGGTCTGGGCCACTAAAAAGCTAAGACACTACATGCTCAGTCACGGGGTACATGTCCTGTCCAAGATGGATCCGATCAAATACTTGTTTGAAAAGCCCATTCTTAATGGAAGAATGTCCAGATGGACCTTAATGCTAGCTGAGTTTGACCTCAAGTTTGTACCATTAAAAGCCATCAAAGGCCGGATGGTAGCCGAGTTCCTCACCGACAGCCCAATATCTGAAGAGGGCTATACCGACACTTGGGCCTTTCCTGACGAAGACATACTCCATACTGACACCGAAACTTGGGATCTGTATTTCGATGGAGCATCCAACTTTCGAGGGTTCGGAGTCGGTATTCTCCTTATATCACCGCAAGGGAAGCACACACCGTTATCCATCAAATTAGACTTTGATGTAACAAATAATGCGGCCGAGTATGAAGCATGCATCCACGGGTTGCAAGCGGCTGCTGATTTGGGAATTACAAATCTCCGGGTTCACGGAGACTCGTCCCTAGTCATCAATCAAGCCCTTCAAAAATGGAAAACTCGGAATGCCAATCTCGTGGCTTACCAAGCGCGAGTAAGGGTTCTAGAGAAGCAATTCCAGAAGGTAGAATATATCTATCTCCCACGTGAAGAAAATCAGTTCGCGGACGCACTTTCCAAATTGGCATCCTTACTAAACATCCCGGAACATATGCCCAGTATGCCAATCTGTGTCGAAAGACGGTCCGAGCCGGCGTATGTCAACGCCATTCAAGATATTGAGATCACCGATCCAGAACCTTGGTATCAGGCTGTTCTAACCTATTTGACTACGGGAGAATATCCACCAGGAACTGAAAATCGGGCCAAGAAAGCCCTGCGAAGACTGGCCACCCAATTCATTCGTACGGACGACGGTCAGTTATACAAAAAGACGGCACAGGGGGCTTTACTCCTATGTATCGACAAAACACAGGCCGAAAAAGTGATGGCCGAAGTACACGACGGTGAAAATGGTCCGCATATGAACGCCCATATGCTAGCTCGAAAAATCATGAGGCTCGGATATTACTGGAACAGTATGGAGACCGACTGTCAATCATATGTCAAACACTGCCGTAATTGTCAAATTTTCGGTAATGTTCAACACATGCCATCGTCCTTACAATACACCATGACCTCGCCATGGCCATTTTCGACATGGGGGATTGACATAATTGGGAAAGTAAACCCTTCCGGGACGGGAGGTCACTGCTTTATTTTGGTAGCTATCGACTATTTCACCAAATGGGTCGAAGCCGAATCATACCGTGTCTTGAACGCCAAGCACGTAGCCAAGTTTATCCAGAATAAAATCATATGCCGATATGGGATCCCACATGAATTTATCAGTGATCACGGGACTTACTTCCAAGCCGAAACCGCTACTTTGCTAGCGAAATACAAAATCCAGAGGCATACATCTTCGCCGTACCGTCCCCAAACAAATGGAGCGGTAGAAGCTGCTAATAAAACAATAGTCACCATACTCAAAAAGATGGCTGATAATTATCGGGACTGGCCCGACAAAATACCCTTTGCCCTATGGGGGTACCGGACGTCGATCCGAACTGCAACCGGGGCAATCCCATATTATTTAACATATGGCATGGAAGCGGTCCAGCCAGTCGAGTTCGAGATACCGTCTCTCAGAATTCTACTAGAAAGCCAAGTGCCCAATGCGGATTGGGTTCAAGCTCGATATGACTCGTTAATTCTCTTAGACGAACGACGGTCGCGGGCTCTCAATAACATCCAAATATATCAAAAAAGAATCAAGCGGGCCTTTAACAAAAGAGTTAGGCCCAGGAATATCAAGGAAGGGGATTTGGTCCTAAAATCGGTTCATCCCTTACTACCGGTTGACCCAAGGGAAAATTCAAACCCAATTGGGCTCGGCCATACCTAGTCAAGAAGGTTCTGTCAGGAGGAGCCATAATGCTGACGGACCTGGACGGTAATGAATTTGTCAACCCAACCAACCTAGACCAGCTGAAGCGCTACTACCCCTAAACCTTATCTCAAATGTCATTTGCAAAAATTATTTAAAAACACCTTTTTTCAAAATTTATAAGCAAGTCAATAAGTTAGGATTATTTATCCTACTGTCGCACATCTTGAACTCATAGTCTTGGTGTATTTCAAAATTGCAAAAAAAATCTACGCCTGAACTACATTTGGTTTGATTCCACTAACTGTGGTTACGTAAGCAACCCCTCAAAAGGGCACAACCACTGCAATAACGAAAAAAGACAGAAACGGTTTCACTAAAATAATACTTTTATTATTCCAAAAAACACCGATAAGCTCGGTATTTCAAAATTACAAAAAGCCACAAAAAGCCACGAAAAAAACAACACACAACAAAAATAGTAATAATATCTAAATAATAATAGCCAGAGACTAGTATCCGGGCATCTTGCCCTTCCCCTTGTCCTTCGGGTCTCGGGGAGCCCGAGGTCGCCGGGGTGGAGAAGATCGTTCCCGAATAACCACGGGAACCTCCTTGGCCCGAGTCCTCTTCTTCGACAGAGGATCTTCAGCTATTGTCACGGGCCCAAGTCGAGCCCGTATATGCTCTGGCAGCCTGTCCTTAGGACCAAGTGGGTCCTGGACTAAAGGCCTGGCCCCTGGTCTCCTCTCCAAATTTGTCTGGGGGCTCACTTCCCCCCGAGCACCTCTAGCATCGGACCCCCAAGCTCGAGTCCTAGCTCCTCTCCTCTGACTTGGCCTCAGACGGACTATCGGAGCTTGAACCTCCCCTTCAGCAAAAAAGTCTCTGTTATCTTTAACTTTCTCCCGTCGAAGCAGGTCGAAGGCCTTATCAACCTTCTGAGCAGCACGAGCTTCGGCAGTCTCGGCTTTGGTCCACCTTTCGTAGGAATAAGACACCCAGGTAGAATGAAGTGACTTGGGAACGGACCAAGTAGTTTGAGTATACCACCTCTGAATCCAGGTGTCACACATAATGTCGGTCAGCTGGGTAGGTGCACTCACAACTGCCTCGTTCTCCGGGATGCGCTGGGTCCACCCATACTGCCTGTGTATGCGGTCAGGATAGAGGTGAACTGTACGGCTAACGGATAGAATCACCAGGTAGCGTGCCTTGTCTCCAGACGCCAGACCCCTCCAAGCATAAATAGGCCACCATGGAACCACCCATCGTATCAATGGACCACGATGGAATGTTAACTCTTCCTCCCAATATTTATGGGTAGTCAGGCAGGACGAGTCGGTAGGCCGTCTCCTTGTCATCACCTGATTGAACCAATATTAACTCGGGTTGGGAGGAGGCTCGATCTTTGACAACCTCTCAAATAGCCAAAGCTGAAAAGAACACAACATTCATCAGAACAATTCGGAGGTTCTCCAGAAGGCACTCGATCGAGTGCCGGGGTCACTCGATCGAGTGACACCCCTAAAACGAGGCAGTAGATCCTTAACGAGGGCACTCGATCGAGTGCCAGGGTGACTCGGTCGAGTGCCCCCTGTAGCAGCATATTGCGAAATCGAAAAAAAAAATCGAAAAAAAATCGAAAAAAAAAAATCGAAAAAAAATCGAAAAGGAAAAAAGCGATATACCTGCAGCAGGCGGGTGCTCCCAGTAAAACGGGCTGACTCATCCCTCTTTCGGTTGTCCAAGCCCTGAATAATTTCCCCCGTGATCAACCATGCGGGACTACACTCCGTCTCCATAAGGTCAGCAATTACGAGAAGACGAACACTACCCATACAAGACAGCAAGTCCATATGGCCTTCGAAGGCATACACATGTAGCATACAGAAGGCGAACGCCCTACGGCTATGAATGGGTGTAACCCGGATGTCATACGGGTTCATAAACTTCTCAGCTAAGGCAAGCATAGAAACGGTATCCCCTTCAAGCATGCGGGATACTTCAACGTGGGAGAGCCCCAAAAACTCCCGTAGTTTCCTCCTGGGGTCCCGAACTGAGAAAGAGACGGCGGGACGGAGCAACGGATTCCACCCTCCTATGGCAGCAATTTCCTCAGGGAGAGGACAGATCTCGCCCCGAGGGAAGGCGAAAACGTGATAGGTGTCATCCCAAAGGGTCAGACAGGCATCAAGGAAATGACGGTCCACGTGCATCTGACGAAACGTGAACAACTGAAATATGCCCGACTGCCTTAAAGCTACCTTGCTTGCATCCCTAAAACGGTGGGCTCAATCTTGCAGCATGTTGATTAGACGGTCAATAGCCATGATAAAGTTTCTTGTAAGGGATAAATTTTCTTTTGAGGAGAAGATGAAGCTTTTGAGAGTTGTGACAAAGGAAGGAGCCAGGGTGATGTATTTATAACATCAAAACCCTGGTGCACCCTCCTGCAGTTGTGCCTCCTTGGCCCAAGCGGGCCTAGACATACAGGCCCGACCCATGATTTTTCCCCACAGACACAGGAATTTAGTCATCCCGAGCAGTCCGTCAAAATTTAAAATTCAATTAAAAAAAAAATACATTCTAATTTTTTTCAAAATTTTTCCATCATCCAAATTTTTATTCCCAAGCGCGAGTCATCTTTACTACCTACGTGTTGCATACATTTTATGTGACTTATACAGGTACGACTTAAACAGGGACATGCAACCCTCTAAATCTCCCCCGCGGAAGCCCAAGGCGGCATTTTCCCCGGAATGGTACGGGATGAGCCCACATATAGGCGCACCCAGGACTTATGCCACAAGTCCGATTCCCCACGGAGTTATCATCATCAGCTCAGGTATGATTTCTAACTTATGGCTGGCGAGCCCTTCGCGCGAGTCTAATGGACTATAAACGACCCGATCGGAAGTCTACCAGGTCTTAATTGACTTGGTAGCTACTCTGACTTTCGCCCTGTCCAAGCCTCAGTCAGAGTGGGGGCTCTGTAGACACCCGCATTTTGACTGCCAGGTGTCTATGGTAGTTTCCAAAAAACACCCGATGATGATCGGACGCTAACGTGCTCTAACGCGCTCGGATACGGGCTCGAAATCAATAATGTCCGGCATGGGCTTTTAACGGGATACAAATCTCACAAAACCAACCTCAAATTCAGGCCCAGTGGGTCGTCCCAAGCAAAATAAGACTAATTTGGGTCAAAACCGACACCAAAAATAAATCCCGTCTTTTGGCGACCGGGTCAAAACCCGGTCAAAGACGAACACGACACACAAAGCGACCTGATACGTATCGAAACTTGCGCCAGAATTCAAAAATCAGCCAAAATCAATCCAAAATTAACCACAATCAATCACGATCAAATCAAGGCCAATCAAGCCTAAAATTATGCAGCCAAATTGATCCACTCGATCGAGTGGAGCCTCAAGAAGGCTGTCCAGATTCATTCACGAGGGCACTCGATCGAGTGCACCCGCGTCACTCGGTCGAGTGACCCTATATCGGGTTTTCCTATATAAACCCCATCAATCCTCAACATTTACACAACTTTGACAATTTAGAAAACATCCTTTTTGCATACATTTTTCAGCCATAAACACCATCACCCTTGCATGCATTTCAAGAGCACAAACTCGTAAAAATCCCACACAAACCGAGTCATACATACACACCATCAACTCCTCCTACATATCTCGACATTCCCGTGCCATTGCCGCCACTTGACGAACCGTATCCCGAGAAGCAAGAACATGTAGGTTGAGGGTGTGACAACTCAACACCGACTTTTCCTTCTTCGTCTTCTTTTCCTCGTCTTTTATATATATTTATATTTATGTTTATAGTATTATATTTAGTCGATAGTAACGACATTACTAGCGTCAATATTTTACATTTTGCATTTAATTATCGTTATTATCATCTTATTATAATATTATGTACCGTGTATTTATATATACATTTCTACGTAATAATTTCAAAAACTCGGATCCAAACACGTTTAACTACGATGGTCATTTTTATGATTCGTTTATTAACACGGTCATGATCATTCGTAGTTGAACGCGTATACATCCCTTTCTAGGATTGGTACGGAACCCGTTGACACGAAAATCGACATCTCATAATCCGTAGGGATTAATTTCGATGTCGTGACGTAGAGGGACTCAATTTCGTATTAATCAAAATTTTCAAACTAATAAACGTCTTTATAAAATTCCGATAACGGTATCATAGTCATATAAGACACGACTATAGTACCGAAAAACCGAGTTAAATCTAAATCGTCAATATTTTTATCTAACTCGGCCAACCATCGATTTAAAACGCATAAAAGTAAACGAGTCATAACTCGTACAGGGGCTACTCGACCGAGTACATAGGCTACTCGATCGAGTAGCACCCAAAAAACTGGGCAGTAGCGTCTTCTAGGACGCACTCGACCGAGTCAGCCCACGACTCGGTCGAGTGGGTCCTGTAACCCAGAAAACCGAGAGCCTCGACACACATTGTGAGCCTCGTCTTTTTATGACTCTAGTCATCACGTGCAAAGACAATCACGTGACCTTCCTTTCTTCAAAACATACACATAGCACGACACATAAACGACTTTGATCGACGGTCTCACACTATTAATTTTATGACGACGATTCTTTAGTCGTATCCGACGTATAATTAATTTAGACTCCATTTCTCAAAGTGATAAGTCGGGACAAGGCATCGAGGTTCTAAATCTGGTTAGCACCACGCCTAGGCCTCGAACCTCCGTCCTTTGATTAATATGCAATATAATGCTTAATTAATTAAGGTTCGTCCATCTATACAAATTCACGGTCTAGTTTATATACGGGTCCGTTTACAATTATTGCTCGTCATTTCAATTATGCATTTCGATTATCCTATTTTATTGTACGTCGTATTGTGAATTCCGGGTTGTATTCCGCCCGTGTAACTTGTAATCGATTTATTATTGCTTTTGCTTTATTTATTTACGTTTTACCGTTTATAAATGAACCCTCGCATGCTAAATCACTTCGACAATAAATTAGATGCATTAAAATGACGTAGCTCACATTTAATTCGCATGCTTAGCTAAAACGCTGTTTGCATATCATTTCACCGAATCACTAACGCGCATATTAGAAAGTCAAATGATGTCTTAGTAGAGATCGCTAAGTGCGGGCGGGGTTGGGTGTCCTTAGTGGGCTTCCCAACACGTACCCTCACCCCTTACTCAGAACCTCGAATTCTGGATGCCCGAAACCGTTGGCGCACGAGAGTCATTCAATACACGATAACCGGTAGTGACGGTATCGGTATCGCAATGCAAAGGGACGAGCCCAATAAACTCTAAAACCGAAATGGGTCGTACTTTGTGTATGGCCCATAGCGATATAGAGTGGGCTCGAACGGTTCCGAATAACCATAAAATTCGGTGGCGACTCCATTTCGACTTAAATTTCAATTCGATCCATTCTCATATGGAGGTGCATTCGCCTACCCAAAACCCACACGTGGCCGCGTCGGGGTGGACCTACGTCATGTCCACACTAGGAGATATAACAGACACAGATGCATCAGTATCGAACAGGATAGAAGCTCGAAAACCAGAAATCAAAAACATACACGTAACAACATCGGGATTTGCCTCAGCTTCAGCTCGACTCATCAGAAACAAACGACCTTTACGACGGGGAGCAACCACAGCACCCAAGGCAGTAGCATTAGCAGTAATTTCAGTTGTCTTCTTAGGACACTGGTTTGCCTTGTGTCCAACCTCCTTGCAGAGATAGCATGTAATCACCGATCCATCACAGTTCTTTCCTGGGTGGAAAGCCTTCTTGCACCTGTAGCAGGTCATATCCTTCTTCTCAAAACGTCCCGGGGTAAACGGTTTCTTAGAACCAGCACCTGTAAGAGATAGTTAGCAACAATTACTAACACAAAAGAGGGGAGAAAAGAAGGATTAAGAAGAAATGATGTGGACAGACCTCCACTTGGCTGGAACCGCTTAGCAGAACCAGCATTAGAAGAATAGGAAGAAGCGAAAGGCCTTTTATAGCCAGAAGAAACAGGAGCAGCAGCGTTCTGCATTCGTTCTAGGGACTTCTTAGCCCATAGTGCAGCATTGTATATCTTCTCTACTATATCAGCTTCGCGGGGAATAGTGTGTGCAATGTCTGGTCTCAAACCTTTCCTAAAGAAGAACACTGTTTGAGCCTCGTTTGGTAGCAACTCTGTGGCATAGTGGCTTAGCTCATGAAATAAGTCTGTATACTCTTGCACCTTCAACTTTGAACCTTGCTCAAGTGATGTGAAATCCAACTGCTTCCTGTGCTTCAACTCCTCAGGATAGAATCTTGTTTCCAGCAAGGTTTTGAATTGTTGCCACCCAAATCCAGGAGTAAGGAGAGCATTGGGTCCCACTAAAATCCACCAGCGGTCGCCCTCACCCTCCAAGTAATGAACTGCCAAGCCTACCTTGTGTTGCGCCGGTACTTCGTGAGTCTCGAACTGGCGTTCCATCTGACGTGTCCAGAGTGACATCTGCTCGGGATCAACAACACCATTATAGAAGGTCAACTTGCTCTTAGCCATCTCCGTTGCTGACTTTGAGAAACTGAAAGGACGTTGCCCAGGGCCCAAGTGTTGGGTCCTCTCCATCAACGTGTTGAGCGAGTTGAGAACAGCGAGGTTAATCTCATCATGGTTTGCAGCCTCACGTCCACGTCCACGTCCAGCCATCTTCTTTGGGGACAAAAGCAAGTAATCATTTAATCAATGCTAATCATTGAGTTATCAAGAGCAAACAGGCTACCAAACAAGTCCTTATTTTGGTTTCTACCCTTCTATTACTAAGTGATTTATTATGTTCTCATCTATTTATTAGTATTTTGCCTAAGATCAAGTGTAAGCGTCGGGAGCAGTGATGCTCTGATACCAACTGTAATCCCCTAAACATCTAATGCAAAACAGTGGCGGAAACACTGTCGATGGGATTGAAACACATTGATGTCTAATAGATTATTGTATGATCAAAAGGTAAGTCTGAAACAAATGCCACTTTTCCTAAAAAGGGCGAAAATAAAACTTTCAAAATCCGGTAAAACAATCCATAAAATGAAACAACATTAATAATAATATAAATGAGTAGGATCATGACTACTTGCTTGCTTAAACCCAATCCCGCAAAACAGATAACCTGCCATGTTAAACATAACAGTCACAATTCAGTGGGGAACAACTCAGGCAGTTCTCCCAGCCATATTACATAATATATAAGCAATAGAAGCATACTATAAGAAAATAGATTAAAACTCAAAATAGATTCAAAGCCAGAAAACAATTCAGCAACCTGACGGCGTCAAAACGAATAATGGAATATAAAACCGATGATCAGTACAGCTTTTACTACTAGAGATATGTCAAAACAACACCAAAGTGTCACTAGTTAAGGAACTCAGTGCCCACAAAGCGACTCCTAAGCCCACTCACTAGTTAAGGAACTCAGTGTCCACGAAGCGACTCCTAAGCCCTCTCACCAAACAACTCAAACTATAATAGGACTGCGTTCAGCGAGGTCCTAGCCTAAGTACATGCGCATGATTTCTGAGCATAAACGATACCCAGTTCGACAATCAGTGTATCCCTGACGCAAATACACTGACCATATAGCTGATGGCAACACCACACATCCTAGACTTATATACTGTACATTCTCATTACCAACATTATTCCACATTCAACCAATAAATATTTTATCCGAAGATATCTTAAATATTCCCAAAAAAGTAACCTTCCAATGATAGAAACTTTCTTCAAATAGTAACTTTCCAAAATAGGTGTTATTATAATTAGAAATCGTTTAACATATGAATTATATAAAATATTTAATGTTAGGCCTTGAGACATAAACATTATATTTATTAGATAAATGTATAATTAATGATTAAAAGTCAAAGAAAGTAAAAAATCATAATTTTTTCTAAAAAAGGTTGGAGTTTAAGTAATTAAAAGTAATAAATTACAAATTTACAGATTTTGTAGATTTGCACTGTCTTACTATAAAATCCATAATTAAAACATTAAAAAACAAAACGACGTAAGACCAGTGAGGTTGTAAACTTTAAAAGCTTAACTAAAACTTTTGTTTCTGGAGAAAATTGAAATTCATAAGTTAACAGGGGTTTCTATTCGTGGTTTTGTAAACTGTCAGAATCCGACACCCTATAGTATTTCTTTAATAAAAACATGTTTAAAATTTTATTTTAAAACAAATCCAATTAGAAACATTAACTACACTATTTAAAGTTATTGTACGTAAATTACCAAAATTAAATTCAAATATTATCATAGGTTATAAGTTATGTTTTACAACAACTGACAGATTTGTGAACTAATCCGTCACAGTTTAATAAACGATTTATTGTGACGAAACTACTTAGAATTAATTTACAACATTTAACAGACGTATAATAGACTTAAAATAATCAGTTGTCTCTTTTCAAAATTTTCAAAAATAAAATATTTAATCAGGGTTAATAAATCGTACAAACACACTAATCAATTCTGAAACATGCAGTAATTATGTTAAAAACAATAAAACTTCCAATTTGGTAATTCATATTAAAAATCACGAAAATTAAGTGATAAATTATTATTTGTACGTTTTAGTCTCAACCTTATAATAATTTTAGTAGATTCGAAGCACGACAAATTATATCATGCGATTTGTAACATTAAAAATGATAGAAACAACGAACATGTGAGAAATCAATTACAACTATCATTATAATAATATACTTCTTAGTAAAACAAGTCTAATAGTAAAAATACGATTTTTAACTTTACTACAAGCAACTACGACATATATATCACGCAATACCGAGTCGTGCTATCATTGTTACCTTGTTAGTCTTCGAGATCTGAATCGACAATATACTCGTCCGCCTCGGGATCCTCCAAATAGCCTACAAAACAATACACATATAAGGTGTTACGCCCATATAAAAACTATTCTACAGATTAAGAACTATGGGAATTAAGAGTAATTAAATTACCCTGAGTTTAGAACGGAAGATGAAGAATTAGGAGCAAGAAAGGAGGATGATTTTGTGAGGTAGATTAGAGATGGTACACGTTTGAGAACAAAAAAAAAGAGGAAGAAGAACGTTCATATGTTTCCTTTATGAAGCACAAGCAAACAAATAAGATGGGAAGTTGAGAGTTTGCATACAAACTCACTTCTAAGCTAATCTTACGTAGCAACAATTGGAGTAGGAGTAGGAGAGTAGGAATAGGATAGGAATATGAGATTCGCTAAGTAGTGCAGATCATAAAATAATATGAGTGATAATGTAACGTGTTATAATCACTATTTTAATGCTTAGACCAATACAAGTGAAAATCTCGGTTGAACAATAAGTTGGGAAATGAACTGTTTTTAGTTTAAGGATATTTTATGGACTATCAAAATTGACGGAATAGAGTATAGAGTTACGATATAATCGTAACAAGAGTCGGTTTTATTTTAATAAAATAGTGGGTGTTACAGGGAAAAGACCTGAGAAGAGAAAAGAAGAAGAGAGAACGGGATTTGGAACACCCTCAACCTACATGCTAATTTCGGTCTCGATTTAGGAACTCGTAGTAACGGCGCTTGCGTAGGACTAACGAGAATCTAGGAAGAGTTAAGGTTTTGTTATTTTTGTATTTGCCTAAGGATTTTTAGGAAAATCGGACGGTATTTCGGTATAATTTTCCTAAGGTTTGTTAGAGAATCGGGTTGTATGGATGTGTGATGTGAATAGTTGATGTCAGGAATTGTGTCTGTTGAATGTGTTGCGGGGATGGGGTATTTAAAGGATGAAACACCCGTCTTGGATAGGAGATAGGTGTCTTGCAAAGGAAGAAACAACCGGTTGAGGAGAAGTGGGATTCCGTCTTTGGATAGGAAAAGGAATCTGATCTCGGCTGGAAAAGAGGGTCACTCGATCGAGTGGTGCATGGCACTCGATCGAGTGCCCGGTCTAAACCCGGTTTTTGGTGCGTTTTTGTAGACCACTCGACCGGGTGAGCCGGTTTACTCGGTCGAGTGGGCCTAGGCCGGGTAGGAGTCTCCTTTTTGGAGATCGACTTTTATCTTTTAGGAATTGTTTAATAATTTTTGTAGCTGATTTTTGTAAGGAACCTGACTTCGAATTGGCTTCTCGAATGTCGCGTCAGATATTTTTGGCTCGGGAATGGCTTTGGCCGGGGTTTGACTCGGTCGCTAAAAGACGGTTTTGCCCTTGGTCTCGGTTTTGACCCAAATTAGTCTCATTTGACTGGAAACGACCCATTGGGCCTGAATTTGAGGTCGGTTTGGTGAAATTTTTACTCCGCTAAAAGCTAACGCCAATTACTATTGATTCTGAGTCTAAATCGAGCGTATTAGGTCATGTTTACGTCCTATCATCATCGGGTGTTTTTCGGAAACTGCAATAGACACCTAGCGGTCAAAATGTGGGGGTGTCTACACTACTGCTTAGGGCATCCTACCATTTCCCTTGTCTTTTGGGTCACGCGGAGCCCGAGGTCGACGGGGTGGGGGAAAACGTTCCCGGATCACAAGTGGAACCTCTTTAGCTCGAACCCGTTTCTTCGACAGCGGGTCTTCTGCCATTGTCACTGGTCCAAGCCGAGCCCGTACGTGTTCAGGTAGTCTGTCTCGAGGACCAAGTCGGTCCTGAACCGCCAGTCTTGGACCAAGTCTCCTTTCCAGGTCTGTCTTGGGGCTCACTTTCCCCCGTGCACTTTTAGTACTGGACCCTTCAGCTTGAGTCCTAGTTTTTCATTTCTGACCTGACATCAGTCGAACCAAGGTAACCGGAGTATCACCCTCGTCAAAGAAGCCTCTGTTATCTTTGGCTTGTTCTCGTCGCAGCAGGTCAAAAGCCTATCAGTCTTCAGGGCAGCACGGGCTTTAGCAGAATCCGCTTTTGTCCATTTCACATAAGAATTCGATACCCAGATTGAGTGAAGAGTCTTGGGAACAGACCAAGTAGCCCGGGTGTACCACCGCTGCATCCAAGTGTCACACATCACATCCGTCAGCTGAGTAGATTCACTCACGACCGCCTCAATTTCCGGGATTCTCTGGGCCCGACCATATTGCCTAAGTATGCGATCGGGGAAAAGGTGGATCGTCTGCTTAAAAGATAAGATCACCTGATATCGTGCCCTATCTCTCGTTTCCAAGCTGGTCCAAACATAAATGGGCCACCACGGCACGGTCCACCGGATCAATGGGCCTCCATGGAAAGACAGCACTTCGTCCCAATATTTCTGAGTATTATGGCGAGAAAAGTCAATGGTCCGTCTCCTCGTCATCACTTGATTGGGGCGATATCGGTTCACCGTCAAGGGGAGGATCCACGATTGATAGCCTCTCGAATAGCCAAAGCTGAACTTGGAGGTCGATCGAGTGATGCTCCAGAAACCGGACAAGGATTTTTTTGGGAAGGCACTCGATCGAGTGCTAGGGTGACTCGATCGAGTTCCCGCTGGAGCAGGAAACCGCGGAAAAAAGTCGAATAAAAAAAGGAAAACGAAAACTGGGAAATCGGAAAATCAGGAAAAATCCGAGACAATATACCTGTAAGAGACGGGTACTCCCGGTCAGACGAACCGACGAATCTCTTTTGCGATTATCCAGACCTTGGATAATTTCTCCCGTAATCAGCCAAGCCGGGTTGTGCTCCGTTTCCATCAGGTCAACCACGGTGAAAAGTCGGACATGGCCCATACACGACAGTAAATCCATATGACCTTCGAAAGCATAAACGTGGAGCATACAGAAAGCACAGGCCCTACGGCTATGGACCGGCCTGACCCGGACGTCGTGTGGATTCATAAATTTTTCAGCTAGATCAATCAAAGAGACAGTATTTCCTTCTCATACGGGATACCTCCATGTGAGAAAGTCCTAAAAATTCCCGTAGCTTCCTCCTAGGATCGTGAACTGAAAACGGGATAGCAGGGCGAAGTATGGGATTCCATCCTTCTACGGCAGCAATTTCCTCAGGGATAGGACAAATTTCGCCTCGAGGTAGACCAAAAACGTGATAAGTATCGTCCCAATAGAACATGCAAGCATCCAGAGAGTGACGATCCACTTGCATTTGACGGATTGTGAATAATTGATTAATACCATTCTGATTCAGAATTTTTTTATCTGCATCTCTGAAGTGTCGGGACCACTCCTGCAGTATTCCGATCAAACAGTCAATTCCCATAGTTGGATTTCTTAAGAAGAATAAGATTCGGAGCTTGTTCTCTGTAGAAGGAAGGGAATTATGAGAATTATGAGAAAACTAAAAACAGGAGATGGGTATTTATAGCATTAAACCCAGACTTCCCTCCTTATTTTAGGATTCCTAATCCCAGAGGATTTAGCATACCGGCCCCATCTCAGAGTCTTTAGCTAAGTCATCCCGAGCATTCCTATTTCTTTTCAGAGTCAGATTTTCAAAAAATCCAAAAAATTTCGAAAAATGTCTATTCCCCAGCGCGAGTCATTTTTACCTAAATGTTACATGCAAAACTTTACGTGACTACACACAGGTATAACTCAAGCAGGGCCATCTAACCCGCTAAACTCCCCAGCGGAAATCCCAATGCGGCATTTTTCACGGGATGGGCCCACAAATAGGCACACCCGGGACTTACACGACAAGTCCAAATTCCCACGGAGTTATCACCATCAGCCCAGGTATGGCTTCTATCTTATGGCTGGCGAGCCCTCTTATGCAAGTCTAATGGACTATAAACGACCCGATCGGAAGTCTACCAGATCTTAATCTTTGATTGGTCTGGTAGCTACTCTGACTTTCGCCCTGTCCAAGCCTCTGTCAGGTGTCTATAGCAATTTCCGATAAACACCCAATGATGATCAGACGCAAAAATGCTTTAACATACTCAAATATGGGCTCGAAATCATTGGCATTTGGCTTGGGCTTTTTACGGAGTACAAATCTCACAAAACCAACCTCAATTTCAGGCCTAGCGGGTCATTTCGAATCGAATAAAACTAATTTGGGTCGAATCCGACACCAAGGGCAAAACCGTCTTTTAGCGACCGAGTCAAACCCCGGTCAAAGATATTTCCGAGGCATAAATATCTGCCGTGTCACCCCACAAATCTGACTTGAAGTCAAAAACTACAAAAAATCAGTTACAAAAAATATTAAACAAATCCGTTAGAGATAGAATTCGATATCCAGAAGGAATTCTACCCGGGCTAGACCCACTCGATCGAGTGGACCAGCCCACTCGATCGAGTGAGCTTGCGAAACGTGCTGAACCGGTGTCAAAACCGGGCACTCGATCGAGTACTGAGCATACTCGGTCGCGTGACTACTTTTCCAGCCGGGTTTGATTTTTTTCCCACCAAGTAACGAAATCCTCATTCCTCTCAAATTGTTGCATTTCCTATCCAAAACAGTATTTCTTGTCACCCAAGTTAAGCTACATCTCCTAGCTTCAATCGGGGACTTCTACTATAAATAGACCCCCTTGCACAACATCAACGACAACAACATCAATTACAACTACAACATCAGCAATTCACACACACGCATAGCATTGAATAACCGATAGTACAACCCGAGATCACGCCGCCTTAGCCCCGAAATCCGGCCACCTCTACCCGATACCCTACACAACCAAAACCACCATAACTCTCCAACATTATCTCGACGCTCCCTTGCCCAAGCCACAGTTAGACGTGTCCCGTTCCGAGAATAAAAAGCATGTAGGTTGAGGGTGTAAATCAAAATCCCGTCTTCTCCTTTCTCTCTCTCTTCCTCTCGTTTTTTTCTTTTTTGCGTCGGTCCGGTTCGTATCGACTCATCGTCACATCTTTTCTCTAACATTGGTATTTTCATTACAATCTAATTTTTATACAAAACAAATGTTCTTAAAATACGATATCGACTCTATAGTCGAATATCGTATCAAAAAAGAACTAAATCAATATCGTTGATGCTAAGAAAACAGTCCCATAGTCTTAAAAGCAAAGTATGACGATTTCAACGCGGAGAGGGTTAATATTTTTTTCGATTTTCAAAGCAATTTTCCAAAACATCTTTTCTAAAAAATCATTCCGAGTATTTAATATCGATTTCATAATCAAATACCGAATATAACGAATATCGAAAATTTAAGTCGAGTGTAAACTATGCCATGTTTATACGCGATTTAGCAAGATTATCAACTTTTCAAAAAATAATTTCGAGATCAAAATTAAACCGGATAGCAGTCCGTACAGAGGGCACTCGATCGAGTGCCTAGCCCACTCGATCGAGTGGCACCTCAAAACCGAGACAGAAGCCTTTTTTCGAGACCACTCGGTCGAGTCCCGCAATGGCTCCAATTTAACAAAACAGCGGGCTTTTCAGCATATTTCGGGTCTCGATAAATATTTTTATGACTTCGGACAACACGTGTTTAATCCATCACACGAATTATATTTTCAAAATCATGCATGTCATCATATCTACATCTTTTATTCAATTTGCAAACCGTTACTAACTTGTTTGTTCATGTTTTTAGCGCTTTATTTTGTGTTTTATTATACTAAAACGAACCTCGCATGCTAAACACAACTTTGACGTTAACTTTAGATGCATTAAATCGACTTAGCAACCCATTCAATTATTCACATGTTTAGGCAAAATAATTTTGCATATCATTCATCGTATTAATAACGGGCGTATTTCAAAATCAAACGATATCTTAGTAGAGGCCGCTAATGTGCGGGCGGGGTTGGGTGTTCTTTGTGAACTTCCCAACACGTACCCTCATCCCTTACTCCGAACCATGATTTCCGGATATCCGAATCCATTGGCACACGAGAGTCATTCAATACACGGTATCCGATAATGTCGGTATCGGTATCAAAATGCAATGGGACGAACCCCATAAACTCTGACATCGGAATGGGCCATACTTTGTGCATGACCCACTACGACATAGACTGGGTTCGAACGGGCCCGAACTCCCACAAAGTTCGGTGGCGACTCCAACTTCGATTTAAATTTCAATTCGACCCATCTCATATGGAGAGTCATTTGCCTCCCCAAACCCGCGTGTGGCCGCGTCGGGGTGGACCTATGTCATGTCCACAAGAAGTTTCCTAAAATAGAAAGTTTCCTCTTTTGGAAAGTGATCCTTTTTCCTTTTTGTTCGCTTATTATTTATAATGATTATATGTTTTGAATATCGATAATGGCTTAGCTTGTTTTGGAATTATGGAATAAGGACAAGTGTGAGGTTAGAGTAATATAGTCTGGGATGTACGTTTTTGCCATCAATTGTAAGGCTGGGGTGTCTTTATGGGGCACATTGGTTGTTGAACTGAGCATGGTTTGTGCTCAGGAGAGTGTGCATTGTGCCCTTAAACTAGATATCGCATCGTGTTAGTCGCCGTAAGTTGAATTGGATACATTTGGTATCCAGGAGGGATGTATACTACTTAAACCAGGACCTCGCTGCACGCAGTCCTGTTATAGTTGAGTTGCCTAGTTAGAGACTGGATTCTGTTATGAGTTAAGTCTATAGTTCTCAAAGCTAGTTTTCAGTATTATCCTAGTGAAAGTCTGGCCGACTACACTAATCCTATCTATAACGCCATTTTGAATATTTTTGTTATTATCGATATAATTTGGTTGCAGGTTGGCAAATGTTTTATGTTTTCTCCGGAAAAACTCATTTCTATTATATTATTTTGATACGTGAAGTTTTTCACTGAAAGCTTATTTTTATTATGATGTTTTACTGTTTTCCTTTTTTACTATTTTTCTATAGTAGTAATTACAGTTTTAAAATCCTGTTATACGGCTGGGAGGACGTTGACGTTGCTCCCCACTGATTGTGGCTGTTATGTTTTAACATGGCAGGTATATGTGTTTCCCTTCAGGTGGGCTAGCGAGCAGTTATGAATCCTTCTTGTTTTAATAAGATCACTGTACTATGGATTGTTAAAACCGTTTTTATGGATATTTTTTTATTTTATTTTGCAGAAATTTTTATTTTATGGCCTATGTATTGACTTACCATTTTTATTTAATCAAGACATAGTTACAGTGTGTTATAATCCCACTTCTACAGTATTTCCGCCACTGTATTCCGTTAGAATTTCTAAGGGATTACAACAAATATTAAGGTAATGGATATCAATCTTTTAAGACTTTTTAAGTCTTAAAAAGTCTCTTAATAAAACTACAAACTTAAGTAAAAATAATCTCACATCGAAAAATTATAATAAGGTGATGAAACTTTATATTATAATTAAGATAATCATGTTCTCTTAGATATTAACCAAAAATCTTTTGAGTCTTAGAAATATATTAAGACTATAAACTTAAGTAAAATTATCCCACATTCAAAAAATTATAAAGTTTCATCAAACAAAAATCTTTTTAGTTCTTAAAAAGTTCTTAAGACTATACACTTAAGTAAAAAATTACAGCACAGTGATGAAATTTTATATTGTAAATAAGACTAATAAAAATTCTTCCTTAGACATTAACCAACTTAAGTAATTCTTGCACATCGAAAAATTATGATGAGGATATGAATTTCTACTAAATAAGAGTAATCATTATTTTTAAATATCAACCAACAATATTTTGAGTTAAAAAAAGGTCTTAATAAGAGTACAAAGTTAATATTATCCCACATCGGAACAATTAAAATAAAGTATGACGATGATTCTATATTATTATAAATAAGACTACAAATTTTAATTAAAGGGAAATTCCCACTTGTACCCCTTTAGTTTTTAATTTTCCCACTTGTATCCCTCCTTTTTGGAGAAAAAACTTTGACTGACTATAAATCTTAGATACAAATTCGGAAAACGGTAAATCTTTTCTCCATATTGTACGTCTTTACGAGATCTTCAGTTTGAAAAAAAAAAGCATTATTTTTTGAATTCGTAATCGGGATTTATGATCAGTCAAAGTGTTTTGACAAAATAAACTTTGACCGGCTAATACTCCCGGGTAAAAGTTCGAAAAACGATTTTTTTTTTTCAAACTGAAGATTTCGTAAAGACATACAATATGGAAAAAAGATTTACCATTTTCCGAAACCGTAACTTAGAGTTATTGTCAGTCAAAGTTTTTTTTCTAAAAGAAAGGGTACAAGTGAGAAAAATGAAAAAATAGAGGGGTACAAATGGGAATTTCCCTTAATTAAATTATCTTACATCGACAAATTATAATAAGGTGATGAATTTCTATATTAAAAATAAGACTAATTATTTGTTCTTAGATATGATATCAATCAAAATATTTTGAGTCTTAAAAAACTCTTAAAACTCTTAAGACTATATACTTAAGAAGATCGCACATCGAAAAATTATACTCTTTTTTTTAGTCTTAAAAAACTCTTAAGACCATAATAAGACAATGGAATTCTATTATAAATAAAAGTAACAATCTTTTCAAATTATGATGAGGTGATGGAATTCTATATTATAAATAAGACTAATCATTCATCCTTAGATGTCATAAAAAAACCTTTATTCTTAAAAAAAGTTCTTAATAAGACTACAAATAAAGTTAAATTAAAATTATAACATATCGAAAATTATAGTGAGGTGATAGAATTCTACGTAATCTTTCGTTCTTAGATATTAAACAACAATATCTTGAGACTTAAAAAAAAAAGTTCTTCAGACTAAGACTAAGACTATATAGTTAAATTATAATTATCGTGCATCAAAAAATTAAGATGGGGTGATGAAATTCTATATATTATAAATAAGAGTAATCATTCGCCAATAAATAAAAGTTTTTAATTAGACTATATATAAACTTAAATAAACATAAGTAAAATTGTCCCACATCGAAAAATTATAAAGGTGAATTTTTTTAAAATATATACTCCAATAAGATGATCAAATTTGATTATATAAATAAAGAGTAATCGTCTATCCTTTAACTTAGATATAAAAACGAATTCTTTTAATCTTAAAAATAGCTCTTAAAACTATAAACTTAATTAAGTAAATTACCATGTGGTTTAATCTTAGAAGAGACGGTCTCTCAATAACTTATTGAGAGACCATTCTTCAGTACCACTCTATGTACTATTTGTATCCTTAAATGATAATTTTGTTTTGTACCTGTTTTTATAACAAGTGTACCATCTTTATATTTGTATACTCTTTTATATTAATCGTACCTACTTCTATTAGGTTTCGTACCATTGTTACTTCCATTTGTACTTGGTCTCTCGGTAAAGTTAATGAGAGACCGTCTCTTAGGAGACCGACATATCGAAAAATTATTATGAGGTGATGAAATTTTATATCATAAATGAGTAATCTTTCGATTTTAAATATCAAACAACAATCTTTTGAGTCTTAAAAAGTTTTTAAAAAGACTACAAACCTAAAATTATCCCATATCGAAAAAAATTAAAATAAGGTGATGATTCTATATTATAAATAAGGATAATCATGCGTTTTTCTGGGTCTTAAAAGCATATCTTAAAACTAAAAACCTTGAGTAATTATCCTATATCGAAAAATTAAGATGAGTCAATAGAATCTTATATTATAAAAAAGATTAATCTTTCGTTCTTAGATATCAATAAAAAAATTCATTCGTTCTTAGATATCAATCAAATAAACTTTTGAGTTTTAAAAAGTTTCTTAATAAGACTACAAACTTAAGTAAAAATAATCTCACATCGTAAAATTATAATAAGGTGATGAAACTTTATATTATAAATAAGAGCAATAATGTATTCTTTTCAGTTCTAAAATGAGTTCTTAAGACTATAAACTCAGTTGAAATTAAGTTTGACTACTAATATCATGTGCTCAATTTATTTATTGTAATGACATAGTTTTATTAAGTTTCTTATTTAACGAATGTACATCATAAATGTAATTAAGCCAACTAACCCGTGCAACGCACGAGCTTTAATCTAGTAATACCAATCATAGGGCATCTTCCAAAAATAATATCAATTTTAATAAATCTGAGAATAATACATATTATTGAAATTGTTAAACCAGAGTAGTATACGTGACCGGTTACCTGTAGAACTTCACCTCCTTGTGCACCTTTAATTTTATTTAATGGCAATAATACCAACTATAGAGTGTCTTCCGAAAATAATTCCAATTTTAATAAATCTGAGAATAATACGTATTTTTGGAGTATTTAAACCGGAGTAGTATAGGTGACCAGCTACCGGTAGAACCTGTTCACCTTTCTTTTTCGATTTTAATTTATTTCATATTACTTCACTCCTTTTCACTTACTCAGTGTACGGAGCATTAAACATCATTAATGTCCCCCGCCTTCCTCTTCCTTCAACCTGACCAAATATAGCTAATAACACAATCCACCGAAATCAGCACGTTAATCCAAACGAAACGTATAGAAAAAAAACGAAGAAGGAAGGTGATGGAGAGAGAGGATGAAGGAGAGATGTAAGGAGGAGTAGACCTGGCAAAACTGATCTGACCCGAAAAAGTCAAACCGAACCCGACTCGACACCCGAACTAAAGACCTGATTTTGACTCGTAATCCGAAATGACCCAAACTAACCCGACTATTATTATAGAAAACGAATCGATAACAAATGAGGTGGATGAAGGATAAGTGGCACGTTAAATAATAATTAGGTGATCGACCTGATATAGTAGGGTATAAAGTCACTTATACTACTTTGATTTAACTACTCCAATAATACGTATTATTCTTAGATTTATTGAAATTAATATTATTTTGGGGAGACGCCCTATAGTTGATATTAATGTCGTTAAATAACCCTTAATTAAATTATTATTATTTTGTCAAAAACTTTTCAATTGCCTATATTAATAGTTTTATTAATCATTCATCACAAACATTTATCACAGTTTGTTAAAAAAATTAGTAAATGTTTTAATAAAAAAATTAAAATTAAAATTAAAAATTTTCAATTGTTAGGTTATTAATTTGCTTTAGCAAATATTAAATATTGACGAGATATTGAGAAAAGAATTGAGATATTGATGGAATAAATAAAAGGAGTTAATTTCACATATTGTCACAGTTAAGGGGTCTAATTGCTCAAATCAAGAGTGAATGGGTTGATTTCACAATTGTAGAAAGTAGAGGGGCCCAATCACTACTTTCCCAAGTTAGTCATTATAGTTAGCATATAATGAAATACGGAATATGAGTGAAGAAAACATTTGTTATTAACCAAAATTCTTAAGTTATTAATAATAAAGCCGAAAAATATAAAGAAATAGAAAAAAAAAGTAAAAAAAATAATGAAATACTTATAAGTAAATACTCCCTCCGTCCCAATTTTAAAGTTAACCTTATCTTCATATACAGGGGCGGACCTAGGGGCCCGGGGGGTGACATAAAGATGAAAAGTCGAAAAAGAAAAATACCTTACAAACCAAGCAACGTCATCCAAGATAGTCAAATAAATTGCAAAATGAAAGTGACTATAACAAAGTCACTCAAAAACACTATTCGAGATATCGATTGTCTTAACCATTGACACTTTGACATTCTTGCATCCATTCTTCATTCCTCCAAAAAATATTCATCGCAAGAGGAAGGAGAAGCTTCCTCTAACTCTACAAAAGACAAAGAAAAAGAGTTATGTGGCATATATAGTAATAAAAAGGTACGACATTGCTACTAATCTATTACTATTACGTAACTTTAAACTAAACTACAAAAGACTAAAATGAGTTACCTTTGTCAAAGTTTTGAACTTCATCCACATATTCCTCAGCTAGAAGCGGACCATTAGTATTTCTTAACCAATTTTGCGCACACACCAAGCCTTCCACCATCCTCGAACTAAGAGAGCTACGAAATTGATCTAGTATCCTACCCCCGGTGCTAAAAGCAGATTCTTAAGCAACGGTAGATACGGGAATAGCTAAAACATCTCTAGCCATCAAAGAAATGATAGGGTATATCTCTTCTTTTCTTTTCCACCAATCCAACACTTCAAAACTCTTCAAATTGATTTCTCTATCATCCTCTAGATACTTATCAAGATCACTCTTCTTATCATTAACAACTACACCACTAACATCTCTTTCAAATTGTGACTCCATCATATCATGCCATTCCTCCTCTTCATCACACTCAACCACATCAACTTCCGCTCGAGTTTGTGGAGGACTTGGCACACTTGGAGGTTGACATTTAGTATAATGTCCATACAAAGCAGATAGTGTATCAACCACCATGGGATGTAATATTTCAACCTTGGCAAATTCATATTGTTGATTAATTGCCCACTTTACATATTGCATTTTACGCCGGGGATCGAGAATAACAGTAATGTACAAAAATATATTGACTTTATCGAGATTGTCCCAATATTTGTCATATTTTCGCTTCAAACCAGATGCCATCAAACAGACCCCAGCATCACTACTTTGGCATTTTTTTTCTTAATCATCATATCAACACCAACAACTTCTTGCAAATACATATTAGTTGTGGCATATAAAGAGCCAGAAAGTCTCACAGTTGCATCATAGAAAATCTTAAGAAATGGTAAAAGAGAAGCAACACGATCCCAATCCTCATCCATAGAAACACCACGGTTTTTCATCAACACAGATTTGAACTTACCGCCATCTGAAGTTTCAAGTTTTCGAAAAGCTTTGCGATATATTAGAGCATTATCTAACATCAAATATGTGGCATTCCACCTAGTCTCAACATCTAAACACAAATGACGCTCAGAATCAATTTGTTCATCACACACACATTAACTTAATCAATCTAGCAGGGGAAGATCTTACAAACCTCACGGCATCTCGAACTCTAAAAATAGAATCATCAACTTCTTTCAAACCCTTCTTCACCGTGAGACTTAGAATATGGGCTGCACACCTCATTTGCAAGATCTCGCCCTCTAAGATAGCGCCCTTCCGAGACACTAGTCTTTCCTTTAAGTACTCAACACCCACATCATTAGAACTAGCATTATCAATCGTTACCGTGAGAACTTTGGTGGTAATTCCCCACTCAATCAAACAATTGTCAATAGATTTACCAATAATCTCACCGGTGAGACCAACAATAGGACAAAAGTTTATAATTTTTTTATGTAATACCCAATTTTCATCAATAAAGTGGGCAGTGAGACACATATAACCCAAATTTTGACAAGATGTTCATGTGTTAGTGGTGAGGCATATGCGAGAGTTAAGTCTGCTAAAGTATGTCTTAAGCTTCATTTTTTCTTCCAAATACATCTCATAACAGTCTCTAGCAACAGTCGAACGAGAGGGGATCATAAAATGGGGACAAGCAACAGACAAAAATAACCGAAAGCCTTCATGTTCAACGGTTCTAAAAGGTCTCTCGTCCATTATAATCATTTTTCTTAGAGCTACCCTAGTGTCATGTTGATTAAACTTCCAAATGTCAATTCTACTTAATTTTTCTCTCACACCACCAGAAGCACTAACACTAGCACTTTTTGTAGTTATCTCACTATGCACAGCAAGAAAACTTTGTTTTTTATCAACATTGGGGGGTACACTATACACCTCGCAATGTGATTAGCCATAACAGTGGAATACCACTACCAGAATCACCACAAACATCACCAGAACAATAATTACACAAAGCTCGTTTTTTTGCCTTCTTTTATTACGGGGGTGAAGTGATCCCATACCCAAGATCGTTTTTTACCTTTCCCTTTAGCTTTCTTGACAGGTTCACCCAGGGACGAAGCCATGAATGAATTGTACCCCGGGCCGATTTTTCATAATGTTAGTTGTTCGTACTCGTCGTTACTAAAAATCCAAATCATTATTTAAATGAATATCTATTAATTTTTTTAAAAATCACGGATATATTTCAAAATAACTGTCACAATTATTTATTAAAATTTAATTGTAACAAATAATTGTGAGAATATGACTCATATTGTCGGATAAAATTATTTTCCCGAAAATATTTGAGTGGAAGTATATGACTCATATTGTCGGATATAATTATATAAATAAAAATTATAATAAGGTGTATTTGATCTTAGAAAGACGGACGGAAATAAAATATGGGAAGAAGATAGAAAGGAGGAAGTGATATAATTGTACCAAATTGAAAAATTATCCTAACGGGGTGATACTGTGATTATAAATTGGAGACGTTATTAGTTCTTAGATATCTCACCTATCAACCCAAATATTTTGCCTTATTTTTATAATCTTTATATGATGTCTTTTATTTCAATGTAAACAAATGATAACATAGTTTAAATATAACTTTTAAACTACAACTTTTTTTCCAAAGTAAATAAGTCAACTAACCGCTTTAATCTAGCTAAAACTATTTTAGGATCCCTTTATTAAAAGTTACGGAGCACTCCTATGAAATAGTACTTGACTAAAAAATAATTGTTGACAATGAGAATCAAGCATAGGTCTACAAACATTGTACAATTGAGACTAATCACTATGACTAAATACACTTGTACTTTTATATTATAAATCTACTCCGTATTATTCATTTCTTCCCAAAAACTGAGGTAGGGCCATGGCCCACTTTGGGCTACTAGTGACTTCGTCACTGGGTTCACCAGTAGTGTCAGATGGTGAAGTTTTCCTTTTTGTGCCTCTTCCTAAACTGTCATGTTGGTTGTCTTTGTCTTGTTGCATATCTTCGGTTTGAACATTGTCCGCCTGAATAGAATCCGACCTTTCACCTATATTAGCTGTACTTGCACAAGAAGATGATGCCATTGAAGAACACCTGTACAGTGTACACAATATTCTTATGAGCAGAATATAAACATGTTATTATGGACAAAGGCAATTCAATCAAAATTCCAAAACACCAAAATCGACCAAGAAAAGGACCAATTGTTGATCTAAAACCCTTATTATCAAGGAAAACAGCATCTCCCCCACATAGTATCATCATACACTTTAATTAACAATAACACAAAACATTCGAAACCCAGAAAACATTCGAAACAACAACACAACACATATTATTGATCTTCCCCACATAAAATCATCATATAATTAACAACATAAAACCCAGAAAACATTCGGAATCACAAAACCTAAGCTGTTGAGAACTTGAGAAGAGAATCGGCGGAAAACACATACTTTGGTGTACGAGGGAAGCGTGCGTCGGAGGAAAGCATGTCAAAGGGAAGCGCGGCGGCCGGCGAAATAGTGAGGCAGTGGCGACGTGAACGTGAAGGGAGGGAGTTAGGGTTTAAGAGGAATGAGGAGTGAGGACCTAATCAGCTAACATAAAAAAAGTTGTAGAAAACTAGAAACTAGAAAGGGGTTACTCGGGTTAGGACTTAGGAGTATTTTTCTTGATACGTAATTACTCTATCCGTCTCGATGTTTAATTTTATTAAAATACGTAATTACTGTCTCGGTCTCTACACAAATAATATAAAAGTTAAATAAATAATCAAGACGGGAGGAATATAACATTTTTATGGAAAAGTTTTTAATTTTTTCAAATGACTAACTTTGTAATTTTTCAAATTACTCAGTCAGTTTCAATTCAATTAAGTTCAGTTCAGTCGCATTAAATATTTTAGTTAACATAAGTTAAGTTCATACCTATTCAGTTTAATTCAAAAATAATACTCGTAATAATAATAATAATAATAATAATAATAATAATAATAATAATAATAATAATAATAATAATAATAATAATAATAATAATAATAATAATAATAATAATAATAATAATAATAATAATAATAATAATAATATAGTAGTAGTGGTGCTGAATCGATTCGGTGTTGGATGAAAAATATAAAGACTGAAGAAGCAACGACATTTTTGAAATTGAATGAATATAAAGGAAGATATAATTTTTGTCAAAAATAAATTGAAATAATCTACTTCAATTTGTTTTCTTACTTCTTCATCTTCATTAACATCTTCAATGTTACTATCACAATGACAAGTGAACCACGTGTCTTTAGTTATCCATTCACACATTGTTCGGAATATTCTCCTATTATGTCGTTCATGTTTGTAACCGCTCCTCTTTGACTAATTGCCTGTGGAATTGTATCACTGGTAAATATGGTATAGAAAGTCCAGTAAATAGTATTCCCTCCGTTTCATTTGATTCTTTACGTTTCTTTTTTTGACAATATTCATAAGTGAGGAGAATCGTTGATATGACTTTTAATATATAAGATTTGAATATTAAATATATAACCGAGTGCATTATGAATATAAAACTTTTAGAACTTTTAATAATACGTAACTAAAGATATACGAGATTACGAGTATAATAAGAAGTTAGTAGACAACCATTATACTCCTTAACAATATAATAATAATGCACATTTTATTAAGATAAATACAAATTTACGAGAGACTATATGTGCTCCAAGACATTTTTGAATAATAAAACTAATCATAGAAACAAAACTCTTTCTGAACTGGTTCAATTTAATCAGCTTCAGCCAGAAAGAATAACGCATAAAAATGTCTCAATTATGTTTTTACTTTCTATGGGAAATGTTAATTTCTTCGGTTAGGCAATTTAATATATTTTTTTTAAATTCGGATATTGGATCGGATCGGATCGGATATCGGATATCCGAAGTTTTTCACCCAGCTATCCATATCCGATCCGATATCCGAATAATTCGGATCAGATATCTGTATCCAAACTCCACATCGGATCGGGTATCCAAAAAAACGGACTGGATATCGGATCGAATTCGAATCGGATTCGGATACTCGGATAATTTGCTCAGCCCTACTCTCTGATTTCTCTCATTCTCTTATCTCTCTAGTTTCTCTTTCTCTCTTTCTTTCACAACACGAGTCTCTAACTCTAATTTTATTTTCCCTAGTTTTATTTTTAGTTTTACGAGTAAGTTATCATAATTTCATATGATAATCGTTTCCGTAATTAGTACACACTCGTCCATTATATGATAGTCGACTTAATTGGTACGGTGATTCATTCATATCCGTACGAATCTTTAACCTTAATTTAATTGATCTTATTTCACGTAACATAATTGATTTTTTTTTAAGCGGCTAACCCTAATCATATTTTCACCCATGTCATTGCTTAACAATGATATTGCTACAATTGTTATGGTTAATGCCACGAAAAATTAGTGCATTGGAAGTTTTTGTTTTTTTTGGTAAAGGGTAAGTGTGTATGTATGTGTATATATATATTTATATAATGTGTAATCAATTTACAAAGGTATGACTACATCAATTTATGTAGCCATCTAGCGTCTTTATCATGAATTTGATATCTAATTTTACACATTATTCTATTTTTAACATCCATCTTAATCAATTTGAAAACATAATGTGGTTGATGAACTAGTCCTTCAATTCTGCATAAATTCCGCTGTCTCCAAACATGATAAATGGTTGCATTGATCATAGCTCGGAGAAAATTACATTGAAGCTTCGAACCTCTCATATGGGTCGCCCAAGCTAATCCCCCATTAAACGGTAATC
Source organism: Agrostemma githago (assembly GCA_958450325.1). Lineage (NCBI taxonomy): Eukaryota > Viridiplantae > Streptophyta > Magnoliopsida > Caryophyllales > Caryophyllaceae > Agrostemma > Agrostemma githago. The sequence continues at coordinate 17,971,722 of OY288255.1, read as the reverse complement.
GCTTCTCCACCCACTCACTCAACAATTCAATAACTCGAGTACTCCAGTAACACCCAAAAAATAGATGTTCCAGGCTCTCCTCCTGCGCTTCACACAAATAACAAAGGTTTGAATCTGCCACTACAAACCTCAGTAATTTCTTTCTCGTGTTTAAAGCCCCCTAAACACAAGCCAAGCAATAAAGCTATGTTTAGGAATGCTCCAACCACTCTGATAAGTGTAGTTTGTAGTGCCTAACTTGTTGTATTTGGTCTTGTATTTCCTTGAGAAATCGCTCTTTGGAGCGATTTCGGGGCTACTTATACTTCTTCTAGCTCGTTTTAGGTTCCCGAGACCATTCATGAAGAATTGGAACGATTCCGACTCGTTTCATACACTTTTGGAGCCAACGAAGAGAATGAACGATCACTCGATGCCTTGGATTCGATCCCGAGACCTTGGGACCCATTTCCGAGGCCCTTAGACTCGATCCCGAGCCCCGAGAATCGATGAGAAGCCCATGAGAAGCAAGGAGGGACCAAAAAGATCATATTGGAGGCCTACAAGGCCCTTCTCGGGCGGGATAGTGGCCTTCCCGACCGGGAAGGGGTGCACAAATTGAACAGCTCCTGTTTTGGGGCCGTCCCCGACGGGATCACTTCGTCCCGGACGGGACCATATCGTCCCGGACGGGACCATCTCGTCCCGGACGGGATGGGCAAGCTGCCGCACGAGACTCTTCTTTTCATTTTCCTTCACTTTTGTAACCTTATAAATACTTCCCCCTTGTATTGTTTAAACATCTTTACATTACCCTAGACTATCTTAGGCCTCTCTACAACATTCAAACCCTAGATTTAGTTTCTTCTTTCATTAGTTTCATCTTAGATTAATTTAATTATTTAATCTTGTATTAAGGTTCTCTTGAAGAATCCATCAATTCTTGACAACTTTTGATGGAGATCATTTAGGTGTTCTTTTAATACAAGTTCTCATCTTTTTCATCCTCTTGTAGTTGGTATAATCTCTTTTCTCTTTTTCTTTGTTTGTTTATCAAGTTTCAATCTTTACATATTGATTATTGTTCTTGTTTGTTCATTATGAATGTTTGGATGTTTATATTGATTTCTCTTGTCTATGTTAGTCTTAGTTTGATAATGAGTGAGTAGATTCCTTGTGGGGTTAATAGGGGGATTAAGTGTGGATTATGGATGATTAGGGCTTGATTATGGGTAAAGGTGATTTCTTTGTTGCTAGTCACATATTGGGCACATTATGTGTTTGTTTTATTGCTTGTGTGGGTAGTAGTGGCCAATGATTCTCATACTTGTATTCCTCTTCTCATTGTTTGACTAATTTGTGATTGAATACTTATGTTTTGAGTAGCATCTAGCATGAGTGTTCGGGTCTAGTCTTAGACACGAGAGTGCGGACTTGGGCTTTGGCGCGAGAGCGCAAACCGACCTTAGTAGCTAAGTGGCACCTACACCTTTGATTACCCAACCACCCTACTACACTTGAGAACCCGACCTAACCCTACTCCCTTTCTTATTGTTTCATCCTTCTAGTTAGTCATCATTTCTCTAGTTCATTGCTTAGTTAATCTTTAGTTGTTTCATTTAGCCTATATTATATCTAGTTCATTGTTAGTCCACTTTCTTCACCTCCAACTACCATAGTTGTTTCATTGTTAGTCCACTTTCTTCACCTCCAACTACCATAGTTTATATCTAGATCGATGTGAAGAATGGTAGGATCACATTTGAGCTAGGCGACGAGAAGCTCGTGTTTGACCTCCAAGGCAACAACTCGCTTACTAATGATGAGTCTTGTAAAATGATCCACGCCATGGAAGGCATCGATCTAGGGGATGAGTCGGGAGAAAGCTTGAAGAACGACTTCTATGGAATTGAAGATGATTATTCCGAGCTTGGGGCGGATGAATGCTCATATCATGATGTTGAGGACAAGTTGCGAGACAAGAAGAAAGATGAGCCTCCCTTGGGGCCACATGAAGATAGATGGACGTTTGGGTATATACCGAAGGATCGAAAGTACAAGTTCAAGCCATTGAACTTAGTAGATCGAGATGCCCCGGGAACGTCGAGACAAGGTTGTGAAGAACCTTGGAGTGTGGATGGTTATACTAGAAGCTTGATCGAAGATTTCTCGAGAGCCTTCGATTTGTTTCTTCGTGCCCTTGATGGAGATGGAGTTGACCAAGTGTTGTTAAAAAATTGATTGAAGAATGCACCATCCTTGGTTTGACGGAGTTCCAAAAGAACCGTCTCATTGTATATATCTCTTTCTTGTAATTCTTTTGAGTTTTTGTGAAATCCTTGTACTTTAGTATTTTGATGAGCGATGTGTGGGAGGGATTTTGATGAATGTTTTGAGCTTGTTTGTTAGGTGTGAAGTGAAGATGAATCCTAGAGAAGAGTCTTTATTGATAGAGCTTGGACTTTAAGTTAGGGAGTCGGTTTTTGAAGCTTTGGACAAGCTTTTGGGGTTATAGAAGGTTAGAAGAACCCTCCCGGCCGAGAAAAGAGCATCCCGACCGGGAAGGATGAGCCATCCTGACCGGAAAGGATGTCGTCCCGATCGGGATGAGAGTGCCAAATATTGAGCTTTCTGTTGTGTCGTCCCGAACGGGACGAGAGCTTCCCGACCAGGAAGGGTGTGTCATCTCGACCGGGACCATCCATCCCGACCGGGACGAGCCCTGCTCCTCTTTTGCCTTTTCTTTGACATGTGAGCCCACCATACCACTTTATACCCCCTCCCACCCTCCCTACCTATCCTTGCACCTATCATATAACCCCTACACTTCATTTACATACCCTCACCTCATTTTCTCTTCGCTTTACACCGAGTTTCACATCAAATCCCGCCTCCATCTACCATTGCAAGCTTAATACTTCAACCATGCGGGCTTATCAAGATTGAAGAGGAATAGCAATGACGAAGACTAGCTATGTGCCGATATTGAACTATGAGACGATGGAGCGAGTGAGTTTCTAACCGATGGGTACGACAACTATCCTTTCTTTTCCGTCTTTTATCGCTTGTCTTCCTTTGTTTGTCCCCTTCCCCTTATACACTTTTGTGTCATGGTGACCCTCGGGGCCTTGGTAGTTATTGCTCCCGACTCTCGATGACGTGACTACATCGAGAGTCTATTTCAAAATCCAAATTTACAAGAATTTTCACTCTTTCTTTGATTTTACTTTCGTTTTAGAAATTAGTAGGATTCGGGCGGAATCCGGGCTAGGTGACTTGATTACACCTAGTCCTCCCCTCCCATTTCCTTTTATTTCATTCTTTTTATTTCTTCCCCCATCCATATCTTTTTTTGTCTCGACCCATGGTGACTTGACTACACCCCGGGCGGACACATTCTACCCTTTTCTCCACTTTTCTTTTTGATTTTTAGCTTTATTTTCGTAGTTTCTCTTTATTTTTAGCCTCTCCATACACTACGATTGAGCATGAGGACATTGCTCGGTTTAAGTGTGGGGGAGCGTTATCCTAGTCTAGCTAGCTTTATTTTCGTTGTTTTTCTTTGAAAAATCTTTAAAAACCCTAAACAATTTAAAAAATTTCACAAAAATCAAAACGATTTTCTTTTGTGTGTTTTCCTTTTGTGTCGTTATGTCGTATATTTGTTGTGTTGTGCGTGTTTTGCGTCCCTTTTTCCTTGTAGGTCGCTTAATCACCGTTAACTTTGGAGGGCTTTCAAGGCATCCGGTAACATCGTTATCCCTTTTTCCTCTTTGTCTCTTGTGGAGTTTGGAGGAGATTTGTGAGGATGTGTGCTTGGGTGGAGCTTTGTAAAGTTTGATGTTGGTATGGTTGCTTATTTGGAAATTCGGGGTGGTGTTTGTTCTCTTTATGTGTTTGTTTTGTCTTGTTTTGTTGTCTTTGCCTCTTTTTCTTTCGTTTTCGTCGTGTCTTTATTTTGTGATGTGTAGTTGTGTCTAGTGTGTAAAAAGGTTTTTGAAAACCCGGTTTTTAGGCTAGTGTGCAAGGGTTTACTTTCCCTTTCTAGTAGCATGAATCGAGTCTTGGACTTTAGTCTAGTAAAATGACCCTAAATCAATAGTTTCGTTGGTCCTTTACCTTGAGTCCACCTATCTTACTAGGGATTCACTACGGGATTTGCATTTTGACCATTTTGACCACCCACGGTGTGAAAAGGCTTTGGTTGTCGAGTCCCGTCCCTTAGGTGACCGTGTTCGGAATTGTTTGATTAGTCCAAGTTTCTCCCCTTTTTATGTGTTTGAAGGAAAATCGCGACCCCTGACTTACCCATTCCCCTACCTCCTACACATATCCACAAAATAAAGTTGCAAATTGTTGAAATCTCTTTCTTAGTTGCAAAAAGAAATGCCTACAACTCAAATCTAGCCAAAAGGGCAAAGAAAATGAAAGAAAGAAAGGATTGAAGAAAAAGAAAAGGCACAAAAAGCCAAAAAGAAAATACAAAAGAAGAAAAAGAAATGGCATAGCAACACAAAAAGCAAAAAAATGCAAAAGAAAGAAAAATGCCAAAAGAAAACCGTCCCAAAAAAAGAGTCCCCACATCTCAAAAATAAGCCTTTTGCCGACTATTGCCGTGAAGAGCCTACCAAAGGACCGAGTCCCTAGAAAGGATGATAGCGGTAATGGTCGGTCTTCCCTCATTTTGCAATAATATTCACCTTTTTACTTGGATTAGTTGAGCGGTTTTGAACATGGGACGACCCTCTTGGCTCATCGTTAAAGGGGGCGGGTTCTCACTTACCTACAGTGTCGACTAACACCGTGGTTCATCCTTTTTCCATCCCGCCGATCGTCCGGTAGTACGTTCTTAGAAGGTTAGGAGGACCTAGGTAAGTTACCAACGTTTTTACTGCTTTGTTGTCATACTATTAGGGTTTAGTTCATCTCAACTTGTGTTATTAGCTTGGGAACGTTGTCACTTGCCCTGAGTCCTAAACCGGTGCTTCTTTCACCGCTTTTTAGAGGGAAGCGGTATTTATTTCTTTTTGGGTGCAACCGATTACTTGTTAGTGCGTATGTTTGTTTGTGTGTGTGTTTTTGTGTCCGGTTACATCCACAGTTTTGTCGCAAGACCCCACTTGTCTTGCAGAGTGCACTTTCCCTCTAAGTGTACTCGCGTGACTTGAAAGGGCGTAGGGTGCGCTAATACCCGCTCGGCTAGTTTAGTAGTTAGTTTGTGCTTACTCGAGGGCGAGTAAGAGTTAAGTGTGGGGGAGTTGATAAGTGTAGTTTGTAGTGCCTAACTTGTTGTATTTGGTTTTGTATTTCCTTGAGAAATCGCTCTTTGGAGCGATTTCGGGGCTACTTATACTTCTTCTAGCTCGTTTTAGGTTCCCGAGACCATTCATGAAGAATTGGAACGATTCCGACTCGTTTCATAAACTTTTGGAGCCAACGAAGAGAAGGAACGATCACTCGGTGCCTTGGATTCGATCCCGAGACCTTGGGACCCATTTTCAAGGCCCTTAGACTCGATCCCGAGCCTCGAGAATCGATGAGAAGCCCATGAGAAGCAAGGAGGGACCAAAAAGATCATATTGGAGGCCTACAAGGCCCTTCTCGGGCGGGATAGTGGCCTTCCCGACCGGGAAGGGGTGCACAAATTGAACAGCTCCTGTTTTGGGGCCGTCCCCGACGGGACCACTTCGTCCACAAAGGGACCACATCGTCCCGGATGGGACCATCTAGTCCCTGACGGGATGGGCAAGCTGCAGCACGAGACTCTTCTTTTCATTCTCCTTCACTTTTGTAACCTTATAAATACTTCCCCCTTGTATTGTTTAAACATCTTTACATTACCTTAAACTATCTTAGGCCTCTCTACAACATTCAAACCCTAGATTTAGTTTCTTCTTTCATTAGTTTAATCTTAGATTAATTTAATTAGTTAATCTTGTATTAAAGTTCTCTTGAAGAATCCATCAATTCTTGACAACTTTTGATGGAGATCATTTGGGTGTTCTTTTAATACAAGTTCTCATCTTTTTCATCATCATGTAGTTGGTATAATCTCTTTTCTCTTGTTCTTTATTTGTTTATCAAGTTTCAATCTTTACATATTGATTAGTGTTCTTGTTTGTTCATTATGAATGTTTGGATGTTTATATTGATTTCTCTTGTCTATGTTAGTCTTAGTTTGATAATGAGTGAGTAGATTCCTTGTGGGGTTATTAGGGAGATTAAGTGTGGATTATGGATGATTAGGGCTTGATTATGGGTAAAGGTGATTTCTTTGTTGCTAGTCACATATTGGGCACACTATGTGTTTGTTGTATTGCTTGTGTGGGTAGTAGTGGCCAATGCTTCTCATACTTGTATTCCTCTTCTCATTGTTTGACTAATTTGTGATTGAATACTTATGTTTTGAGTAGCATCTAGCATGTGTGTTCGGGACTAGTCTTAGACACGAGAGTGCGGACTTGGGCTTTGGCGCGAGAGCGCAAACCGACCTTAGTAGCTAAGTGGCAGCTACACCCTTGATTACCCAACCACCCTACTACACTTGAGAACCCGACCTAACTCTACTCCCATTCTTATTGTTTCATCCTTCTAGTTAGTCATCATTTCTCTAGTTCATTGCTTAGTTAATCTTTAGTTGTTTCATTTAGCCTATATTATATCTAGTTCATTGTTAGTCCACTTTCTTCACCTCCAACCACCATAGTTTGTCAATTATCATCTTCTTTGTGTTTGTTTGTGACTTAGTCTCGTTTTCGGTCGACCTAGTCTAGACATTACATAACCGTCTCCGTGGACACGACCCGACTTACCCTACCTACCCACTAGGATTAGTTGGTTAATTACTTGACGGTGGGGGACGCGGCGGAACCTTACCATCACACTCCATACAAGCCGCGCCCACGGAACTCTAGTCCTGCGACATCGGAGCTCCTCATAGGCCCTAGAAATCGAATAGCAAGTTAGCGAACCATGTCAAACTCCATTCACATACATACTTTTAATCTTCTCCTTCGCCTGACAAATATTCTTCCACGCCCAAGTGACATCTGTATTAGGTTGATAATCACTCCACACAGTTCCTTTCAGATATATGATGTTGACCCCTCGGACCCATAAACGATCCGGTTGATCAAATACCCACGAAGCCAATTTTGCCACTGCTGCCTCGTTCCAAGTAGTTAACTCTCTAAGACCCAGGCCACCTTCCTCCTTAGGACAACAAATCTTCTCCCAACTCACTAAAGCTCTATTAGTTCCTTCCACTCCACCATTCCAAAGGAAATTGCGACAAAGAGAACAAATTCGAGCCATAACATATTTCGGGATAATAAAAATCATAGCCCAATAATTATGCAGCTGTGACAGCACAGCCTACACCAAGGTCTTCCCGCATAGGAAAGCTTCCGGGCACCAATGCTAGATATTCTCGAGGTAATGCGCGCTAACAGTTTTTCACAATCATTCTTACCTAGTCGAGTACTTTGGATAGGCAATCCAAGATAACGAAAAGGCAACGTACCTTCTACACAGCCAGAAAACTGAAGTTTAGCTGCTTTCCTATCCTCATCGACTCCTGCAAAATAAGCATGGGACTTGCTCACACTAATGCTCAATCCCGAGGCCCTGCTTAAATGGTTAAGCTTCATCAGTCCATATTTAGGATGATATTTGAAATTCCTATCCATCTTGCCATGGTTCAATATCCGAGAAAAATACTTCATGCATATCGTGAATAGCAACGGAGACATTGGATCACCTTGTCTGAATCCCCTTTTCCCTCGGAAAAACCCGAAATTATACCCGTTTGCACAAAGAGAGTAAGAGACCGATTTGACACACTCCATAATCAGCCCGCGGAAATGGTCAGGAAAATCGAATGCACGCAGCATTTGATCCAAAAAACTCCACTCCATGCTGTCGCAATCCTTATGGATGTCAACTTTAAATAGGCATCGAGGCGAGATACGACCTCTTTTATACATTCTGACAAAGTCCTGATAAATAAGCACATTCTCCACAATACTCCTTCCCTCAATAAATCCTCCTTGAGTAGAAGAAATTAAATAAGGCAACACTCGACCTAGCCTCGTACAAATTATTTTAGCAATACATTTATACAAGACATTGCAACAAGCTATCGGCCGGAATTCTTTCACAGTCTGAGGTAAATTCACCTTCGAGATCAAAGTGATATTAACACAATTTATCTGTTTTAGAAGCTTACCTGAGACAAAGAAATCTTGGACAGCTGCCACCACTTCATCTCCAATAATATCTCATGAATCAATAAAAAAATTACTCGAATAGCCATCCGAACCCGGAGCTTTATCTCGTGGAATACTGAACAGCGCATTTTTAATTTCCTCCTCGGTCACCCTATTTTCCAGCCTCCTCTTATGTTCTTTAGAACAAGTCTTTCCTTTTCGAACAAGGTTCATATTAATAGGCTCTACATTTCGAGACTCCCCCAAAAGAGCCATATAATATCGCAAAAAAGCACCCTCAATATCGGCTTTAGTAACACATTCCAGCCCATCATCATCAAGAATTTTGGATATCGAATTATATGCTCTCCGTGCCCTCAGAAGACCATGAAAGTACGTTGAGTTAACATCCCCATCTTTCACCCATTTTCTGGCTCATATTCTCCTTCGATTTCTGGCTCATATCAAGGTTCATATTCTCCTTCGATTTCTGGCTCCAAAAGTCCGCTCTAGCAACCTGTAGGAGACGGACCTGCTCATTCATACTAGACTCTTCTTGCATATTAACTTCGGTGCAGTCAGTACGCAACAGAACTTGCAGCTCCTCAAGCTTGATTTCCGCTTGTGCGAACCGATTTTCTATATCAGAGAAAGAACTAGCATTCAATTCCTTCAGAGGTTTCTTCAAATTCTTCAATTTCGTGACAACCTGGAACATCTTTGTCCCTCTAATCGACGTACCCCAACAGCTGGACATGCAAATTTTGAATTCAGTAGCCTTAATCCACATGTTCATGTATTTAAAACTTCTGTTCTTCCTTTCCAGTGGCTGTCCCAGCTGGACAATACACGGGCAATGATCGAACGTACCCTCAGGCAGGAAGTTCGCAAATCCATTCGAGAATAACCCCAACATGTCATCGTTAACCAAGCATCGATCAATGCGACTATATACTCTAGTTTTAGCTACTTTATGTTTATTATTCCAAGTGAACCAAGTCCCACTCGTCTTGAGATCACTTACATCACAATTAGCCAAGCAATCACGGAATTGGCACATAGCCTCACCCAAAGATATGCCACCCAGCCGATCTCGAGCGTCAATAACACAATTAAAGTCACCCAAGATCATCCAAGGACCTATCAAGGCATAGGACTCAAGCCTCCGCCAAAGTTCGACTCTTCCCGAGGTAGAATTAAAGGCATACACAAAGGTAAGCAAATACTCCTTCCCCGATCTCGTAGTCACTTTAACATGGATGCTTTGATTACTATACTCCAATATCGTTAAGTTCACTCTTTCATGTTTCCATAAAAGCAAAACTAGACCACCTTCGTAACAATGATTATTAGTCGTAATGCTCCACTCATAGAAAATATTCTGATGAACTTTTGCATACGATTTATTCTTTATTTTAGTCTCAAGCACACCAAAAACTTCTACATGTTGCCTCCTAATAAACTCACTAATTGCACGCTTCTTATTTATATTACACATGCCGCGTACATTCCAAAACCCAATATTATGTACTTCCATGGATAACTAATTCAAGACCAACCCCTTCCTTTCCTTCATCCCTCTGTTTTCTTGGCAATGAACCCCTAACCACATCAGCAAAACTACGCTGCAAAGTTGTTTCCCTCAGCACAGTGCTCCGGTTAACAATGATAGGTTGCTTCGCCTGTGGCTCCTTATTCAAGGTAGTGGCAGCCAGCTGCTTATTGCCAGCCACACTCGGTTTCTGCAGTCCACTCGGATTCCGTGTGTGCACTACCCCCTCGTTCTTCTTTTGCTTAGCTTCTAATCTAGCTTTCTTCAATTCCTCCTTCTTACAGTCACTAATATCATGACCGTAACCTCTACATTTACTACACCAAATAGGCTTCCACTCATATTTGACTCGCACATCGACAACAAACCCATGCTCATCCAAAAATTTGACTGAGTTCTTGAGTTTTTGTCCCACCTTGGCCAAGACCATTACCCTAGCATACCCCAACCTAGTGCGTTCCTCCGTAGCTAAATCAGATTTAACATACGGTCCCACCAAAGAGGCAATTCGAGGAAGGCATCGACCCCAAAATTTCAACGGTAACTCATGCAATTGTATCCAAATAGGTACTTCTTGCACATCTTCCTTATCAATTTTAGCATCGGGAGTCCACTCTTTTACAATTAAAGGCTTATTATCAAACATAAACAAGCCATGATTAAGAATAGTTACCTTTGCTTCTTTGTTATTGAACCGAACTACAAAAATCCCATTTGGAAGAAATGAAATTTTATCAATCGCATGATCCTTCCAAATTCTCTTCACATATCCCTCTACTACTTCCCATGGAGGATTAGCACCCATAATGAAGCAACAGACCGCGTTGCTCCAAGACTCCACCTCTTCCTCAACGTCTTCTTCCGAAAATCTCATCAATTCATCTTCCTCCTCGACGTAAATAGTTTTTTTCCCATCCCTTTGTTTCCACCCAATACTGCCAATAGGGTTAGTTTCTGGGACATATTCCGATACTTCCTCCGAAGCATTCTCCTCTTCGGTCTCCGACTCGAAGTTGAGACCTGGAATCTCATTCAAGTGATTGTTACCTGTAGAACTATCTTCAGTCTCATTCAAATTTGTTTCATAATTGATTGTTTTTTTAGTAGTTGTTTTATGTAGCTTTTCTTCTTTCGCTGCAGATGACATTGGTTTGGGCCCCTTCACAGCAGGCTGTGTCTTCGTCCTCATGATTCAATACTCCAGAAATCGCCGCTAAATCAGATTGTCTCAGTCAATACAGAAGTAACGCACGGATCGCCAATGATCGCTAGATTGTCTCCAGAGCAGGGTTTTCGTAATTGCATTGGAAGTTGTTGATTTAACTTTTTATCTTATAATTTCCGCGGCATGTTCATGAATCATGACTATTATATGTTCATGACAATTTCTGTGGTACTGTATAGGTCACTATGAATGACTATGTTCATACATACAGTCATACGACATTACGGGATATTATGGTGAATGATTATTGATTTGTCAAAAAATTTAACTTTTTGTTTGTATTTTGTTAGTTTAATACGGAGTATTTAATTTTATAATACTAAAATTTTACAGTTATTGTTTCTTATGACGAATTCAATCAAATTTTAATTTATTGACACGAATACTTTTGACATGAATAATTTATATACTAATAATCTTGATTATATTATCAAGAGGAAAATATGGCAAGAAGTCAAAGTTACAATTTTTCTTCTTTTAATAGAAGATATTTGATTGATAAATTGGTCTTATAAACCGTATATATGAATGCATCTATTTTGGAGACAATAATCCAATATACAAGGAGTTCATATGAGGATTCGATATTTTTTATCCTTCAACCTTTTTATAAAAGGTGTTTAATTATTTAATTCAGTCACGTAGACCACATATATCTATGGATCATTTTCAATTTAAAAATCCATATGACGAAAGCTCATATAATTTTGCATCCGAAGTTCCAAAGCTATTTAATTTATAACTATGAGCGGTGAAAATAATGTTATTATCCTGTATGGTGACAAATATTTTGGACAGAAGTTCCATAAAAAAAATGTATACTTGAACTATACACGATTATTTTGGGTGATAATGCTAATACAGCTATCCCAAAAAAATACGATATCGCGGAAATAAAGTGGCCTTATAGTCAGCGTATAGTGAAAAATTAGACTCCGTGTGAGTACATACATGAAATTGTATCGAGATAATTATCACTTTAAAGTTGAAGTTGAAAAATTTATACTCCGTGTGAGTAAAGTACATGAAATTGTACTATTTTCATATCTTTCAAATTGAATTAAAATAGCGAGCCTCATACAATTGATTAATAGTCATTATTCTTGGTAATGGATATGGCATGAATAAAATATTCGATTAACGACCATTATTTCATGAAACGAATATGGCATCGGTTACAATATTAATTAAGTGATGAAAGTTATGTCACCGACACTGGCTAAATGCAATGAGGTGAATATTTTAATTATTCGTTTATTTAAAAAAACACTGATATTTTTACCGGAAATGATATAGTAAAGATCACAATATCTTGTGAAGGCAATGTGATAATGCGACCACGTATTTATATGGTGAAATAAATGATCAGTTTGTTAATGATCAATTTATATTATAGTTGTTATTATTATCACATGGAATTGAATTACTCTAAGAGTAATATATATAGTCATATTCCAGGAATGAATATTGACGGATCTTTTTTTTTTTGGTAAAGGGTAAGTATATATATAAATGAAAATCGTATCAATTTACAAGGATGTGACTACATCAGCTTATGTAGCCATCTGACATCTTTTGCATGAACTGGGTATCTAATTTTACACATGATGCTATTCCTTACATCCATTTTAATCATCTTAACAGCACAACTCGGCCATTGAACTAATCCTTCAATTCTGCAGACGTTCCTCTGTCTCCAAATATGATAGATCACTGCATTAATCACAGCACAGAGGACGTTCCATTGCAGCCTCGTTCCCCTCAGCTTGGACGCCCCCCCCCCCCCCCCCAAAATCGCTTCTTAATTTTTTTCCCCACCCACTTACTCAAAAGATAACTCGGGAGCTCCAATCACACCTAAAAAATAGATGCTCCACACTCTCCTCCTGCACTTCACACAAATAACATAGGTCGGATTCTAAAATCCCAAACCTCAAAAGTTTCTGTCTCGTGTTTAAAGCTCCCCTAAACACAAGCCAAGCAATAAAGCTGTGTTTAGGAATGCTCCACCCACTCCACACAATCTGAGCCCACGGAACATTAGGTCTACGGCACCTAAGCTCATCATAGGCCATCGAGATCGAATAATGCGTCATCGACCCATGCCACACTCCGTTCGAACACATCATCTTGATTTTATCCTTTGCCTGACAAATCTTCTTCCAAGCCCAAGTAACATCAGTATTCGGTTGATACTCTATCCAATCAATCCCCTTCAGATAAATACTGCTAACCCACCGAACCCATAAACGGTCCGGTTGATCAAAGACCCAAGATGCCAATTTAGCAACAGCTGCCTCATTCCACGTAATAAGATCTCGGAGGCCTAACCCTCCCTCCTCCTTCGGGCAACAAATTTTCTCCCAACTCACTAAAGCTCTCTTGGTACCTTCCACCCCTCCATCCCATAAGAAATTACAACACAAAGAACCAATCCGATTCATCACATATTTCGGAATAATAAAGACCATAGCCCAATAATTATGCAGCTGAGATAAAACAGGCTGCACCAAAGTCAATCTTCCAGCATATTGACGGATCTTGCCTATTGTATTAGACACCAATTGTGTCATGTCACTATCATTTGCTATGGCCATATGACTAAATAAAATCAGTGTGCACATATGACTGAATGTAGCTAAACAAAAGTTTAGCCAGATGAGAATCGGCGGTGAACTGGTAAAGTTGACACGAAAATATTCAAGATGTGACAATTTGAGGTCATCCGGGTTCTTGTTACACCCGTTTCGATAAACCTGATGTTTATCTTGAAGGAAATATAATGACGTGCTGAAATTCTCTCGTGTATCATTAAAATTATATTTGAGGCAAGACAATACACTGAGATGAAATATTATATTGAAGATCTAAATATTACTCGTAGTTGGATAATAGACATGAACGTCCATATCTGGTTGACCTTTAAGTCTTTATTACGTGACCTGTAGTTACACTGAATTTTACGAGTAGTCCATTTAATCAGAGTTCACAATTTGATTATTATGAACATGATGATGATCTCCTGAATGAGCAATTTTAATTCAGCACGTAAAAACCAACTGTATTAAGTTGAGCTTCCAAATATATTATTTTACTGAAGAGAATCATTTGATAAAGTCTATGAAATATGAGACGAATTCTAAGGTGGATATCGCCCTTTAAATCTATCAGGTAATGATAGTTTTTATCACTTCAGGGGGAGATTGATAAGGATAAGATGGTAAAAACAAACAAGGAATATTGATCTCAACCGAACTTGAAGTTCAGACTTGTTTTGAATATGAAATACATCAATTAGAGGTTCATGAAATATGAATAATGATTTGATCATTGTGTTATGATGATGTATATAATGATATGTCAGCTTGATTACCTTATCTTATCAAATTGTGGTGTAGCGAACTATAGATCAATCGTGAATAGTAGATGTAATAAACATTAAATTCTTGCCAGATTTTCAATAATCACACATGATATAGTGTGAGAGTCATATTCGGTTCATTTGTTATAAGAAAATGGCAAGCATGTGCAGTTGGTACTCGTAAAGAGTAATGAAATTAAATGTCCCGAAGTGGCATAGATATCTGATGATAATAGATGACCTTTATGAAAAGATTGGTACCAAACATATTCAGATTCAGATATCATTAATCAGTACTGATGATAAGAAATTATATCGATATATTAATTCGTTCGTTGAACTGAATAATATTTGCGCGCGAGATTCTATGAGCCCTATAATAGGGATCTTATATAAAAGTCCATTTTGATTGTTGACGTACAATTTATGGTTACAAAATGAGCTCATGAACTGTAGTCCACGTATAGGCCTGAAGTTAATCAAATTATGAATGTTGGTGGAGAATATATTGTACAGTTTGCATTTGTGTCTCATGTGCATGTAATATAGTTATTTTATCATTGCATATTAGTTTAAGGTTGCATTGTTGTATCAATTTAGAATATACATTATCAATCACTGTTCATATTATTACATGCATGCACGATATTATTATTGTTATATTACAGGATATATGTTTAAAAGGAGATCATACTCCTAGAATGATAAGTACTCCGGGAAGGAGCTTACACTATAAATGATCAGCACATGAGGGTGGTTGATCAAATGAGTTTCCGAAGGACTCGTGATTAACTATATGAACCTCTACCCGATAAGTGTATTTATGAAAGCATTCAACATGCATGTGATAGGATGTGAATTCACGGTTTCATTGTCTCAACTTGAAGTTTGAGCGTATGAGAAATCATACATGAATAAATTTTTTGCCATGTGAAAATACTTTATGGTCCAGAAGCGCCATAATAGTTGGAAAATAATGTAGTGGAATGCTACAATGAGTCTGTCAATCCGTACAATGGCAAGAAAGATTAATTATTATTTAAGATAAAATCAGATTGAATGATTCTCCGGAAGATAATCAGTTGAGAAATAATGTTAGCTATACACTTTCTCCCTTCGACTTGGTTTTTGTCCCAACGGGTTTTTTCCTAACAAGGTTTTTAACGACGTAGCGTCATAGACGTGTTAATACGCTATAGTTATAATCATCATAATTTTGAGATGATGAGATACATATTTGGTAATGCATTGAAGAAGTCATGAATGACAATGTCCAGATTGTGAGTTTCGAAGAAATATGATTTTGAAATTATTAAAGATTCCTATTGATTGAAGATACCAAGTTTGTCGGTTACGATAAATCCATTTCAACGATCATGAAGTTAAATGAAAGAACGGATCATTTCAAGACATATCAAGAAGTGTAATTAATCATCAAGGGGCGTAAGCAGGCGCTGTACTCTTTTTCCTAAGCCATGGTTTTATCCCACTGGGGTTTTGTAGACACCCGCATTTTGAATGCCAGGTGTCTATGGCAGCTTCCAAAAAACACCCGATGATGATCGGACGCTAACGTGTTTCTACGCGCTCGGATACGGGCTCAAATCCATTAGTTGCTGGCTAACGCACTTATGGAGTACAAATCTCACAAATCAACCTCAAATCCAGGTCCAGTGGGCCGTTTCCAATCAAATAAGGCTAATTTGGGCCGAAACCGACACCGGAAATAAAACCGACTTTTAGCGATTGGGTCAACCCCGGTCAAAGTCCTTTCCGAGACATACAAAACAACCCCTCACAACATCAAAAGTCCAAGTCAAACACAAAACCCATCAAATATCCAAGGTCACGGTCCAAAGCAATGGACCCGCGCGACCCAGCTTGGCCACTCGATCGAGTGCCCCACCCACTCGATCGAGTGGGCCCATATTCAAGCCCGATTGCAGGCATAACGGGCCACTCGACCGAGTCAGCTGGTTACTCGGTCGAGTAACCCTAATCGGGTGCCCTTGCCTTTGCCTATATAAGCAACCCCATGCACACACAATTGCACACTTTTTTACACACAACTTTACAACCCTAATTCAAACCCTAGCACTACACTAGCAAACCCTAAACCTAGCTTTAGGAATCGAAACCCTAACCACCATAACTCGACCTCCATAAACCTCGAAACTCCCGTGTTAAAGCCGCGATTACGAGTCCGATCCGAGACAAGAACATGTTGGTTGAGGGTGCCAAAACCCCTTTCTTTCCTTCTTCTCTTCCTCTCGTCATCTTCCTCCTTTTCCACGTCTTTTTTTCGTTTTTATTTTATTTTGTTCATCGCATCATAATATCAATAATACCGTTAGCATTAAAACATTAAAATACTTGTCGATTTGTGTCGAGTGTGAGTGATGGTGGGATAAGGGAAACCGAATATACAAGTGTACTGCACACAGCGTTGCCGGTCGCTTATCCCATCACCCCGATCATTTGATTATTGAAACAAGTTAACTTAAACAATAATCCGTTTTATTTCGTTTTTATCATTATTCAAGTCGCATATTTGCATCGATTTTCAAAAACAAGCATTCTATTTAATAAGGGTCGAAACTCGTTGACGCGGATCCGACATCACAATCTCTAGGGATTTATTTCGATGTCGGAGAAGCCGAGGGAATCAAGTTTTCTAATTCAAAGCAAGGTGTCGATCCATTAGATTCGATACCAATTCCATAATTGGATGTCGAATCTAGCGATCTAGTCACATAAATTAATTAACGCGATTTACTCATATCGCGATAGTTAATTTAAGACGACTAAAATCAATTTAATATTTTCACTCTAGTATTTCATATCGATTCAATAATCGAATATGGGATACAACAAGTATTCAAATTCGGAATAGAGTATAAATCCCACAATATTTATATTCTGTTCAACAAAATCAATGATTCGTAAAAAACCCGAATCGAGCATAAGTCATACAATATTTATGCTCAATTCGGGAAAACCGTCGAATTATCAAAAATCAAAAGCAATTTCAAAATCAATAGTAAAATTGCAAGCGAACCTGGTTCGTACAGGTGCCACTCGACCGAGTGCCTCGGCCACTCGATCGAGTGACATCACAACTTAGCGAGCAGAATGCTCTTTTGACCTCTACTCGGTCGAGTCTCATAGTGACTCGATCGAGTAGCGACGTACTCGACCGAGTTGGCCAATAACTCGGCCGAGTAAGGTCTAAAACGCAAAGCAGAAACCTCTTTTAGAGGTCCACTCGATCGAGTCTATCGACCACTCGATGGAGTGACCTCATCACGACCAATACCGTGAGTCGTACATTCTTCTTTTTAAACTCGATAGTATTTTACGACTTGGGTCGACACGTGTCTAATTAATCACGTGTATTACTATCTTTTCAAATCATGCATCATCTCGCTACATCATTCAATTTTATTCAATAATTTGCAAACCGTTATTATCATCATCTCGTTACTAACCGTTTGTTCTTTTGTCAATTTAATTCTTGTTTATTTTATCGTACTAAAATGAACCCGCATGCTAAAATACAACTTTGACGTTAATTTTAGTTGCATTAAATTGACATAGAAACCCTTTTTCAATTTCATTCACATGCTTAGGGAAAATAATCTTTGCATATCATTTTCTCGTTCAACTAACGCGCGTATTAGAAAGTCACTCGAGATCTTAGTAGAGGCCGCTAAATGCGGGCGGGGTTGGGTGTCCTTCGTGGGCTTCCCAACACGTACCCTCACCCCTTACTCAAAACCTCGGTTTCCGGATGCCCGAAACCGTTGGCGCACGAGAGTCATTCAATACACGATATCCGATAATGTCGGTATCAGTATCAAATGCAAAGGGACGAGCCCAATAAACTCTGACATTGAAAATAGGCCGTATTTTGTATACGGCCCACTACGACATAGAGTGGGCTCGAATGGTTCCGAATAACCACAAAATTCGGTGGCGACTCCACTTTGACCTAAATTTCAATTCGATCCATTCTCATATGGAGATTCATTCGCCTACCCAAACCCGCGCGTGGCCGCGTCGGGGTGGACCTATGTCATGTCCACAATTTGGCGACTCCGCTGGGGATCTACTGATGCGTGACTTACCACCGGCATCCTCAGGGTGAGACTCGAATAGAAATCGTTTGACAAATACAATACGCGTTTTAGTTTTACGGTTCATGCATAACCCATATTTTCCCGGGCCGGTACTCGCGACCGACGTCCCACTATACCATTGATGTACTCCAATATGGATATGTCAAAAGGTGTCCATAGTCGATTCGAGTGGGTTTCGCGGCATTTTCTAAGATCAACTCGACTTAGGAAGTCCGTCCCGATCAACGTCTAGACTATGTACACTGGTATAGACCCTCAATACACCGACCGAGACATAGTGTAAAGCATACATGGCGTCGTTATAATGCTTGTGTGACTATGTGCTACTTGGTTTCCGAGTCGTTTTCAAAACCGTCTTTTTTCAAAGATTGCATCTTTTTCAAACTATTTAATTTCAAAACCCGGGACGCATACCGAATTTAGGACTTATGATTTTACTCAAAATAGCCTATTTTAGCCTGTATGCCGCCCATTTCAAAACTCGAAAATATTTTCGAACTTTCAAAACCGAGGCCCAATACACTTTCCGATTTTCTCGAAAAATTAGGCCTCTCTACCGAGTTATCTCAGAATTTCCAAACAATCAATTTTCAAAACCTTCCTCTCCTTAGGACTTCCCGTATTTAGCAGTGTCGGGTCGTGACTTAAGTTGTCAAGGTCTTTAGCGTCAAAACTCTGTCGATCCTACATCACAAGTTTCTCCCCTATCCCAGTCCGCCTTATTAGACTAAGGCAAGGCCCGCCTACGTAGGACAAACCCCTACAAAGGAGGGCCCGTCAACACAATCAAGTCCAAAGTCTGGGGATGTCTCACGTGAACCTTCCTTCGAACAGGACTCGACCCACCCGCCAAATCCTAAGGAAGGCCCACATTCCACAAGTCACCCGTCTAGGTGTCTTTTCCGAGTCATTTCCCTTTTTTGTCTTGTTCGGGATGTACTTTCTATTCCGGGATTTTGGGCTAGTTTCTGATTACATGGTGTTCCTACAGACAGGCCACCCGAGACTAGATAACAACGCAAGATGAACGAATTGAAAAATGCTCTGGCCAAGATCGAGACTCAACTGACTACTATCCAGGCTAGCCAAGCAACGCTAGCCACACGCCTAAGCGCCGTAGAAAAGATGGCCCCTGTTGAAGGAGCTGAGCCCACTGGGCCCATAGCCGAGTTGATCAGTGTTGTTCGCAGGCTCGAGGAACAGGTTCACCTTTCAACGAATAACTCGATCCACACTGAAAATGCTCGTACTTATTCGCCTTTGAACGAGAAGCTACCGGCCAACCTCAACTTGACGGGAATTCCTATGTTTGAGGGTACTGAAGACCCGGTCCACCACATCCGGGCCTTCAAGGACTTCATGGCGGTCAAAGGGGTGAAGTCCACCATGTTCAAGCACCTATTTCCTTCTTCCCTAGAGAAGCATCCTAAGGCCTGGTTTTACAGGCTCGATCCCAAGAAATACAAGACCTGGGATGACGTGGCGACCGAATTTGCTCGGAACTACGCCGATAACACTGAAATCCATACTACAATGCGTACTCTGGAAGTAATGGCCCAAGAGCCCAAAGAACGGTTCACAAAATATTTGCAAAGATGGCGGGCCGAGAGTGTAAAGCCGGTCGACAAGCCCGGCGAGAAGGCCCTAGTGGAAGTTTTCGTCAAAAACCTCCTACCGGGTCCACCTCCGGTATGCTATCATCCCAAACTTTGCTGTCCTTACTGAAATGGGCACGAGGATCGAGGATGACTTGAGACTAGAGAGACTGACTAAGGCCTCTACCAAAGGTTATCAAGGGGCTAGTTCATCTACAAACAAGCCCACACCTGCAGCTGCAACTCGCAGCATCTTTGGTGAGGTAAATCTGCTCGACACCTCATCCAAGAAGAATACACCAAATCGGGTATTCACAGATATAGGGACTACCTATACTTATGCCTTACAAAGGCTATCTTCGAAGGACCTAATTCAACCGATAGGCCCAACCGCAGAGTCTCCAGTAGAGAAGAGGCCCAAAACTTATAACGCCCAGGCCTACTGCCAGTATCATCGGGGTAACGGACATGATACTGAAAAATGCTTGAGACTAAAACATCTGATCTAAGATCTTATCAAGAGCGGGAAAATCCCGTTGCCCGGAGACAAGCCGAGCAACAAAGAAAATTCGTTCAGCGCCCATGAAATATTCACGGGGGAAGTAATCGATTATTCTCACCTCATTTCTCCTTTTATCCCACAAATCAACGGGATATGGTTCGATGACGAGGATGATGCTTACCTGACCAAAGGGGAAGCTGTCCCCATTACCCTTGAGGAGGTCCGAAAGGCTAAGTCCAAAGCTTTAGCCACTAACCACCTCGCCGCAACTGGGCGTTCTACTTCAACAACCGTCACTGAACTTGCCAGGACTGAATCTACCCTCGAAGAACCGAGCACTGACACGGCCCTGGTCCAGCAACTAAAGAGGGTTCGAGCTGACTTAACCATATGGCAACTACTAGTTAGCTCACAAGCTCATCGGGAAGCACTAAATAAGGCTCTCGATGAAATCAAGGTCGACTCGCAGGTTACCCCTTCTGAAATGGTAGCCACTATTATGCCTTTTCTCAAAGGCAAGTCCAAGGAAGAAGGCCCACTCATAACCTTCTCTGAAGCTGATCTGCCACCGTTTTGGCCCAATCATAATCTGGCCCTGTACATCACAGTCATCTGCCGAGGCAAGTACCTCCCGATGACCCTAATCGACAATGGATCTACTGTAAATGTCCTACCTCTAAGGACTGCTAGGACCCTCGGCATCACTGATGCCGACTATCTCCCAACAGCGGAAACTATCCAGGCTTTCGACGGAAGCCCAAAACCGGTTGCTTGGGCCGTTAAACAGACTATCATAACGGGCCCAATCGAGAAAGAACTGGAGTTCCAGGTGATCGACGTCACCTCCTCCTTCAACCTTCTACTAGGAAGGCCTTGGATCCATGTAGTTAAGGCCGTATCCTCCACCCTCCATAGGAAAGTCAAGATGCCACTTCAAGATGGCATCATCACACTAGAAGCGACCCCGATGACCGTGGCTAGCTGTAATGCCACAAGCCGGGCCGAACCACGAGGATTCGACTTCGTGGGTATGGTCGAGGAGGAATATCTCTTCAAGCCTTACTTCACCACTAGCATCGACACGATGCTACAAAATCTGGGTTACCTACACGGAGCCACCTCAAGTACCTTCCGGCAGGGAAGATCATCGTGGTCCTGGACAACGGAGAGTCTCGGCTCGGATTGGGATATACTATGAGCTCGGAGAATGTGGGCCGGACCGGTGCAGTCAAGTTCGTCACTCCCGTATTTGGGGCGATCCAAGTGGGCCTCTACCAACCCACCATCACATATCCCGAGACCAAAATGGCTCGGGAATGCAATTACATCCCTGATGATATATTCACCATCGTTCAAGCCGAATCCGAGAAAGGTGAAAACGATGCCGAGCCAAAAGATGATATATCCCTGATGATATATTCACTGGGGCTCTTATTCGGGGAAGACAAGGCCATCCCCGCTCCAAAAGATGATTTGGTCAACCTGATCCTCCGCAGCGATCGGTTTGACCCAACCAAACTAATCACCGAAGTCGGTGCAAACACCGAGAAAAGGGCTTGGAGGAAGACCGTCAAATGGACCGACAGCCAGGGACGGATCTACAAGCTGGCCACCGGCGAGGGAGACATGCCGGATACTGAGTCCGAGTCTGAGTCTGAGTCTAGGAGGTCTGGTGCTAAAGTCGAGTCTGTAATTCCCTTTCCCTTAGCCACATCCACGGAGGTCTCGGGGCCTGTCCCAAGACCTCTCCGTATCCCGCCACTGACCAATGATCAGATGGCAACTCTATTCGAGCTATTTTCCAAATTTACCATTAATAATAATATTGAAAACCATTCTGCTTACGACTTGTCTTATTTCCAAAACTTTCTCAATTTCAAAAATTTTATATGCAATGACATTGAGAAATCTGACGAACAGGTACCTCTGTCTCCGCATCTGATCGAGCAGCTCGAACAAAGGGAGTCCCGAGATCCAATAATCGAAGAAACCGAATCCATCAACGTGGGAACCACTTTGGAGCCCCAGATGCTTAAGTTGGGCCTATCCTTAGATCCCGAGGAGAGAAAACAATTCACAGATCTCCTCCAAGAATTTAAAGACGTCTTCGCATGGTCCTACAAGGACATGCCGGGTATAGACCGGGAAATAGCTGAACACCGAATACCCATCAAAGATGGGTGCAAGCCGGTAAAGCAGAAACTCCGAAGAATGAAGCCCGAATGGTCTCTCAAAGTCAAAGAAGAGGTAGACAAACAATTCAAAGCGGGTTTTATACAAGTGTCTGAATATCCAGACTGGGTTGCAAACATCGTGTCGGTACCCAAGAAGGACGAAAAGGTGCGAGTATGCGTGGACTTTCGGGACCTAAACAAGGCCAGTCCAAAAGACGATTTTCCGTTACCACACATCGACATATTGGTAGATAATACGGCCGATCATGCCCTTCTATCATTCATGGACGGGTATGCCGGATACAATCATATTAAAATGGCAAAAGAGGATATGAGTAAGACCACCTTCATTACACCTTGGGGCACTTACTGCTACACTGTTATGCCATTTGGGCTCATCAATGCCGGGGCCACTTATCAACGGACCGCCACTACTTTGCTACATGACATGATGCATAAGGAAGTGGAGGTCTATGTGCACGACATGATTGTCAAGTCTAAGGACCGAAACGGGCACATTTCGGCCCTAAGAAAGTTCTTCACCAGACTACGCAAATACAATATGAGACTGAACCCACAAAAATGCAGTTTTGGGGTAACATCAGGCAAATTACTTGGCCATATCGTTAGCCAACACGGCATCGAGGTCGACTCAGCTAAAATCAAAGCCATCACCGAGATGCAACCACCTAAGACCGAATAAGAAGTAAGGGGGTTTCTCGGGAAAGTCCAATACATCAGCCGGTTCATTTCAAAGTTAACCATGGTATGCGAGCCCATTCTCAAGAAACTGAAGATCGGGGAACGGGTGCTATGGGACGACAAATGTCAAGCGGCTTTCGACAAAATCAAAGAGATTCTGTCTGCCCCGCCAGTACTAATGCCACCTCAACCTGGCTTGCCTTTGTCGTTATACCTAACGACGACCGAGACAGCCATGGGGGCTATGCTAGCCCAGACAGTTGATTCAGAAGAATGAGCTATTTACTACATCAGTAAAAAGTTCCTCGGGTATGAATGCAAGTATACGATGTTCGAGAAGACGTGCCTAGCATTGGTTTGGGTCATTAGAAAGCTCCAACATTACATGCTCAGTCACGAGGTACATGTGTTATCCAAAATGGATCCTATCAAGTACCTATTCGAGAAGCCCATCCTCAATGGCAGGATGTCCAGATGGACTTTAATGTTATCTGAGTTCGACCTCAAGTTTGTACCATTGAAAGCCATCAAAGGCCGGGTAGTAGCCGAATTCCTCGCTGATAGCCCGATATCCGAAGAAGGCCACACCGATACTTGGGCCTTCCCTGACGAAGACATATTCCATACCGATACCGAGACATGGGATTTGTATTTCGATGGGGCATCCAACTTCCGGGAATTTGGGGTCGGAATTCTGTTAATCTCACCCCAAGGGGAACACACCCCATTATCCATCAAGTTGGACTTCGACGTGACCAACAACGCAGCTGAATACGAAGCATGCATTCACGGGTTGCAAGCCGCCGCTGATTTAGGGGTAACAAACCTCCGGGTCCACAGTGATTCCTCATTGGTCATCAATCAGGCACTCCAAAAATGGAAAACTCGGAACGCCAATCTCGTGGCTTACCAAGCACGAGTACGGGTTCTAGAGAAACAATTCCAGAAGGTGGAATATATCTACCTGCCCCGGGAAGAAAATCAATTCGCGGATGCACTTTCCAAATTAGCATCTTTACTGAACATCCCGGATCACCTAACCAGCATGCCGATCTTTGTCGAAAGTCGGTCCGAGCCGGCCTATATCCATGCCATTCAGGATATCGAGATAACCGACCCAGAACCCTGGTAACAGGCTGTCCTAACCTACTTGACAACGGGAGAATATCCCCCGGGAACTGAAAACCGGGCCAAGAAGGCTTTGCGAAGATTGGCGACCCAATTTGTTCGCACAGACGACGGGAAATTGTAACAAAAGACGGCACAGGGGGCTCTCCTCCTGTGTATCGACAAAATACAGGCCGAAAAGGTCATGGCCGAGGTACCCGATGGTGAAAACGGTCCGCATATGAACGCCCATATGCTCTCCCGTAAAATCATGAGGCTTGGGTATTACTGGAACACCATGGAAACAGACTGCCAGTTATATGTCAAACACTGCCATAACTGTCAGATCTTTGGCAATGTACAACATATGCCATCTTCCCTATTATATACCATGACATCTCCATGGCCATTTTCGACATGGGGTATTGACATAATTGGAAAGGTGCACCCTTCCGGGGCGGGAGGTCATTGCTTCATTTTAGTGGCCATCGACTACTTCACCAAATGGGTCGAAGCTGAGTCATACCGTGTCTTGAACATCAAGCATGTGGCCAAATTCATCCAGAATAAGATCATCTGCCGATATGGGATCCCTCACGAATTTATCAGTGATCACGGGACCCACTTTCAAGCTGAAACTGCCGCATTGCTGGCAAAATATAAAATTCAGAGGCATACATCTTCACCTTACTGACCCCAAACAAATGGAGCGGTAGAAGTGGCCAATAAAACAATTGTCACCATACTTAAAAAGATGGATGAGAATTATCGGGACTGGCCCGACAAAATACCCTTTACCTTATGGGGTTATCGAACATCAATCCGCACCGCGACCAGAGCAACTCCGTATTATCTGACATATGGAATGGAAGCAGTCCAACCAGTCGAGCTAGAGGTGCCATCCCTCAGGATTATACTTGAAAGCCAAGTACCTGAAGCAGATTGGGTACAAGCCCGATACGATTCGCTAGTCCTTTTAGACGAACGGCGATCCCAGGCCCTCAACAACATCCAAGTATATCAAAAAAGAATCCAACGGGCTTTCAACAAAAGGGTTAGGTCTAGGAACATCAAAGAAGGGGATTTGGTCCTGAAATCGGTTCGTGCCTCACTACCGGTTGACCCAAGAGGAAAATTTAAACCCAATTGGGCTGGGCCATACTTAGTCAAGAAGGTCCTATCAGGAGGAGCGGTGATGCTGACAGACCTGGACGGGAATGAGTTCTTCAACCCGACCAACTTAGACCAGCTGAAGCGCTACTACCCATAAACCTTTATCTCAATGTCATTTGCAAAAATTAATAAAAATTTATTTTATAAATTTTCAAAATTATAGACAAGTCAATGAGTTAGAATTAACTATTCTACCGTCGCACATCTCAAATTTATAATCCTGATGTATTTCGAAAAATTGCAAAAAAAATAAATCAAATCAAATTTTGAACTACGTTTGGTTTGATTCCGCTAATTGTGGATACGTAGGCAACCCCTCAAAAGGGTACAACCACTGGAATAACGAAAAGACGGGAACGGTATTCAATAATACGTCTTTTATAAAAGTCTCGATAAACTCGGGATTACAAAAAAAAAAAAAACGCCTAAATCGGCATACACACAAAAAAAACACCACAAAAATAATAATACTCAAATAATAAAATAAAGGAGACTAATAGCCGGGCATCTTGCCCTTCCCCTTGTCCTTTGAGTCACGAGGAGCCCGAGGTCGCCGGGGCGGGGAAGAGCGTTCCCGAATTACAAGAGGAACCTCCTTAGCTCGAGCCCGTTTCTTCGATGTCGGGTCGTCTATCGTCTTCGGTCCAAGCCGGGCCCGAACATGCTCAGGTAGTCTGTCCCGTGGGCCAAGTCGGTTCTGCACGGCTAGTCTTGGGCCAAGTCTCTTTTCCAAGTCCGTCTAGGGCTCACTTTCCCCCGAGCACCTTTAGCACTAGTCCCTTCAGCTTGAGTCTTAGCCTTCTTCTTCTGTCCTGACATTAGACGAACTAAGGTAGTTGGAGTGTCTCCTTCATCAAAGAATCCCCTGTTGTCTTTAGCCTGCTCCCTTCGCAGCAAGTCAAAAGCCTCATCCACCTTCAAAGCAGCTCAGGCTTTAGCATCACCTGCTTTAGTCCACTTTGTATAGGAGCCTGAAACCCAAATCGAGTAGCGAGATTTGGAAACGGGCCAAGTGTGCCGGGTGTACCATCTTTGCATCCACGTATCGCACATCACGTCAGTCAGTTGGGTAGGGTCACTCACAACTGCTTCAATTTCTGGTATCCGTTGAGTCCGTCCGTACTGCCTTAGTATGCGATCCGGGTAGAGATGAATCGTTTGCCTGAAAGACAAGATTACTTGGTAACGAGCTCTGTCCCTTGGATCCAAGCCGGTCCAAACGTAGATGGGCCACCACGGCACAACCCATCGAATTAGCCGCCCGCCATGGATTGATAGCACCTCGTCCCAATACTTCTGAGTAATCTGGCAAGAAAAATCAATGGCCCGTCTCCTCGTCATCAGTTGGTTATGGCGGTAGTTGCTGGCATCAAGGGGAGGATCTATCACCGATAGCCTCTCATATAGCCAAATCTGAAAAAGGAAATAAAAGCATGAGATCCCGAGATGAAACAGACGTCCGCCTGATGACACTCGATCGAGTGCCAGGATAACTCGATCGAGTGGCATCCCTGAGAGCGAACAGGGGGCTTTTTATCGAGGGCATTCGATCGAGTGCCAGGGTGACTCGATCGAGTGCCCACTGCAGTAGCCAAACTCTCAAAAAAATTCAAAAAATCAAGAAATCGAGAAAAATAAAAATCCGACATACTTGCAACAAACGGGTGCTTCCGGTGAGACGGACGGACGAATCCCTCTTGCGATTGTCCAATCCTTGGGTTATTTCACCCGTAATCAACCAAGCCGGGCTGTGCTCCGTCTCCATTAAATCAACTACGGTCAAGAGACGGATATGAGCCATACATGATAACAAGTCCATGTGACCCTCAAAGGCATAAACATGGAGCATACAAAAAGAAAAAGCCATACGGCTGTGAATTGGTCTCACCCGGACGTCATGCGGGTTCATGAACTTCTCAGCCAGGTCCATCAAGGAAACTGTGTTGTCATCCCGGGCCATTCGAGAAACTTCATTATGGGAGAGGCCTAAGAACTCTCGAAGCTTCCTCCACAAGTCGTAGAACGAATATGGGACGGCGGGCCGAAGCATTGGGTTCCATCCTCCTACCGCTGCGACCTCCTCAGGTAAAGGGCAGACTTCGCCCCGAGGAAAAGCAAAGACATGATATATGTTGTCCCAATAAGCCAAGCATGCATCCAAAAAGTAGCGATCAACTTGCATCTGACGAAACGGGTACAACTGGGAAATACCCGTCTGGTTAAGAGCCACCGTACCTGTGTCCCTGAAGCGTCGGGACCACTCCTGCAGCATCACGATCAACCTATCGATTCCCATGGCTAAATTTCTTAAGAGAATAAAGCGACTTTCTTTTTGCCTTAAGGGAAATAAAGAGACTTTCTTTTAAGAAGGGATGATTTGTGACGGAATTATGAAGAAGATCAAGGGCAAGGGAGGGCTATATATAGCATTAGTCTTACAACCTTCTTTCCTAATCCCTTCTTGCACAATAATTTCCTAATTCTGAACGGAATCAACCCACAAGCCTAGTCCCGATACTAGCACGGAAATATTCATCCCGACCTTTCCTAATTTCTTTAGGAGTCAATATTTTTCAAAAAATTTCCAAGTTTCAAAAAATTTCAAAATTTTCAAGAAATTTCAAAAATTCAAGCTTTCGAAAAATTCAAAAAATCATTTTCCCCAGCACGAGTCATTTTACTACCTATGTTTTGCATGCATTTTATGTAACTTATACAGGTACGACTCAAGCAAAGACATTCAAGCCATTAAATCTCCCCAGCGGCATTTTCCGGGATAGCACGGGATGAGCCTACACACAGGCGCACCCAAGACTTACGCGACAAGTCCAAATTCCCCACGGAGGTACTATCATCAAGCTCAGGTATGATTTCTATCTTATGGCTGGCGAGCCCTTCACGCAAGTCTAATGGACTATAAACGACCCGAACGGAAGTCTACCAGGTCTTAGTGGGCTTGGTAGCTACTCTGACTTTCGCCCTGTCCAAGCCTCAGTCAGAGTGGGGGCTCTGTAGACACCCGCATTTTGACTGCTAGGTGTCTATGGCAGCTTCCAAAAACCACCCGATGATGGACGCTAACGTGTTTCTACGCGCTCGGATACGGGCTCAAATCCATTAGTTGCTGGCTAACGCACTTACGGAGTACAAATCTCACAAAATCAACCTCAAATCCAGGTCCAGTGGGCCGTTTCCAATCAAATAAGGCTAATTTGGGCCGAAACCGACACCGGAAATAAAACCGACTTTTAGCGATTGGGTCAACCCCGGTCAAAGTCCTTTCCGAGACATACAAAACAACCTCTCACAACATCAAAAGTCCAAGTCAAACACAAAACCCATCAAATATCCAAGGTCACGGTCCAAAGCAATGGACCCGCGCGACCCAGCTTGGCCACTCGATCGAGTGCCCCACCCACTCGATCGAGTGGGCCCATATTCAAGCCCGACTGCAGGCATAACGGGCCACTCGACCGAGTCAGCTGGTTACTCGGTCGAGTAACCCTAATCGGGTGCCCTTGCCTTTGCCTATATAAGCAACCCCATGCACACACAATTGCACACTTTTTTACACACAACTTTACAACCCTAATTCAAACCCTAGCACTACACTAGCAAACCCTAAACCTAGCTTTAGGAATCGAAACCCTAACCACCATAACTCGACCTCCATAAACCTCGAAACTCCCGTGTTAAAGCCGCGATTACGAGTCCGATCCGAGACAAGAACATGTAGGTTGAGGGTGCCAAAACCCCTTTCTTTCCTTCTTCTCTTCCTCTCGTCATCTTCCTCCTTTTCCACGTCGTTTTTTCGTTTTTTTAATTTTGTTCATCGCATCATAATATCAATAATACCGTTAGCATTAAAACATTAAAATACTTGTCGATTTGTGTCGAGTGTGAGTGATGGTGGGATAAGGGAAACCGAATATACAAGTGTACTGCACACAGCGTTGCCGGTCGCTTATCCCATCACCCCGATCATTTGATTATTGAAACAAGTTAACTTAAACAATAATCCGTTTTATTTCGTTTTTATCATTATTCAAGTCGCATATTTGCATCGATTTTCAAAAACAAGCATTCTATTTAATAAGGGTCGAAACTCGTTGACGCGGATCCGACATCACAATCTCTAGGGATTTATTTCGATGTCGGAGAAGCCGAGGGAATCAAGTTTTCTAATTCAAAGCAAGGTGTCGATCCATTAGATTCGATACCAATTCCATAATTGGATGTCGAATCTAGCGATCTAGTCACATAAATTAATTAACGCGATTTACTCATATCGCGATAGTTAATTTAAGACGACTAAAATCAATTTAATATTTTCACTCTAGTATTTCATATCGATTCAAAAATCGAATATGGGATACAACAAGTATTCAAATTCGGAATAGAGTATAAATCCCACAATATTTATATTCGGTTCAACAAAATCAATGATTCGTAAAAAACCCGAATCGAGCATAAGTCATACAATATTTATGCTCAATTCGGGAAAACCGTCGAATTATCAAAAATCAAAAGCAATTTCAAAATCAATAGTAAAATTGCAAGCGAACCTGGTTCGTACAGGTGCCACTCGACCGAGTGCCTCGGCCACTCGATCGAGTGACATCACAACTTAGCGAGCAGAATGCTCTTTTGACCTCTACTCGGTCGACTCTCATAGTGACTCGATCGAGTAGCGACGTACTCGACCGAGTTGGCCAATAACTCGGCCGAGTAAGGTCTAAAACGCAAAGCAGAAACCTCTTTTAGAGGTCCACTCGATCGAGTCTATCGACCACTCGATCGAGTGACCTCATCACGACCAATACCGTGAGTCGTACATTCTTCTTTTTAAACTCGATAGTATTTTACGACTTGGGTCGACACGTGTCTAATTAATCACGAGTATTACTATCTTTTCAAATCATGCATCATCTCGCTACATCATTCAATTTTATTCAATAATTTGCAAACCGTTATTATCATCATCTCGTTACTAACCGTTTGTTCTTTTGTCAATTTAATTCTTGTTTATTTTATCGTACTAAAATGAACCCGCATGCTAAAATACAACTTTGACGTTAATTTTAGTTGCATTAAATTGACATAGAAACCCTTTTTCAATTTCATTCACATGCTTAGGGAAAATAATCTTTGCATATCATTTTCCCGTTCAACTAACGCGCGTATTAGAAAGTCACTCGAGATCTTAGTAGAGGCTGCTAAGTGCGGGCGGGGTTGGGTGTCCTTCGTGGGCTTCCCAACACGTACCCTTACCCCTTACTCAAAACCTCGGTTTCCGGATGCCCGAAACCGTTGGCGCACAAGAGACATTCAATACACGATATCCGATAATGTCGGTATCGGTATCAAATGCAAAGGGACGAGCCCAATAAACTCTGACATCGGAAATGGACCGTATTTTGTATACGGCCCACTACGACATAGAGTGGGCTCGAATGGTTCCGAATAACCACAAAATTCGGTGGCGACTCCACTTTGACCTAAATTTCAATTCGATCCATTCTCATATGGAGATTCATTCGCCTACCCAAACCCGCGCGTGACCGCGTCGGAGTGGACCTATGTCATGTCCACAGGTTTCCATGAAAAGTTTTTGACGAGTTGAGGAAGCCTGTTATGCGTGTATGAAGATTGATGTACTCTTTTTACTTCACTAGTGTTTTTTCACACCGAGTTTTTCTAGTCAACATTTTAACGATGCATGTTCTTTAGTGATATACATCCAAGGGGGAGTGTTATGGAGTATTATATGTGGATGTCCATTAGGCCTAATGATTCATTATAATGTAACCCTAAATATACTTTGTACTATATATACTCATCACCTCTCTGATTTCTCTCATTCTTTTATCTTTCAGTTTCTCTTTCTCTCTTCCTTTCTGTAGACACCCACATTTTGACCGTGAGGTATCTATAGCAGTTTCCGGAAAACACCCGATGATGATCGGACGTAAACATGATTTAATACGCTCGATTTGGACTCGGAATCAATGGTAATTGGCGCGAGCTTTTAGCGGAGTAAAAAAATCTCACCAAACCGACCTCAAATTCAGGCCCAGTGGGTCGTTTCCAGTCAAATGAGACTAATTTGGGTCAAAATCAAGACCAAGGGCAAAACCGTCTTTTAGCAACCGAGTCAAACTCCGGTCAAAACCAATTCCCGAGCCAAAAATATCTGACCCGATGTTCGAGAAACCAAGTCGAAATCGGATTCCTCACAAAAAATCAGCTACAAAAAATATTAAACAATTCCGTAAGAGATAAAATTTTATCTTTTAAAAGAGCCATATCACCCGTCCAACTCCACTCGATCGAGTGAATTAGCTCACTCAGTCGAGTGGGCTCATAAAAAACGATCAGACTCGAGGTTAGACCAGGCACTCGATCGAGTGCCATGAACCACTCGATCGAGTGGCCTCCTTTTTCAGCCAAAACCGGGAGTTTCTTCCTCTTTAAGCAACTTCTCCTATCCACAAACGGAATCATACTTCCTCCCAACCGTTGCTTTCTTTCTTGGCAAGAAACCGCTTCACTATCCAAACACTAGGAATCTCCTATCCCGAGTGGGGGTATCTCATCCTATAAATACCCCACCCTCGCAACATCAATGATACACATCAATCATTGACATCAATGATTGACACCAATCATCACATACAATTACACATCTACACACATTCAATTCATCCATAATTCCCGACATCGTTACAACCCGAAACTCTAGCAAAACTAAGGCAAACCGTACAACACCTTAACTCCTCCTATATTCTCGTTACTTCTACGCAAGCGCCGTTACTACAAGTTCCTAATCGAGACCAAATTTAGCATGTAGGTTGAGGGTGTTCCAAATCCCGATTTCTCTCTTCTTCTCTTTCCTCCTCACGTTTTTTTTTCTCCTTCCGTCCTCTCGTCCGTCGTCGTCCATTGTCAAGAGTCATCAACATCGTCTTTTATTTATTTTCTCCTTTTTATCTAATATTATTATGACTACTATCGTCTCTAGTTATAACGAGTTGTACCTAAGGATTCGATATCGACTCTATAGTCGAATATTGGATCTAAAGGTGTTAATAATCAAAGCATGTTAAGCATAATACCATTGAAGCCGAGTAATTATTACATTACAACGTGGAGGAATTATCGCGTCTTAACAACATTCAAAACAATTTTTCAAAATAACTTTTCAAAATCCACTCTAAACATCCGACACCGATTCTATAATCGAATGTCGAATGTTACGAGTATCAATATTTAAGTCGAGTATAAATTGCATCGTATTTTTACGCGACTTAATCAGGTTTCAAAACCGAAAACAATTTTAGAGTCAAAATTAAACCGGACAGCAGTCCGTACAGGGGGCACTCGATCGAGTGCCTAGCCCACTCGATCGAGTGGCACCCCAGAAACCGAACCAGAAGATATTTTGGAGACTACTCGACCGAGTCCCTCAATGACTCGATCGAGTGGCTCCTACTACAGCAAAACAGCGAGTTTTTAACATGTTTCGAGTCTCGATAAAATTATTTTAGCGACTTTGGGCAACACGTATCAAGTCTATCACATGGGTCTAGTCATGTCGTGTTTCTTCCAACTCATTTATTATCGCGATTGTTGTATTATATCATTGGTTGCATTGTAATTCCGGGTGGTATGTCGCTCGTATATTGTAATCTGTTATCGTTTTTTTTCTTTTCTTGTTTGTTTTATTGTACTAAAATGAACCCCGGCCCGCATGCTAAAACAACTTTGATGTTAGCATAGATGCATTAAACGACGTAGTCAAACATAATTCACATGTTTAGTCAAAACACTCTTTGCATATCATTCAACCGTCAAACTAACGCGTGTACACCAAAAACGAACGATATCTTAGTAAAGGCCGCTAAGTGCGGGCGGGGTTGGGTGTTCTTTGTGAACTTCCCAACACGTACCCTCACCCCTTACTCAGAACCATGGTTTCCGGATGTCCGAATCCATTGGCACACGAGAGTTATTCAATACACGATATCTGATAATGTCGGTATCGGTATCAAATGCAAAGGGACGAACCCAATAAACTCCGAAATCGGAATGGGTCGTACTTTATGCACGGCCCACTATGACATAGAGTGGGTTCGAACGAGCCCGAACTCCCACAAAGTCTGATGGCGACCCCGACTTCGATTTAAATTTCTATTCGACCCATCTCATATGGAGATTCATTCGCCTCACCAAATCCGCGCGTGGCCGCGTCGGGGTGGACCTATGTCATGTCCACACTTTCACAACATTTTTAACTTTGTTTTTCTTTTCTCATAAAAGTTTTCTCTTTTAAAGTCATTAGTATCATTACGGAGTATATCATACGTCTTTGTTTTTATTGTACTTCATTATCGACTTTGTTGTTGGTGCCTCAAACAATATATTTTAGGGTAACAATTACCCACTTCCCTACATTGTAAGTTATTGTATGGCCATAAACACAAATCATAATCTTTTTATTTTCATCCTTTCATAATTACTTTATATATCTTATAAGTTTTATTATATATTTGTCCTTATATATTTCGTTTTTTTTTTATTTCTCATCTACGGAATAATTTCTGTGTGCTTCCTTTTTACGCACACTTTGAATCCGTGTTATTGCCTTAGCACTCTCAATACTCAATATTCACTATTTATGATTTCAGCCATTTCAATTCATTGGCAAATTATTTCATCCATGTGGTGACTAATATTGGAATTAAAGAATAGAGTAATTAAAGGTTTTTAGGCTAATGGTTTGCAATTTTTATATTTTTAAGGGTTTTCATTCATACCCAAATAAATTGAAACCATAATTTCCATTTACTTCTCCCTCCTTATTAATTCTCATGATATTTATTTTTTTGTGTTTTTGTAATTCCATGCATGTTATACATATTTTTTTTCTTGCACAAACCATGATAATAAATACTAACTATTACTGCATATTAATAAACCGGGTATCTCGTATATATATATTAATCCTGATTTATTGCCATTAAATAATTGTGTAATAATTTACGTACCATGTTTATTATTATTATTTTTGATCTTAGTTTTTCTTGATTAAACGCACATTTTCTTTGCTGACTTCCAATTTTTATTAGATGTCTAATCTTTCAAAGCTTGAATTTACATTTCTGGACATATCAGGACATGAGTATTTGATGTGGACTTTAGATATTGAAATGCATCTAAACGCTTCATCTTTGGGGGAAACCATTAAAAAAGACAAAAAGGAATCCCTTGAGAAGCGGTCTAAGGCATTGATTTTTCTCCATCGTCACCTTGACGAATCTTTAAAGGCACAGTATCTTACGGTAAAAGATTCGTACCATCTGTAGACGGAATTAATAGGTCGCTTTGACCATCAAAAAACCGCCATTCTCCCACGTGCAAGGTTCGAATGGATGCACCTCCGTTTACAATATTTTAATAGTGTCGCTGACTATAATTCAGCACTTTTTCAAATTGTTTCTCGTTTGAAATTATGCGGAGAAACTATCACTGATTATGATCTTTTGAAGAAAACCTTTTCTACTTTTCATGCCTCGAATGTTGTTTTACAACAACAATACCGTGAGCGTCGATTCCAGAAATATTCAGAGCTCATATCTTGTCTTTTGGTTGCTGAACAAAACAATGAGTTATTAATGGAAAATCATCTCACTCATCCCACTGGTTCATCACCTATCTCTATTCCGAAGCAGATGCTAGTGTTTCTGCAAGAGGTGGAAAAAGGAAGGGACATAACTTTGGTCCTATAAAATCCATTCAGAAGAGGACAAGTGATTCTAACTCCAATAAGGGGAAGAAAAATGAATCTATATGTCATCGATGTGGCTCATATGGACATTGGTCAAATGTTTGTCGTACACCAAGACATATAGTTCATATGTAGACCTAGAAAATGTTAGATTAAGGCACAATCTGTAGACCTAGTTCATATAGTTCATATGTAGCTCATATGGACATTGGTCAAAGGTGGGTTCCGGTGAGGCAGGGTAACTCCTTACACCCATTGAGGCACAATCTAGACCATTAGATTAAGATGAAACATACATCCAAATAAGTGTTATATACACTAAAAAACTCATTATATACGTATAAAACTCACTATATATAAACACACTTAAGAACTCAATATATATATATATATATACACACACACACACACACACACACACACACACACACACACACACACTCAAATAGTAATTATGTACACCAATTAATCAACAATGGAACATACATCAAAATAACTGTTATATACACTAAAAAACTAATTATATATACTATTAAACTCACTACATATATATATATATATATACACTTAAGAACTCAATATATACAGTAAAATAGTTATATACAATATATAGACAAGAATCTGTCAGAGACTCGAAGCAATACCTACTTCGGGAACATACTCCGAAACAAAAAAAATTCAAAAGAACACCAGTCTACGGCATTGCTACCACAAAGCCCTGTCGTACGGAAACAGGCTCATTCTGAGGATTCGACCATGTTGCCACTCGCCTAGGCTACGGAATAACGCAACTTAAGAGTCTTGTCGTCTTAGGTGGCCTACCCCCTACCGAGTCACGGTCAAAACCTTAGAGAGTCCAGTCGTGTCTGTCAACTCGTCCTCTCGCGTCCAGAGTCGAGTCTGTCGGTATGTCTCTCTCCAAATTCTCATTAGCCATTTGAGAAAATCCCTTTCCTAGTCACCACGGGAATAGGAATTTTTATCCCTAATTCATCTAGGCATACAGGCCTAACCGGAGGATCTTGGGAGTCCGTGCCAGGATCTGATTAAGAATCAAGTCATCCCAAGCATTCCTGTTTCCAAAAATTTCTTCGAAAAAAATTTCAGCATTTTCTTTCCAAAAATCATTTCTTCCCCAGCGTGAGTCGGTGTTTTGCTTAAATATTACATGCAATTTGTTATGTACAGACAGGTGCATCCAAGACTCCCGAAGAATTCTCAAAAAATTCTCCAGTGGAAAAGCACAAGCGACATTTTTCGGGATATATCTGTAAACAGATACACCCATAGCTTCCAATGCAGGCTCCCGCGTAATTCCAAGATGGGATGTGTCTGTAAACAGACACAACCATAGCTTCCAAGGCAAGCTCCCGCGCAATTCCAAGATGAGATGTATCTGTAAACAGATACACCCATAGCTTCCAATGCAGGCTCCCGCGTAATTCCAAGATGGGCTATGTCTATAAACAGACACACCCATAGCCTACAAGGCAAGTTCCCACACAATTTCAAGACGGGATATGTCTGTAAACAGACACACCCAAGACTTTTTAGGAAAAGTCCCCGCGACATTATTGACATCTACACAGGTATGATTTCTATCTTATGGCTGGCGAGCCCTTCACGCAAGTCTAATGGACTCTAAACGACCCGATCGGAAGTCTGCCAGTCTTAATCCTCGATTGGCCTGGTAGCTACTCTGACTTTCGCCTTGTCCATGCCTCAGTCAGAGTAGGGGCTCTGTAGACACCCACATTTTGACCGCCAGGTGTCTATAGTAGTTCCCGCCAAACACCCGATGATGATCGGACGCGAACATGCTTTAATGGACTCGGATATGGGCTCGAAATCATGGACATTTGGTTGGGCTTATTACAGAGTACAAATATTACTAAACCAACCTCAAATCCAGGCCCAATGGGTCGTTTCGCGTCAAATAAGACTAATTTGGGTCGATTCCGACACCAGGGGTAAAACCGTCTTTTAGCGACCGAGTCAAAACCCGGTCAAAAATATTCTCGAGACACGCGAGTCAGCCGTGACACCTCACGTGGCTGATTCGGTCTCCAATACCACAAAAAATCAGCTTCAGAAAATATTAAACAAATCCGTTTAAGGATAGAATTCGATCTCAAGTAGGAATTCTATCCGAAAACCGAATCAATTACCGACCGAGCATCAAAATACTCGGCCAACGCCCTCCATTCAGCCAGATTTCCTTACTTCATCCCCAAGTAACGGACTTCTCGTTCCCTTCAACTTCTTACATCTCCTATCCAAACCGGTATTTCTCATCACCTAAACGAGATACCTTTCCTGTCTATATATATATACACACTTAAGAACTCAATATGTACAGTAAAATAGTTGTTGTTATATACACTCAAATGGTTACTATGTACACCAATTAATAAACATATATATACACTGAAATAATTGTCATATGTACTTAATTATTTGATATAGTAGAATTGTTATATATACCCTAAAACAGTTATTATGTATACTGAAATTATTTTTATATACACCAATTTTATTTTAATATTAAAAAAATTATTTTCTTTTCGGGATTTGTTTTTTTGGATTTTTTTTTCTTTTGGGAAAAAAATGTGCTTTTTTTGGGAGAAAATGTTTGTTTTTTTTTGGAAAAAAAAAATATTCACAAAAAAAAAAATTTTTGGTGTTGTTTTTTTCTTTTTTTGGAAAAAAAAAATATTTTTCTTTCCGAAAAATATTGATTTTTTTTCCCCGGGAAAAAAAATTTATGTACGCGTTTTTGTTTTAATCTTAGCCTTTAATTTGATGTCATGTCCACATATATATATTTTGTTGATGACATAGAAGGTGTATTATGTCTTACTTCCTGACATAGGTGTTAATTTATATGTCATACAATATGTCACACGGAATTAAGGTGTAAGACATAGAAGGTTTTAATTTGAAGACATAGAAGGTGTAAACGGGCTTCCCTTTGTAGGAGTTTGTCCTAAGCAGGTGGGCCGTGCCTTGACAAATAAAGCGGACTGGGACAGGGGGGGAAAACCCGTGATGTAAGATCGACGGAGTTTCGACGCTAGAGACTTTGACAAGTCAAGACAGGACTCGACATTGCTAAATATGGGCAGTCCTAAAGAGGAGGGTTTTGAAATGGAAGGATTGGACCCGAAAAGGTAGGATCAGGCGGCCCGATTTTTTATGAAAACCGGAAAACGTGATCGGGGCCGGAGTTTTGGAAATTTTCGAAAAGGTTCAGGCAGCATACCGGCTAGAAAAGGCTATTTTGAGTCAAAATCATAAGTCCTAAATTCGGTAACTTCCTGGGTTTTGAAAAAATGGATGATTTTGAAAAGATGCATTTTTTGAAATGACGGTTTTTGAAAAAGATGACAAGTAAATCAAGTAGCACGTAGTCGTGGGAAGAGTTTAATGACGCCATGTATGCTCTTAGTCTAAGTCTCGGTCGGTCGAAATAGGGTCTATACCAACGACGATTGCTTTCTCACAAATCAGGACGGACCTCCTAAGCCGAGTTGGTCTTAGAATATGTAGAACCCATGCGAGTTCCGCCATCGAAGTCTTTAGCGCACCCATTTAGGAATGCACCGTGGTATAGTGGGATGTCGGTCACAAGTAACCGGCCCGGGAAAGAATTGGATTATGCATGAACCATCGAACTAAAACGCGTACATTAGTAATCGAACGATTTCTTTTCGAGTCTCACCCTAGGAACCCCGATGACAAGTGGTACATCAGGAATCCCCAGCGGAGTTGCCAAATTGTGGACATGACATAGGTCCACCCCGACGCGGCCATGCGCGGGTTTGGGGAAGCGAATGAATCTCCATATGAGATGGTCGAATTGAAATTTAAATCGAAGTAGGAGTCGCCACCGAACTTTGTGGGAGTTCGGGCCCGTTCGAACCCACTCTATGTCGTAGTGGGCCGTGCACAAAATACGGCCCATTTTCGATGTCAGAGTTTATTGGGTTCGTCCCTTTGCATCTGATAGCGATACCGACGCTATCGGATATCGTGTATTGAATGACTCTCGTTGCCGATGGATTCGGACATCCGGAAACCACGGTTCTGAGTAAGGGTGAGAGTATGTGTTGGGAAGTTCACTAAGAACACCCAACCCCGCCCGCACTTAGCGGCCTTTACTAAGATATCGTTCATTGTTCGTGTACGCGCGTTAGTTTGACGGTTGAATGATATGCAAATAGTGTTTTGACTAAACATGTGAATTATGTTTGACAAAGTCGTTTAAATGCATCTAAGTTAACGTCATAATTGTTTTAGAATGCGATGTTCATTTTAGTACAATGAAATAAACAACGAAAAAAACGATAACAGATTACAATGTACGAGCGGCATACCACCCGGAATTACAATGCAACCAACGATACAACAATTACGATAATAAAGAAGCAAACGAATTAGAATGCGTAAACGTGACTTGACACGGTTTTGAAAAGACTAGATCCACGTGATAGACTTGACACGTGACGACCGAAATCGTAAAAATAATTTTGTCGGGACTCAAATATGACAAAAAGACTCATTGTTTTGCTGTAACAGGAGCCACTCGATCGAGTCATGACAGGACTCGCTCGAGTGGTCCTCGAAAAAGGCTCCTGGTTCGGTTTTTGGGATGCCACTCGATCGAGTGCCCCCTGTACGGACTGCTGTCCGGTTTAATTTTAACTCTAAAGTTGTTTTCGGTTCTTTGAAATCTGATTAAGTCGGGTAGAAATACGATGCAATTTATACTCGACTTAAATATGGATACTTGTAATATTCGATATTCGATTATGGAATCGGTATCGGATACTTAGAGTGGATTTTGAAAAGGTATTTGAAAAGTATGTTGTTAAGATGCAATAATCCCTCCGCGTTGTAATAATTACTCGGATTTAATGGTTTTATTCTTAACATATTTTGATGATTGACACCCTTAGATCCAATATTCGACTATAGAGTCGATATCGGATCCTTAGGTACGACTCATTATATTGAAAATAATGCGAAAATAGTAATAACGATACTAGATGCGATAAAAGTAAAAGACGACATTGACTGACGACCCTTGACGATAGACAACGACGGAAAATGAGAAGAGGAGGAAGACGAGAAGAAAACGTGAAGAAGAGAAGAGAAGAAGAGAGAACGGGATTTGGAACACCCTCAACCTACATGCTAATACTGGTCTCGATTAGGAACTCGTAGTAATGGCGCTTGCGTAGGAGTAACGAGAATCTAGGGAGAGTTAAGGTGTTGTATTTTTGTATGATTTTGCTATAGAATTCCTAGGAAAATCGGACTGTATTTCGGTAGAGTTTTCCTAAAGTTGGCTAGAGAGTCGGGATGGATGTGTGATGGATGTCGGGAATTATTGTAGATGAACTGTGTAATTCTAGATGTGTATGTATGTGTTGCATGTCGGGAGGTATTTATAGGAAAAATACCGACTTGGGATAAGAGATTCCTAGTGTTTGGATAGGAGAAGTGGTTTCTTGCCAATGAAGAAAGCAACGGTTGAGAGGGAGTATAACTCCGTTTGTGGATAGCTTAAAGAATAAGAAACTCCCGGTTTTGGCTGAAAAAAGAGGCCACTCGATCGAGTGGTTCATGGACTCGATCGAGTGCCTGGTCTAAACTCGGATCAGACTGCGTTTGATGAGCCCACTCGACCGAGTGAGCTAATCCACTCGATCGAGTGGAGCTGGACGGGTGATAGGTGTAGACACCCACATTTTGACAGCCAGGTGTCATAGTAGTTCCCGCCAAACACCCGATGATGATCGGACGCGAACATGCTTTAATGGACTCGGATATGGGCTCGAAATCATGGACATTTGGTTGGGCTTATTACGGAGTACAAATCTTACTAAACCAACCTCAAATCCAGGCCCAGTGGGTCGTTTCGAGTCAAATAAGACTAATTTGGGTCGATTCCGACACCAGGGGTAAAACCGTCTTTTAGCGACCGAGTCAAAACCCGGTCAAAAATATTCTCGAGACACGCGAGTCATCCGTGACACCTCACGTGGCTGATTCGGTCTCCAATACCACAAAAAATCAGCTTCAAAAAATATTAAACAAATCCGTTTAAGGATAGAATTCGATCTCAAGTAGGAATTCTATCCGAAAACCGAATCAATTACCGACCGAGCATCAAAATACTCGGCCAAGCCCCTCCATTCAGCCGAGATTTCCTTACTTCATCCCCAAGTAATGGACTTCTCGTTCCCTTCAACTTCTTACATCTCCTATCCAAACCGGTATTTCTCATCACCTAAACGAGATACCTTTCCTAGACTAAATCGAGGACCTCTCCTATAAATAGGACCCTCGCGACATACACAATTCATCCATTATCAATCATCGAAATTCAGAAATCACAATCAATCCTCGACACACAACCATTACACATCAATTATTCCCGCATACAACCTCGTTACGCTAAACAATTCCCGAACAACTTCGACCCGGAAAAACCGACCCCAAGCCGGCCAAATTCGTCACCCACACGACTAAACCGGCACCTTAACTCTCCCACATCATCTCGACGCTCCCATGCCTAAGCCACTTTCCGACGAGCTCTATTCCGAGAAAACAAAGCATGTAGGTTGAGGGTGTAAATCAAACCCGATTCTTCTCTTTCTTCTCTTCCTTTCTCACATTTTTTTTACGGGTCGTATCGTCGTCGGTCGTATTTTTAATATGGGTCGTTCGTCACATATTTTTCATTATTTCTAATAATCGATACTACAAAAACTATTTTTATATATAACGTTCTTAAAATACGATATTGATTCTCTAATCAAATATCGTATCTAACAAGAACTAAATTAATTAAATCTCGTTGATGCTAAATAAAATCGTTACATCTTTTTAAACAAAATTCGACGATTTTATACGCGGAGAGAATTAACATCTTTTTCGTTCAATTCCTTTTTTTTCACTTTTCGTTCGAAACGAGCTTTTTTTCAAAACCTTTTCTAAAATCATTCTGACTATTCGATATCGATTTCATAATCGAATATCAAATACGACAAATATCGAAAATATAAATCGAGTATAAATTAATCCATATTTGTACGCGATTTATAAAAATTGACGGTTTTCGACAAAATAAAAAAGGCCGAGCAGACCTCCACGCGAGTCGCGCGCCCTCTAGGCGACTCGCGCAGAAGCCTGGTTCGCCGGGTCTTCTTTTTTTCGTTTCCTCGCTTTTCTATTTTTTATTCTTTTTGGATCTTACATAAAAAGCGACTTTCGCGACATATTTCAATAAATACTTTTTTTGACTTCGGTCAACACGTGTTAATCCATCACGTCTCATTAAATCTTTTTCAAATCATGCATATTATTT
This sequence comes from Agrostemma githago, assembly GCA_958450325.1. Classification (NCBI taxonomy): domain Eukaryota; kingdom Viridiplantae; phylum Streptophyta; class Magnoliopsida; order Caryophyllales; family Caryophyllaceae; genus Agrostemma; species Agrostemma githago. The sequence goes on along the minus strand of OY288255.1, from coordinate 17,928,844 downwards.
ATTTACAGCTTTATTTCAATTTATTCAAACGTTACTAACTCGTTTTCTCGTGTTTTGTAGCAATTTATTTATTTCTTTTGTTTTATTAGACTAAAACAAACTTCGCATGCTAAAATAACTTTGACGTTATTAGTTTAAGATGAATTAAACGACTTAGCAACCCATTTATTTTTTCTCTCACATGCTTAGGGAAAATAATCTTTGCATATCATTCAACCGTCGAACTAACGCGTGTACACCAAAAACGAACGATATCTTAGTAAAGGTCGCTAAGTGCGGGCGGGGTTGGGTGTTCTTAGTGAACTTCCCAACACGTACCCTCACCCCTTACTCAGAACCATGGTTTCCGGATGTCCGAATCCATTGGCAACGAGAGTCATTCAATACACGATATTTGATAATGTCGGTATCGGTATCATAATGCAAAGGGACGAGCCCAATAAACTCTAACATCGGAAATGGGCCGTATTTTGTATACGGCCCACTACGACATAGAGTGGGCTCGAATGGATCCGAATAACCACAAAATTCGGTGGCGACTCCTACTTCGATTTAAATTTCAATTTGACCAGCTCATATTGAGATTCATTCGCCTCCCCAAACCCGCACGTGGCCGCGTCGGGGTGGACCTATTTCATGTTCACAATTTGGCGACTCTGCTGGGGATCAACTGATGAGTCACTTACCATCGGCATCCCTAGGGTGAGACTCGAAAAGAAATCATTCGAATAGTAATGTACACGTTTTAGTTCAATGGTTCATGCATAACCCCAATCTTTCCCGGGCCGGTTACTTGTGACCGACGTCCCACTATACCACGGTGCATTCCTAAATGGGTGCACTATAGACTTCGATGGCGGAACTCGCATGGGTTTTACGGCAGGTTCTAAGACCAACTCGGCTTAGGAAGACCGTCCTGATTTGCGAGAAAGCTATCGTCGTTGGTATAGACCCTATTCGACCGACCGAGACTTAGACTAAGAGCATACATGGCGTCATTATACTGTTTTCGTGACTACGTGCTACTTGATCCATGTCTCGTCTTTTCAAAAACCGTCGTTTTCAAAAACTTGCATCTTTTTCGAAAATTATCCACTTTTCAAAACCCGGAAAGCTACCGAATTTAGGACTTATGATTTTGACTCAAAATAGCCTATTTTCTAGCCGGTATGCTGCCCAAACTTTTTCAAAATTTGGAAATCTCGGCCTGATAACTTTTTTTCGATTTTCAAAAAAAAATGGGCCATCCTATCCGACTTTGCTCGGTTTTCAAATCCAAATTCTCCTTTCAAAGCTTTCTTCTTCTTAGGACTTCCCGTATTTAGCAGTGTCGGGTCTTGTCATAAGTTGTTAGAGTCTATAGCGTCGAAACTCCGTCGATCTTACATCACGAGTTTCTACCCCATCCCAGTCCGCCTTATTTGACAAGGCACGGCCCACCTACGTAGGACAAACTCCTACAAAGGGAAGCCCATTTACACTTTAGGGTCCAGAGTCTGGGGAAATAGCTCACACGTAGGTCTTTATTCACACAGGACTAGGCCCACTTTGCCGAATCCTAAGGGAGGCCCACCTTTCACGAGTCACCCGTCTAGGAGTCGGTCTTCAGCCCCACTCGGGGGCTACCCTTCAGCAGAGCGATCAATCACGGTTGCTCTAAGGATCAGGTCTTACACGTGTTGTCTCACGTATCCCACTTTCGAGTCACTTAGGCGTCGCACCATCCGAGTCCTACCAGAGTCTTTAGTCTCACTTGGGGGCTGTCCTTCACTCGAGCAGTCGACCACGGTCACCTTAAGGGGTACTTTACACCGGCGTCCTTGTGATGCCTTCTCCGAGTCGAACCTATGCTACGAACACTCGAGTCACCTAGGGTTAGGTCACCACGGTTGGGCCGAACACGCGACACGGTCAAACACGGTCACCCCCATTTTCGGACTCACCCTTATGCAGCTCGAATCTAATTCGCGGTCGTTACTTTGTCTAGGTCAACGTTCGAGTATCCTGATTCAAGAGTCTTAGTCTTTCCCGTCCCCCCGGGCTGTGTCTAGTTTGACACCCTCTCTTGCATTTGCGCAAAGCCGAGTTTAGGCGAGTCGTGGCACTAGTCGTTCTCTCCAATCAAAGACCTTACCAAGAAAAGAAACAACCAATCAAGTATCCGTAAGTCCGGATTTGATTCGAGTCTAAGTCTGAATCCGAGTCTAGGATACCCTACATCCTCATTTCCAAATCAGAGTCAGAGTCATTTGCATTCTGTCATCTTTCAATATTCTATTTCCCATATATACTTTCCTTATGTGTTTCCGAGAACATGATGAATACCGTCATACACTGTGAGCACATGCACGTGACTATTATAGGCCCATCTATAACGACTGCAGGAAACTGAACCCGTGTTTTCCTTTACTACCTGTTCCATGTCTGACATAGAAAGCCACATAACTACCTTTAGCAGGAGCGGTATCGAATCCTATGACAAATCTAGGTAGTCTTCTAGTTTGGGTTCAAGACGGGAGGCAAGCCCATTTCCCACAATAAACACCCATCCAATCAGACTAACCAGTCCCTACCTTAGGTGTTTTTTTGACCAACAAAAAAGCTGGACAAAAAAAAATCAAAAGTCCAAGGAAAAAGCAAAAGGCCAAAACAAAAGCAGGCCATCATCAAAAAAAGGCATGCATGTTAAACGGTCAATCCAAGTGAAGAATCCCACGACCGGGGCTAAGAGGTCAACCCAAACAAAATTCAAAAAACCCATGACCGTAATAAAAACGGTCAATTCAAAATTATCAAAATCCATACCATCAAATAGGGGAGAAACGATCAAGCTGGTCAGCTAACACCACATTTAGCCTTCCCACATTACAACCCTCAAGACCTTCTCGAGACCTAGGCTAGAGACAACCCAGAATTTTGAGGATTCAAGCTCCATAGGATACACCCTAACCTTTAGGGCCAGATATGGAAACCAGATCCCGCATTATCAACCTGCCCAATCGAAGTCCGAGTCATTTTTACTCGACTTCCCTCTTTCCTACCACATCGCAATACCTTACCCTCGAAGCCTTAGCTCCACAAAATTGAGCTCCAAATTTCGAATCATCAAAGCCACTTACTTCCTAGCACCACATTCCAAAAAACATCTAAACCAGTTACCAACCCCGAATACGGGAACTCAACTTGCAGTCGGCATAGAACATGCCCAAATAGTTCACACCACCTCTGGGGGCTACCCCGGAAAATGCTCACAGTCACAGAATCAACATCTTAACTATTCTAGCCCTTTGGTCAAGACATCATTGGGAATGCACCTAGCCTACACCATTGCTATGGCTAGTTACACACAAAGCCCTAATAAACTAGGCACCATAATATATCTTTCAATCCACTGAACTACGGCTTGGTTTGATTTCACAACACGTGAATACGTAGGCAGCCTTTCAACAGAGGCACAACCACCCACATTGACACTCATTCAAAAGCACCATCATTCCGGTCACGACACTGTCATGTTCTCAACAGTTAGCTTTGTCATCCTGGGGGCTTCTCTTAGGCAGAAAACCTCCATCCACTCACATAATCCAAATAACTTTCAAATCTAGCCTCGTTTCTATAGTGTGTCCTAGTACTCGGTCCAATCAAAGACAAGAATCTGTCAGAGACTCGAAGCAATACCTACTTCGGGAACATACTCCGAAACCAAAAAAATTCAAAAGAACACCAGTCTACGGCATTGCTACCACAAAGCCCTGTCGTACGGAAACAGGCTCATTTTGAGGATTCGACCATGTTGCCACTCGCCTAGGCTACGGAATAACGCAACTTAAGAGTCTTGTCGTCTTAGGTGGCCCACCCCCTACCGAGTCACGGTCAAAACCTTAGAGAGTCCAGTCGTGTCTGTCAACTCGTCCACTCGCATCCAGAGTCGAGTCTGTCGGTATGTCTCTCTCCAAATTCTCATTAGCCATTTGAGAAAATCCCTTTCCTAGTCACCACGGGAATAGGAATTTTTATCCCTAATTCATCTAGGCATACAGGCCTAACCGGAGGATCTTGGGAGTCCGTGCCAGGATCTGATTAAGAATCAAGTCATCCCAAGCATTCCTGTTTCCAAAAATTTCTTCGAAAAAAATTTCAGCATTTTCTTTCCAAAAATCATTTCTTCCCCAGCGTGAGTCGGTGTTTTGCCTAAATATTACATGCAATTTGTTATGTACAGACAGGTGCATCCAAGACTCCCGAAGAATTCTCAAAAAATTCTCCAGTGGAAAAGCACAAGCGACATTTTTCGGGATGTATCTGTAAACAGATACACCCATAGCTTCCAATGCAGGCTCCCGCGTAATTCCAAGATGGGATGTGTCTGTAAACAGACACAACCATAGCTTCCAAGGCAAGCTCCCGCGCAATTTCAAGATGGGATGTATCTGTAAACAGATACACCCATAGCTTCCAATGCAGGCTCCCGCGTAATTCCAAGATGGGATGTGTCTGTAAACAGACACACCCATAGCCTACAAGGCAAGTTCCCACACAATTTCAAGACGGGATATGTCTGTAAACAGACACACCCAAGACTTTTTAGGAAATGTCCCCGCGACATTATTGACATCTACACAGGTATGATTTCTATCTTATGGCTGGCGAGCCCTTCACGCAAGTCTAATGGACTCTAAACGACCCGATCGGAAGTCTGCCAGGTCTTAATCCTCGATTGGCCTGGTAGCTACTCTAACTTTCGCCTTGTCCATGCCTCAGTCAGAGTGGGGGCTCTGTAGACACCCACATTTTGACCGCCAAGTGTCTATAGTAGTTCCCGCCAAACACCCGATGATGATCGGACGCGAACATGCTTTAATGGACTCGGATATGGGCTCGAAATAATGGACATTTGGTTGGGCTTATTACGGAGTACAAATCTTACTAAACCAACTGCAAATCCAGGCCCAGTGGGTCGTTTCGAGTCAAATAAGACTAATTTGGGTCGATTCCGACACCAGGGGTAAAACCGTCTTTTAGCGACCGAGTCAAAACCCGGTCAAAAATATTCTCGAGACACGCGAGTCAGCCGTTACACCTCACGTGGCTGATTCGGTCTCCAATACCACAAAAAATCAGCTTCAAAAAATATTAAACAAATCCGTTTAAGGATAGAATTCGATCTCAAGTAGGAATTCTATTCGAAAACCGAATCAATTACCGACCGAGCATCAAAATACTCGGCCAACCCCCTCCATTCAGCCGAGATTTCCTTACTTCATCCCCAAGTAACGGAATTCTCGTTCCCTTCAACTTCTTACATCTCCTATCCAAACCAGTATTTCTCATCACCTAAACGAGATACCTTTCCTAGACTAAATCGAGGACCTCTCCTATAAATAGGACCCTCGCGACATAAACAATTCATCCATTATCAATCATCGAAATTCAGAAATCACAATCAATCCTCGACACACAACCATTACACATCAATTATTCCCGCATAAAGCCTCGTTACGCTAAACAATTCCCGAGCAACTTCGACCCGGCGAAACCGACCCCAAGCCTGCCAAAACCCGTCACCCACACGACTAAACCGACACCTTAACTCTCCCACATCATCTCGACGCTCCCGTGCCTAAGCCACTTCCGACGAGCTCTATTCCGAGAAAACAAAGCATGTAGGTTGAGGGTGTAAATCAAACCCGATTCTTCTCTTTCTTCTCTTCCTTTCTCACATTTTTTTTACGGGTCGTATCGTCGTCGGTCGTATTTTTAATATGGGTCGTTCGTCACATATTTTTCATTATTTCTAATAATCGATACTACAAAAACTATTTTTATATATAACGTTCTTAAAATACGATATTGATTCTCTAATCAAATATCGTATCTAACAAGAACTAAATTAATTAAATCTCGTTGATGCTAAATAAAATCGTTACATCTTTTTAAACAAAATTCGACGATTTTATACGCGGAGAGAATTAACATCTTTTTCGTTCAATACCTTTTTTTTCACTTTTCGTTCGAAACGAGCTTTTTTTCAAAACCTTTTCTAAAATCATTTCGACTATTCGATATCGATTTCATAATCGAATATCGAATACGACGAATATCAAAAATATAAATCGAGTATAAATTAATCCATATTTGTACGCGATTTATAAAAATTGACGGTTTTCGACAAAATAAAAAAAGCCGAGCAGACCTCCACGCGAGTCGCGTGCCCTCCAGGCGACTCGCGCGGAAGCCTGGTTCGCCGGGTCTTCTTTTTCCCGTTTCCCCGCTTTTCTATTTTTTTCTTTTCAGATCTTACATAAAAAGCGACTTTCGCGACATATTTCAATAAATACTTTTTTTGACTTCGGTCAACACGTGTTAATCCTTCGGTCAACACGTGTTAATCCATCACGTGTCATTAAATCTTTTTCAAATCATGCATATTATTTATTTACAGCTTTATTTCAATTTATTCAAACGTTACTAACTCGTTTTCTCGTGTTTTGTAGCAATTTATTTATTTCTTTTGTTTTATTAGACTAAAACAAACTTCGCATGCTAAAATAACTTTGACGTTATTAGTTTAAGATGCATTAAACGACTTAGCAACCCATTTATTTTTTTCACTCACATGCTTAGGGAAAATAATCTTTGCATATCATTCAACCGTCGAACTAACACGTGTACACCAAAAACGAACGATATCTTAGTAAAGGCCGCTAAGTGCGGGCGGGGTTGGGTGTTCTTAGTGAACTTCCCAACACGTACCCTCACCCCTTACTCAAAACCATGGTTTCCGGATGTCCGAATCCATTGGCAACGAGAGTCATTTAATACACGATATCCGATAATGTCGGTATCGGTATCATAATGCAAAGGGACGAGCCCAATAAACTCTGACATCGGAAATGGGCCGTATGTTGTATACGGCCCACTACGACATAGAGTGGGCTCGAATGGTTCCGAATAACTACAAAATTCGGTGGCGACTCCTACTTCGATTTAAATTTCTATTTGACCATCTCATATGGAGATTCATTCGCCTCCCCAAACCCGCGCGTGGCCGCGTCGGGGTGGACCTATGTCGTGTCCACAATAGGGCTCCTAAAAAGATAAAATTTTATCTCTTACGGAATTGTTTAATATTTTTGTAGCTGATTTTTGTGAGGAATTCGACTTTGATTTGGCTTCTCGAAGATCGCGCCAGATGTTTTTGGCTCGTGAATTGGCTTTGACCGGGGTTTGACTCGGTCGCTAAAAGACGGTTTTGCCCTTGGTCTCGATTTTGACCCAAATTAGTCTCATTTGACTAGAAACGACCCACTGGGCCTAAATTTGAGGTCGGTTTGGTGAGATTTTTACTCCGCTAAAAGCTCGCGCCAATTACCATTGATTCCGAGTCCAAATTGAGCGTATTAAGCCATGTTTACGCCCGATCATCATCGGTTATTTTTTGGAAACTGTTATAGACACCTAGCGGTCAAAATGTGGGTGTCTACAGAGCCTCCACTCTGACTGACGCTTGGACAAGGCGAAAGTCAGAGTAGCTATCAGTCCAATCGCAGATTAAAACCTGATAGAGTTCTGATCGGGTCGCTTATAGTCCTTTGGACTTTGCGTGAAGGGCTCGCCAGCCACAAGGTAGAAATCATACCTGAACTGATGCTAATAACTCCGTGGGGACTTGCCCAGGAAGCCATGGATATGCCGTTCGTAGACATATTCGTGTTTCACGCTGGGGAGTTATTCTTGTATTGAGGTTCCCTCTGGAGTCTTGGGTGTACCTGTTTGCTGACACATAGCAATTCGTATGTAACACTTAGGCGAAACACCGACTCACGTTGGGGAAGCAATTTTTGAAAAGAAATTGAAAATTTCGAAAAAAAAATGATTTTTGACAATTTTTTTTGAAAATGTTGAGGGCTTTCGATTTTTTGGATGTTTGTTTGAAAAAAATAGGAATACTCGGGATGACTTGATTCCTGATCAGATTGTAATCCCCTATAAATTCTAACGCAATACAGTGGCGGAAACACTATAGATTTGGGATTAAAACACACCGATGTTCTAAATTTTACAAAAAGAACGGTCAGTCAATACAAATGACACTTTTCACAAAAGGGCTAAAATAAAAATTCTCCAAATGGGTTTAACAATCCAAAAAAATAAATATAAATGAAGTAGAGTAGGATCCATGCCACTCGCTATCTCACACCCAAAACCCAGCAGCAAAAACCTGTAATGTTATAAACATAACAGCCACAATTCAGTGGGGAGTAACGACGACGTTCTCCCAGCCATATTACATGACATTAAAGCATAATTACTATTATATCAAAATAGCTCAAAATGGAAAACGTTTAAAACGATATAGTAAAATAATTTAAAATGATTGCCAACTTCCAAGTCAACATCAATCAATAATAATAACGGCGTTATGGATACGAATCAGTGCAACAGAATAGACTTTCACTAGGAGAATACTAAACTAGCTTCGAGAACTTAGTTCAAACAAATCAAACTTCGATCTCTAACTAGGCTACTCAACCATAATAGGACGGCGACTTATCAATGCGAGGTCCTAGCTTAAGTAAATATGCACACCCCTCCTGGAACACCAAGTGTGCCCAGTTCAACCCGACGGCGTCTTACATGCGAGGTACGAGTTTAAGGTCAAAATGAACATACACTCCTGGACAAGAACATGCCCAGTTCAACAACCAATGCATCCCGCTCGGATACACTAGCCTTATAGCTGATGGCAAAACGTATACTCTAGACTGTATTACTCTACCCGTACACTTTCCTTATTCCATAACTCCAAAACAAAGCCATTATCGAAATTCAATAGAAATATAGTTCGTTTTTCAAAAGAGAAAACTTTATAGATATAAAACTTTTCTTAAGATAATAACTTTCCAAAAGTAGATATTATAATAAATAGAAATCGATCAAAATAGGAGTTATATAAAATAGTTAATATTGGCCTCGAGACGTAAACATTATATTTATTATATAGATGTATAATTCATGATTAAAATTCAATTAAAGTCAAAATCATAATTATTTTGAAAAGGTTGAAATTTAAGTAATTAAAAGTATTTAAATAACAAATCGACAGATTTTCCAGAATTGCACTGTCTTACTATAAAATTCGTAATTAAATCATCAAAAATGAAAACAACGTAAGACCAGTGGTGTTGAAAACTTTAAAAACTTAGTTACAACTTCTATTTCATGAGAAAATCCAGATTCCAAATAAAACATAGGTTTTTATTCGTATGTTTACAAACTGTCAGAATTAGACACCCGATTGTATTTATTTAATAAAAGACATTTAGAAATTGATTTTAAATAAAATCCAATTGGAAACATTAACTATACTCTTCATAGTTTCTGTACGTAAATTACCAATATTAAATAAAAAGTTTAACATAAGTTTATCACAACTGACAGATTCGCGGATTAATTTGACACCTGTTCATAAACAATTTATTGTGACCAAAAGAATTGAAATTATTTTACGAAATTAAATAGGCATAAATTAAACTTAAAATAAATAGTAGTCTCTTTTCAAAGTTTTCGTAAAGCAAGTCTTTAAAGTAGATTATTAATTCGCACAAAATCAGTAACACATTCTGAAACATGCTGTAACTTTATTAAAAACAATAAAACTTTCAATTTGATAATTCATACCTTTAAAATCACGAAATTTGTTAAATAAATTATTATATGTATGCTTTAGTCTCGGCCTTATAATACCTTTTTAATAATTAAAAGAACGGTTTATTATAAAATCTCGTAGAAACGATTTAAAATAACGAAACATGTGAAAATTTACGATTTTAAAGCCTTTGTTATTAAAAACGAGACATACATATATTGTCTAATAGAAATCTAATTTCTATACATGCAACTACAACAATAACATCACATAATACCGAGTAACGTGTCAATGTTACCTTAACCGAGATCCGAATCAATTAAATAATCGTCTTCGTCGGATCTAGCACAATAGCCTACGGAATAATTAAACATATGGTATTAAAACCACATTAAGTGAATAGAAAGGAGAAAAAGAGATAAAGAACGAATAAGAGTAATTAAATTACCCTCAAGATCGGAAAGAATTAGAGACGGATTATGATCGGATTGATGAACAAAAAAGAGGAAGTTTAAAGTAAAACATAGAGGAGAAAGAAAACGTGTGTTGTGAATAAAATAGACTAGAATGAATGAATGAGAATATAAAGAGAAATTAAGATGCTAAAAGATAGGAATAATTGAGTTACAAGGACTCTTAACTCAACTAGGAGACGAGATGGTTGAGATGGAAAGAACAAGCAACAAATCGATGTGATAAGTTTCCGATTAAAATAAATACAAGGATAAGATTTAAAATAAATAGGATAAAAATAATATGTAGTGTTAATAAAAGAAGGTTTGTAAAATAATATAAGCATTTACGAAGAAATCGGATTAAAAACGCATTAGAAAATTATTATTTATGAAATCGCGTAGTAAAATAATTAAACATCCATTTTTTGAAAATAAATAATTTTAGGCTCGATAATGAAAGAGAATTCGAAATGGGAAAAATGTAGTTAGACGAAATATTACAGAGTTACGATATAATCGTAATGAAACAGATAGCAGAGCTAGGAAATTTGCGGGTGTTACACAGATTCTAACCTGGATTCCTAAAGTTCTTGGGTTAGGCCTGTATGCCTATGTGAATTAGGGAAAAATTCCTATTCCTAAGGTGATTAGGGGAGGATTTTTCATTATAAATAGAGGATTCTTGGCTTTGATTTTCATATCTCAAATCAAATCTTCTTTCTTTTCTCAAAATCCTTTAGACTTTCAAGAAAACAGAAAACTCTTGCCATGGGTATCGACCATTTGACCGCAATGCTTCAGACGTGGGCCCAATATTTTCGAGACGAAGACATAGTTCTGCTGACTCAAATGGGAATTGTTGCTTTGTTCCCACTTCAACGACTTAGGGTAGATTCGCACTTTTTGGATGTCCGTTTATCCTTTTGGGATACTACCTACCACGTTTTTGCGTTCCCCCGTGGAGAATTATGCCCTCTCCCTGAAGAAATTGCAGCTATTGGAGGTTGGTGCCCTAACGCTCGTCCCGCTATTCCTCCGTTCTATCCTGACCCGATGAGGAGATTGAGAGACTTTCTCGGCTTGTCCAATGCTGAGACGGCCCGTATGGTAAAAGAAGATTTCATTTCTTTGTTCGACCTGGCAATAAATTTATGAATTATGGCGGTGTTCGAGTTACTCCCACCCATAGGCGTAGAGCTTTTGCTTTTTGTATGCTACATCGATACGCCTTCGAAGGAAGAATGGATGTTGACTCGTGCTTGGGCCAGATTAGGCTGATCGGCATAGTTGACCAGATGGAGACGGGACACAGCCCGGCTTGCCTGGTAACCGGTGAGATCATCATGGGCCTCGATGCTAGGAGACTTGATCCGGACGGACAACTGACGGGAAGTACCCGTCTTTTGCAGGTTTTTTTTATTTTTCCTTTTTCTCTTTTTTTTTAATCACGCGAAAACCTAACGTACAGGGGCCACTCGATCGAGTGGACCTGTCACTCGATCGAGTGACCTCGATAAAAACCTCATGTTCGCCTCCAGATGAGTCACTCGACGAGTCAGTCGTGAGACTCGATCGAGTGCCTGCTAGCGGACAGACACTTACTCACGGAAATTTGCTTTTTTTTTATAGATCTGGTCATCCGAGCGCTTGTCGATCATAGAGACCCCGGTGAGCGTGTTTAACTACCGTAGCTGCCAGATTAGCTCAAGAAAAAGGCGGATAAGCTCGAGCCATCACATAAACCGCACCTATTGGGATGAGGAGCTAAGATTCCACGGTGGGCCGCTGATTAGATGGACTGTTGTCTGGTGGTTTCTTTCGAAATTGACGGGCCTATCTAAGAGAGACAAAGCCCGTTATCAAGTGATTTTATCCCTGGACTGGACCGTCCATATCTATCCGGATCGTATCCTGAGGCAGTTCGGTTCGTTTTAGCAGATCCCCGAGACTGAAGCAATTATCAGCGTTCCGCTCTAATTGACGGATGCTATGTGTGATACGTGGCTACAACGCTGGTTTACCCGTGCCATATGGACTATACCCCGCCCTTGTCAATCCGTTTGGGTTTCGGAATCATATCGCAAATGGACTTCCGAAGAATCCGAGGACGCCCGTAAGGCTTTGAAGACCAATGAGGCTTTTGACCTGGTTCACCGGGAAATGGTAAAAGATAATAGGGGGTTCTTTGACGAAGGAGAGACTCCTGCTACCCTTGTTCAACTGGAGTCGGGTTCCAAATCGAAGACGAAGACTCGAGCTAAGGAGACCGGTGCTAGCGGCTCTCAGGGACCATTAAGCCCCCGGACAGACTTAGAAAGGCGACTGGGACCGAGACTGGCGGCTCGAGACCGACTGGGCTCACGAGATAGGTTGCCAGAAAAGGTACGGGTCCGACTTGGGCCGACTGAGGTGACTGAGGACCCGAAGTCGAAAAAACGAGTCCGGGCTAAAGAAGTTTCCGTGGTGATCCGGGAGCGTTCACCTCCGCGTCGTCGCCAGTGGACGGAAAAAGAAGCTAAGGACAAGGGAAAGGGCAAGATGCCCTAAATGCCTAGGCCCTAGTTTTTATTATTTAAGTATTACTACTATTTATTTTAGTGTGGTGTGATTTTTTTTGAATTTTTTTTGTAATTTCCCGAGTTTATCGGATTTTTTTTTTAAATAAATAAAGGAAGTTTATTATTTTAACCGTTCCTGTTTTTCTCGATTGCAGTGGTTCTGCCCTTTTGAGGGGCTGCCTACGTATCCACAATTAGCGGAATCAAACCAAACGTAGTTCAGGCTAATTTGCAATCTCGAAATACACCAAGACTATTGGTTCAAGATGTTTATGACAGTAGAATTAATAATTCTAGCTTTTGACTTGCTCTTTGAAAGTTTATTTGGAAATGGTTTTTATAAACTTTGCAAATGACATTGAGAGAAATGGTTTAAGGGTAGTAACGCTTTAGCTGGTCCAGGTTAGTTGGGCCGACAAACTCATTCCCGTCCAGATCCGTTAGCATCACTGCTACGCCTGATAGAATCTTCTTTACCAAATATGGCCCGGCCCAGTTAGGTTTGAACTTTCCCCTCGGGTCTACCGGTAATAAAGCTCGAACAGACTTGAGAACCAAATCCCCTTCTTTGATGTTTCTGGGCCTTACCCTTTTGTTGAAGGCCCGTTGGATCCTTTTCTGATATATTTTTATATTATTGAGGGCACGAGATCGTCGTTCGTCTAACAGGACTAGTGAGTCATATCGTGCTCGAATCCAATCAGCTTCGGGTACTTGACTTTCGAGTAAAATTCTGAGTGACGGTACTTCTAACTCAACCGGTTGGACCGCCTCCATCCCTTATGTAAGGTAATACGGTGTTGCCCCGGTTGCAGTACGAATTGACGTCCGATATCCCCAAAGTGCAAATGGTATTTTATCGGGCCCGTCCCGGTAATTATCAGCCATCTTTTTTAGTATGGTGACAATTGTCTTATTAGCCGCTTCTACCGCTCCATTGGTTTGGGGTCGGTAGGGTGAAGATGTATGCCTTTGAATCTTGTACTTAGTTAACAAGGATGCCGTCTCGGCTTGAAAATGGGTCCCGTGGTCACTGATAAATTCGTGAGGGATACCATACTGGCATATTATCTTATTTTGGATAAATTTGGCGACATGCCTGGCGTTGAAAATGCGGTAAGACTCAGCTTCGACCCATTTGGTGAAATAATCAATTGCTACCAAAATGAAGCGGTGCCCTCCGGTTCCCGAGAGATTTATCTTTCCAATTATATCGATTCCCCATGTTGAAAATGGCCAAGGTGATGTCATGGTATATAACAGGGATGGCGGCATATGTTGTACATTAGCGAAAATTTGACAATTATGGCAATGTCTGACATATAGCTGGCAATCGGTCTCCATGCTATTCCAGTAATATCCGAGTCTCATGATCTTCCGGACTAACATCTGGGCATTAATGTGCGGACCGTACTCGCCGTCGTGCACTTCGACCATAACCTTTTCAGCGTTAGTTTTATCAACACATAAAAGGAGAGCCCCTTGCGGTGTCTTTTTGTAAAGATGCCCGTCGTCGGTACGGATGAACTGGGTTGCTAGCCTACGTAAGGCCTTTTTGGCTCGATTGTCGGCCCCGGGTGGATATTCCTCGGTCGTCAAGTATTCTTGGATGGCCTTATACCACGGCTCGGGATCAGGTATCTCGATATCTTCGATGTTGTGGATATATGCTGGCTCAGACCGTCTTTCGACACAGATTGGCATGTTGGTCACATGATCGGGGATGTTTAGTAAAGATGCCAGTTTTGAGAGTGCATCTGCGAACTGATTTTCCTCCCGAGGTAAGTATATATACTCTACCTTTTGGAATTGTTTCTCGAGATGTCTTACTCGTGCCTGGTAGGCCACGAGATTAGCATTTCGAGTCTTCCATTTTTGGAGTGCTTGATTAATAACCAGAGATGAGTCGTCGTGTACTCGGAGGTTTGTGACCCATAAATCGGCGGCGGCTTGTAGCCCGTGGATACATGCTTCATACTCAGCAGCATTATTAGTGACGTCAAAGTCTAATTTGATGGATACGGGAGTATGTTCCCCTCTTGGTGAGATTAGAAGAATCCCGACTCCGAATCCTCGGAAATTGGACGCCTCGTCAAAGTATAAATCCCATGTTTCGGTATCGGTATGGAAAATATCTTCATCTGGGAAGGACCAAGTGTCGGTGTGTCCTTCTTCGGCTACGGGACTGTCGGCGAGAAACTCGGCTACTATCCGGCCTTTGATGGCTTTCAATGGTAAGAACTTTAGATCGAATTCTGCCAACATTAGGGTCCATCTTGATATCCTGCCGTTGAGAATGGGCTTTTCGAAAAGGTACTTGATTGGATCCATTCTAGATAGCACTTGTACCTCGTACCTGAGCATGTAATGTCGGAGCTTCTTGGTGGCCCAGACCAAAGCTAAACATGTCTTCTCAAGCATAGTGTACTTACACTCGTACTCTAAAAACTTTTTGCTGATGTAGTATATAGCTCGTTCTTCGGAGTTGACCGTCTGAGGTAGCATAGCCCCCATAGCTGTCTCTGTCGTGGTTAGGTATAGTGACAAAGGTAAGCCGGATTGAGGTGGCATCAAGACTGGCGGTGAAGACAAGATTTCTTTGATTCTATCAAAGGCCGTTTGACACTTATCAGCCCATAGTAACCGTTCTCCTATTTTCAGCTTCTTGAAGATCGGTTCACACACCATGGTTAGCTTTGAGATGAACCTGGTGATGTATTGGACTTTCTCGAGAAACCCTCTTATCTCCTTTTCGGTTTTAGGGGGTTACATCTCGGTGATGGCCTTGATTTTGGTTGGATCGACTTCGATGCCGCGTTGGCTAACGATATGACCCAGTAATTTGCCAGATGTTACTCCGAAATTGCATTTCTGAGGGTTTAACCTCATATTGTACTTGCGTAATCGGGTGAAGAATTTTCTCAGGGCGGTGATGTGACCGTCCCTGTCTTTAGATTTGATAATCATATCGTCCACGTAAACTTCCACTTCTTTATGCATCATGTCATGTAATAAAGTTGTGGTGGTTCGTTGATAGGTGGCCCCAGCATTGATGAGGCCAAATGGCATAACGATATAGAAATAAGTACCCCAAGGTGTAATGAAGGTGGTCTTATCCATATCTTCTTCTGCCATTTTTATTTGATTGTACCCGGCATACCCATCCATGAATGATAGAAGGGCATGATCAGCTGTGTTGTCCACCAGTATGTCGATGTGTGGTAACGGGAAATCGTCTTTCGGGCTTGCCTTGTTATGATCCCGAAAGTCTACACAGAAACGCACCTTACCGTTCTTTTTAGGAACCGGCACGATGTTTGCGACCCAATCTGGATACTCGGAAACCTGTATGAAACCAGCTTTGAATTGTTTGTCGACTTCCTCTTTGACCTTAAGGGACCATTCGGGCCTCATGCGGCGGAGTTTCTGCTTAACCGGCTTGAACCCCTCCTTAATTGGTATATGATGCTCGGCTATTTCGCGATCTATTCCTGGCATGTCCTTGTAGGACCATGCGAAGACGTCTTTGAATTCTTGAAGGAGATTCGTGAATTGCTTTTTCTCCTTGGGATCTAAGGATAACCCTATTTTAAGTATCTGAGGCTCTAATGTTGTTCCCACATTAACGGACTCGGTTTCTTCGATTACCGGGTTACGGGATTCCCTTTGTTCTAGCTGCTCGCTCAGATGTGGAGGTAGGGATACCTGTTCGTCGGGTTTCTCAATGTCATTGCACAAAACATTTTTGAAATTAAGAAAATTTTGAAAATGAGACAAGTCGTAAGCAGAACGGTTGTTATTATTGCTCATAAATTGAGAAAATAGCTCGAAAAGAGCTGCCATCTGATCACTAGTCAGTGGCGGGATAGGTAAGGTGCCCGGGACAGACCTCGAGACACCAGGGATAGCTAAAGGGAGAGGGGGAGCTACAGAAGTGAATCTAGCACCGGACTCACTAAACTCGACATCAGACTCTGACTCGGACTCGGACTCAGACTCAGACTCAAGCATCTGGTATGAAGTTACAGTCCTGGGCCAAGTGGGTCCCAGGGCGTGTGGCGTCGGGCCGATATAGGCCTGTCTGGACGGGCTCGAACACTGGAGTGACAAAGGTGACGACTCTAGTTCCTGTCTGGCCCATATTTTCCGGGGTTATGGTATACCCTAGACCGGTTTGAGACCTCCCGTTATTTAGGACTTCGATAACTTTTCCGGCGGGGAGGTTGGTCTTTGAAGTAGCCCCCGGAAGATATCCCAGATTCTGTAGCATCCTGTCGATGCTAACCGTGAATTAGGGTCGGAAAAGATACTCCTCTTCGATTGTCCCTATGAAGTCGAACCCCTAGAGATCGGTGCGGCCTGAGGTGTTACAATTAGCCACAGTCATAGGTGTGGCTTCTAAAGTGATGATGGTATCGTGCAGAAGCAGCTTGATTTTCCGATGTAGAGTGGAGGATACTGCCCTGGTTGCGTGGATCCAAGGTCTTCCTAAGACAAGGTTAAAGGAAGAAGTCACGTCGATCACTTGAAATTCCAGTTCCTTTTCTATCGGGCCTGTTATGATCGTTAGCTTCACGGCCCCAGCTACTGACTTTGGACTTCCATCGAAAGCCTGGATGGTTTGAGCTGTCGGAACAAAGTCAGCCTCGGTAATGCCGAGGGCTTTGGCGGTCCTCAAGGGGAGGACATTAACTGTGGACCCATCATCGATCAGGGTCATGGGAAGGTATTTTCCACAACAGATCACCGTAATGTAGAGGGCCATGTTGTGGGTAGGCCCGATCGGTGGTAGATCAACGTTGGAGAAGGTAATTAGCGGGCCTTCTTCCTTAGCTTTCCCCTTTAGGTGAGGCAGGACCGTGGCTACCATTTCGGCTGGAGTAGCCGTAGAGTCGATCTTGACTTGATCGAGGGCCTTAGTGAGTGCCTCCCGATGTTCTTGTGAGCTGACTAAAAGTTGCCATATAGAGAGGTCAACCCGAGTCTTGTTCAGCTGCTTCACGAGAGCCCTTTCAGTGGTTGGCTCTTCCGGGACGGCTTCTACTTCGGCTGGTTCAGTAACGGTTATTGATGCAGGAGAGTCCCTATGGTGGTTGCTGGCTAAGGCCATGGACTTAGACTTTTGGATTTCTTCCCGAGTGATGGGGATAGCTTCCCCCTTGGTAAGATAGACGTCGTCTTCGTCGTCGCACCAGATCCCGTTTATTTGCAGGACAAATAGAGAAATGAGGTGTGAGCAGTCGATTATTTCTCCGGAGAAAACGGCGTGAGTAGCCAAGGGGTTGTCCTTGTTACTGGGCTTGCCCCCAGGTAAGGGGATCTTACCGCTTTCGATGAGATCCTGGATAAGATGCTTTAGTTTCCAGCATTTCTCGATGTCGTGTCCCTTGCCACGATGGTACTGACAATAGGCCTGGATGTCGTAGGCCTTAGAGCGACGCTCGACTGGGACTTCAGGTGTTGGGCCTATCGGGTTGATCATGCCTTTTGATGATAGCCTTTGTAAGGCATTTGCATAGGTGGTACCTATGTCAGTGAATACCCGAGGTGTGGCATTCTTCTTGGACGGGGTATCAAGTAGATTAACCTCGTCAAAAATACTTCGAGCAGTAGCAGCGGATGTGGGCTTGCTTGAGGATGAGCTGGCCCTTGGTAACCCTTGGCAGAGGCCTTAGTGAAGCTCTCCAATCTCAGATCGTCTTCAATTCTTGTCCCCATTTCAGTTAGGGCAGCGAAGTTGGGTATGATGGCGTACCGGAGATGGATCCGGTAAGTGGGAATGAGATTTTTCACGAAGGCTTCTACCAGCACTTTCTCGCTGGGCTTGTCAACCAGTATGACGCTTTCGGCCCTCCAGCGCTGAAGGTATCTCGTAAATCCTTCCTTTGGTTCCTGAGCCATTACTTCCAGGGTATGCATTGTGGTTTGGATTTCAGTGTTGTCGACGTAGTTCCGAGCGAATTCTGTCGCCACGTCATCCCAAGTTTTGTATTTCTTAGAATCGAGCCTGTAGTACCAGGCTCTTGGGTGCTTCTCGAGGGAGGAAGCAAACAGATGCTTGAACATGTTTGAGTTAACTCCCTTAAGGGCCATGAACTCCTTGAAAGCCCGGATATGTAATACCGGGTCTTCAGTTCCGTCGAACATTGGAAGGCCTGTCAGGTTAAGATTGGCAGGCAGCTCGTCGGTCAGGGGTGCATAGGCTCGAGCATTCTCCGTATGGATTGAGTTGTGAGTCGACAGATGGACCTATTCCTGCAGTTTGTGGACTGCGCTGGTATTGGCCCGTCATTCTCGACCCCACCATTAGGAGTTCCTCGCTCCATAGCGCTCACTCGGTTAAGGATGGCGATCTGATCCCCCCTCATTGTCGTGATCATAGTCTCCAACTTGGTCAACGGGGCCTTCAACTCATCTATAGCTTGTTGCGTCATGGTTCGGGTGAAGGGTGGCCTGTCTGTAAGAACACCGTGTAATCAGAAGCGGATCCAGATCCCAGAATCAAATAGTGCATCTCGAGCAAAGAAAAGGACTAGACTAGAAAAAGACTGAAAACCGACTCCTAGACGGGTGACTCGTGGACGGTGGACTTTTCTTAGGATTTGGCAAACTGGGCCTAGTCCCGTTCGAAGGAAGATCCATGAGAGAATTCCCCAGACTTTGGACTCGAAGGTGTAAACGGGCTTCCCTTTGTAGGAGTTTGTCCTACGCAGGTGGGCCGTGCCTTGACAAATAAGGCGGACTGGGACAGGGGGGAAAACCCGTGATGTAAGATCGACGGAGTTTCGACGCTAGAGACTTTGACAAGTCAAGACAGGACTCGACATTGCTAAATATGGGCAGTCCTAAAGAGGAGGGTTTTGAAATGGAAGGATTGGACCCGAAAAGGTAGGATCGGGCGGCCCGATTTTTTATGAAAACCGGAAAACGTGATCGGGGCCGCAGTTTTGGAAATTTTCGAAAGTTCAGGTAGCATACCGGCTAAAAAAGGCTATTTTGAAACAAAATCATAAGTCCTAAATTCGGTAGCTTCCTGGGTTTTGAAAAAATGGAAGATTTTGAAAAGATGCATTTTTTGAAATGACGGTTTTTGAAAAAGATGACAAGTAAATCAACTAGTACGTAGTCATGGGAACAGTATAATGACGCCATGTATGCTCTTAGTCTAAGTCTCGGTCGGTCGAAATAGGGTCTATACCAACGACAATAGCTTTCTCGCAAATCAGGACGGACCTCCTAAGCCGAGTTGGTCTTAGAATATGCCGTAAAACCCATGCGAGTTCCGCCATCGAGGTCTTTAGCGCACCCATTTAGGAATGCACCGTGGTATAGTGGGACGTCGGTCACAAGTAACCGGCCCGGGAAAGAATTGGGTTATGCATGAACCATCGAACTAAAACGCGTACATTAGTAATCGAACGATTTCTTTTCGAGTCTCACCCTAGGAACCCCGATGACAAGTGGTACATCAGGAATCCCCAGCGGATTCGCCAAATTGTGGACATGACATAGGTCCACCCCGACGCGGCCACGCGCGGGTTTGGGGAGGCAAATGAATCTCCATATGAGATGGGTCGAATTGAAATTTAAATCGAAGTAGGAGTCGCCACCGAACTTTGTGGGAGTTCGGGCCCGTTCGAACCCACTCTATGTCGTAGTGGGCCGTGCACAAAGTACGGTCCATTTCCGATGTCAGAGTTTATTGGGTTCGTCCCTTTGCATCTGATACTGATACCGACGCTATCGGATATCGTGCATTGAATGACTCTCGTTGCCGATGGATTCGGACATCTGGAAACCACGGTTCTGAGTAAGGGGTGAGAGTATGTGTTGGGAATTTCACTAAGAACACCCAACCCCGCCCGCACTTAGCGGCCTTTACTAAGATATCGTTCGTTGTTCGCGCGTTAGTTTGACGGTTGAATGATATGCAAAGAGTGTTTTGACTAAACATGTGAATTATGTTTGACTACGTCGTTTAAATGCATCTATGTTAACGTCAAAGTTGTTTTAGAATGCGATGTTCATTTTAGTACAATGAAATAAACAACGAAAAAACGATAACAGATTACAATATACGAGCGACCTACCACCCGGAATTACAATGCAACCAACGATACAACAATTGCGATAATAAAGAAGCGAACGAATTAGAATGCGTAAACGTGACTTGACACGGTTTTGAAAAGACTAGATCCACGTGATAGACTTGACACGTGACGACCGAAATCGTAAAAATAATTTTGTCGGGACTCGAATATGACAAAAAGACTCGCTGTTTTGCTGTAACTGGAGCCACTCGATCGAGTCATGACAGGACTCGCTCAAGTGGTCCTCGAAAAAGGCTCATGGTTCGGTTTTTGGGATGCCACTCGATCGAGTGGGCTAGGCACTCGATCGAGTGCCCCCTGTACGGACTGCTGTCCGATTTAATTTTAACTCTAAAGTTGTTTTCGATTTTTTGAAATCTGGTTAAGTCGCGTAGAAATACGATGTAATTTATACTCGACTTAAATATGGATACTCGTAATATTCGATATTCGATTATGGAATCGGTATCGGATACTTAGAGTGGATTTTGAAAGGTTATTTGAAAAGTATGTTGTTAAGATGCAATAATCCCTCCGTGTTGTAATAATTACTCGGATTTAATGGTTTTATTCTTAACATATTTTGATGATTGACACCCTTAGATCCGATATTCGACTATAGAGTCGATATCGAATCCTTAGGTACGACTCGTTATATTGAAAATAATGCGAAAATAGTAATAACGATACTAGATGCGATAAAAGTAATAGACGACATTGACTGACGACCCTTGACGATAGACAACGACGGAAAACGAGAAGAGGAGGAAGAAGAGAAGAAAACGTGAAGAAGAGAAGAGAAGAAGAGAGAACGGGATTTGGAACACCCTCAACCTACATGCTAATACTGGTCTCGATTAGGAACTCGTAGTAACGGCGCTTGCGTAGGAGTAACGGGAATCTAGCGAGAGTTAAGGTGTTCTATTTTTGTATGATTTTGCTATAGAATTCCTAGGAAAATCGGACGGTATTTCGGTAGAGTTTTCCTAAAGTTGGCTAGAGAGTCGGGATGGATGTGTGATGGATGTCGGGAATTATTGTAGATGAACTGTGTAATTCTAGATGTGTATGTATGTGTTGCATGTGGGGAGGTATTTATAGGAAAAATACCGACTTGGGATAAGAGATTCCTAGTGTTTGGATAGGAGAAGTGGTTTCTTGCCAAGGAAGAAAGCAACGGTTGAGAGGGAGTATAACTCCGTTTGTGGATAGCTTAAAGAGTAAGAAACTCCTGGTTTTGGCTGAAAAAAGAGACCACTCGATCGAATGGTTCATGGACACGATCGAGTGCCTGGTCTAAACTCGGATCAGACTGCTTTTGATGAGCCCACTCGACCGAGTGAGCTAATCCACTCGATCGAGTGGAGCTGGACGGGTGATAGGGCTCCTAAAAAGATAAAATTTTCTCTCTTACGGAATTGTTTAATATTTTTGTAGCTGATTTTTGTGAGGAATCCGACTTCTATTTGGCTTCTTGAACATCGCGCCAGATATTTTTGGCTCGGGAATTGGCTTTGATCGGGGTTTGACTCGGTCGCTAAAAGACGGTTTTGCCCTTGGTCTCGGTTTTGACCCAAATTAGTCTCATTTGACTAGAAACGACCCACTAGGCCTAAATTTAAGGTCGGTTTGGTGAGATTTTTACTCCGCTAAATGCTCGTGCCAATTACCATTGATTCCGAGTCCAAATTGGGCGTATTAAGCCATGTTTACGCCCGATCATCATCGGGTGTTTTTTGGAAACTGCTATAGACACCTAGCGGTCAAAATGTGGGTGTCTACACAATGACGGTATACTGGATAGTGGGTTAATGGAAATAGCAGGGCAAGGATGTGAATACACTTGGACAAATAAACAAGACCCTCTCTCTAGGGTTTGGTCAAGGTTGGACAGAGCATTGGTGAATGAAAATTGGACCAATTCCTTTCGAGACTCCCATGCTTGTGTCCTGGAATCAGGTATCTAGGATCACTCTCCGATTCTAATCATTATTCCTGAAGAAAGCAGGAGGAAGCCTAGTTTTAGCTTCTTAAATTGTTGGACTAAGCATCCCCTTTATAGCAAGTTAGTTCAAGATGCCTGGGGTAAGAGGGTTAATGGAACTCTTGGGTTTCGACTCTTTTGGAAACTTAAGAATGTTAGGAAAGCTTTGCAACTCATGCACAAGAATAACTATACATGCATTGAAGGCAGACTCAGAGATATTAGTAGAGACCTGAGTACTTGTCAAGCTGATCTCCAAAGGGACCCCTTTTCTCTGAATTTAATGACAAGGGAGCAATAACTTTTGGATAAATATAAGACGCTGAAGGAAGCAGAACTCAGTATTCTTCAGCAGCGGTAAAAAATGGACAATTTAATTCTTGGAGACGACTCTACAAAGTTCTTTTATGCAAAAATTAAAGAAAGAAGGAAGCAGCAGGTTATTGGAAGCATTAAAGATTGTAATGGGAATGATAGGAAGGGGCTGGTAGATGTTGCTGATGGGTTTTTGGAATATTATAATGATCTACTTGGGAAATCTCATAATATCTTGGACATAGATCAAGGAAACATTGCTAGTGGACCACTTGTGGGTGAGGAACATTGAGAGCAACTGCTTCAATGCCCCACTGAGGGGGAAATTAGATCAGTCGTGTTCTCTATTGGCTCAGATAGAAGCCCTGGTCCTGATGGCTTCTCATCAGAGTTCTTCAAAGCCTCCTGGTATATTGTGAAAGCTGATTTTTGTGCTGCAGTTTGGGATTTTTTTCAAGCATAGGAGGATGATAAAGCAAGCTAACACCACTACAATAACTCTTATTCCTAAGAAGGAAATCTGCAGTAGTGTACTTGATTTTAAACCAATTTCTTATTGCTCGGTTTTCTATAAAATTGTTATTAAGCTCCTAACAAATAAGCTTCAATCAGTGATGCATTTACTAGTGGGACCTTAGCAAGCAGCCTTTGTGCAGGGGAGGAGCACTCATGAGAACATTGCCCTCTCTCAGTCTCTTATCAAAAGCTATGGGAGAAAGTATCTTACTCCCCGGTGCTTGATGAAGATTAATTTGCGAAAAGCTTTTGACTCTCTGCAATGGAACTTCCTTGAGCAAATGTTAACTACTCTTCATTTTCCTAGTCAGTTCATCAGCTGGTTAATGAAGTGCATCAAAGGATCTGGGTTCTCGATTAAGGTGAATGAGGAAACTCATGGTTTTTTCAAGGGAGGTAGTGGAGTCAGGCAAGGGGATCCCTTGTCACCTTACTTATTTTTGCTTAGCATGGAAATCTTGTCAAGAAGATTGAGGCAAATAAATACCAAGCCCCTTGTCTCATACCATCCTAAATGTTGTAAAGTCCATCTTAATCATCTGATCTTTGCAGATGATTTAATGATTTTTACTAGAGGCGACTACCCATCAGTTCAAGCTATTGTGGAAGCATTAATGGTCTTTGCTGTAGAGTCAAGTCTTCAAGCTAATAGAGATAAGACTCACATCTTCTTTGGAGGGGTTACTGAGGAGATATGTGACCTAATTCTGAGAGAAACGGGTTTCCAAAGGGGCTCTTTCCCCTGTAGATACCTAGGGCTACCCCTTAACTCTATTAGTAACAAAAAGGAACAATACATGCCGCTCATCAACAAGATTCAGAATAGCATATTCAGTTGGTCATCTCATTCTCTTACTTATGCAAGCCGGATTCAGCTTCTCAATTCAGTTGTTTTTGGGCTTACCAGCTATTGGAGTGCAAATACTCTTCTTCCGGTCATTGTTACAAAGAGAATAAGCCAGATATGCAAGGCTTTCTTCTGGACTGGGAGTAGGGATGGAGGTAGGCTGGTCTACAAGAGTTGGAGAAGCATCTGCAAGCCATGGGAGGAGGGGGGGCTTTGGCATCAAAGACTTGGAGGCATGGAATAAAGCCTGTGGAATCTCTTGAATGATCCTGATAGTGTTTGGGCAAGCTGGCATAGAAGATATATCCTTGGCGCAAATTCTATTTGGACAATTCAAAAAAAGGATAGGTATACTGCAACTTTTAAGAGCATTCTGAGAATCAGGGATGAAATTCTAAGTCAAGTAGGGGGGAAGCAGTAGCAGCACAACTTTGTCAAAGCTGGAGTTCAAAGGGTAAATATGATGTTAGGTTAGCCTACGATTGGTTTAGGGAGAAGATTCCAATTGTTCCTTGGATGGCACGAATGAAGAAGGGTCCAATAGTTCCAAAGCATAGATTTATTGCTGCAATGGCAGGGCAAAAGAAAATGGCAACAATTGACTGTATGCAACGCCGAGGCCTGCAATCTGTCAACAGATGTGTACTTTGCCAGCAGGACCTGGAAATGCATCAGCATTTGTTTTTCAAATGCTCGTTCTCAAGAATGATTTGGCAACAATTACTGAACTGGATGCAAATCATGGGAAGAAGCCTTGTGCTCAGTGAAGAACTCAACTGGATAGTTTATAAGAAGGCAAGGAAGCATTGGAAAAACGACTGGTACAGTGGATGCTTGACAGTAGTAGTGTATAGCATTTGGCAAGAGCGTAACAGTAGGATATTTGGGAGTAAAAGTAGATCCTATCAGAGCATTGTTGGACAGATTAAATTTGGGGTTTCCACTAGATTAAGAAGTAGGAAGATTGATTTAGCTTATAAACACTTGGTGTGCTAGAGGCTTGTTTCCCTTTCTTTTTGCTTAAAAAAGCTCTAGAGGATATATCTTTTTGTAAGATCCTGTTTCATTAATGTTCCGGTATAGAAACGGGTCCCTGACCTTGGGCTTCGCGGTTCTCCTCGGCTCCGGGTGCGTGCCGACGGTGATCCTGCAAGGTGAACTCCGGGCCCGGGGAACCCCCGGGACGGAGCCTCCGACGCCCAAGTCAGTAAAATGTATGACTGAATATAGATATTTAGGGAGATCAGAGAGTTAGAGAGAGAATAGGGTGGAATATGTGTGAATGAATTGTCCCTTTTCCCCTCACCCCAAGTGGGGTATTTATAGGGGAAAGGATGTAGTAGGGTGATGTCACCATGACATCAGCATGGTGATCAGTAGAGAAGTCTCTCTGAGTCAGTTAATCACTACCCGTAAGGGGGGTCGTCTGATAAGGGGTTGGGCCTCTAGGGTCGGCTAGGACCCAGTTGGGCCTTCTCAGTCCTAGGAGTCGGGTCTATGCGTCTGGGGGTTTTATCCCCCATCAATTTGCCCTCAGCGGAGTCGGATACTGAGTATGCGGGTCTGGTGCCAAACATGGTTGGACCGACAAACTGAATGACAGTTTTTTTTTTTTTATGCGAAGCCAGGTATTCATTGGGCCTTGTTGGCGCGTCTGCCCTAACGTCATCTGGATGCTGTCAGGGCGTCAGACGTCGTGCCTTTTGTGTACTCGGAGGTGTATATGGGGTTTTATCATTCTATACATGACCAGTTAATCACTAAGCCCTGTGATCAATGCTTTTGCCCTGGTATATCTCGTACGGATGTGTCAGGGTGCCAGAGGCCTGCCAGGGTAGTTTATGAACCTTGTCTAGAACTTGGGGGCCGTGCCCCTTGTCTGTTTGGAGGCAGACATAAGGACTTACGCTTAAATACAAGCCTGAGTATTTACTTTTTACGCCTTGTCGGTCGGCGATCTTGGCTCAGCCAATCTACGAGCTTTGGTCGAAGCTCGAGGAACGTGCCGCCTGCCTGCTCTGATGTAGGCTGAATGACTTATATTTTTTACAAGGCCAAGTATTCATTAGGCCTTGTCAATCGAATGACCTACCTCGACCGATCATCGAACCTTGGCCGAAGTTCGATAGCCATGCCCCCTGTATGTTTGACGCACACAGAAGGACTTATGTTTTATACAAAGTTGAGTGTGCCTCAGGCCTTGCTGGCTCGGCTTGGCCGTCCGGCCTGTCCCTGGCTTCTAGTCGAAGTCCAGGGGGCCTGTCCCCTGCCTGCTCAGAGGTAGGCAGAGGGACTTGTGGTTCGGCGCATGGGGTCGGGCCTGACCCTGACTTCTGGTCGAAGTCCAGGGGGCCTGCCCCCTTCCTGCCCAGAGGTAGGCAGAGGGACTTGTGGTTCGACGCATGGAGCCGGGCCTGACCCTGGCTTCTGGTCGAAGTCCAGGGGGCCTGCCCCCTGCCTGCCCAGAGGTAGGCAGAGGGACTTGTAGTTCGGCGCATGGGG
The DNA here is from genome assembly GCA_958450325.1 of Agrostemma githago. Lineage (NCBI taxonomy): Eukaryota > Viridiplantae > Streptophyta > Magnoliopsida > Caryophyllales > Caryophyllaceae > Agrostemma > Agrostemma githago. The sequence continues at coordinate 17,901,928 of OY288255.1, read as the reverse complement.
CCGGGCCTGACCCTGGCTTCTGGTCGAAGTCCGGGGGGCCTGCCCCCTGCCAGGCCAGAGGTAGGCAGAGGGACTTGTGATTCGGCGCATGGGGCCGGGCCTGACCCTGGCTTCTGGTCGAAGTCCAGGGGGCCTGCCCCCTGCCCGCCCAGAGGTAGGCAGAGGGACTTGTGGTTCGGCGCATGGGGCCGGGCCTGACCCTGGCTTCTGGTCGAGGTTCAGGGGGCCTGCCCCCTGCCTGCCCAGAGGTAGGTTGAGGGACTTGTGATTCGGCGCATGGGGCCGGGCCTGACCCTGGCTTCTGGTCAAAGTCCAGGGGGCCTGCCCCCTGCCTGCCCAGAGGTAGGCAGAGGGACTTGCGATTCGGCGCATGGGGCCGGGCCTGACCCTGGCTTCTGGTCGAAGTCCAGGGGGCCTGCCCCCTGCCTGCCCAGAGGTAGGCAGAGGGACTTGTGGTTCGGCGCATGGGGTCGGGCCTGACCCTGGCTTCTGGTCGAAGTCCAGGGGGCCTGCCCCCTGCCCGCCGAGAGGTAGGCAGAGGGACTTGTGGTTCGGCGCATAGGGTCGGGCCTGAACCTGGCTTCTGGTCGAAGTACAGGGGGCTTGCCCCTGCCTGTCCAGAGGTAGGCAGAGGGACTTGTGGTTCGGCGCATGGGGCCGGGCCTGACCCTGGCTTCTGGTCGAAGATTAGGGGGCCAGCCCCCTGCCTGCCCAGAGGTAGGCAGAGGGACTTGTGGTTCGGCGCATGGGGCCGGGCCTGACCCTGGCTTCTGGTCGAAGATTAGGGGGCCAGCCCCCTGCCTGCCCAGAGGTAGGCAGAGGGACTTGTGGTTCGGCGCATGGGGCCGGGCCTGACCCTGGCTTCTGGTCGAAGTCCAGGGGGCCTGCCCCCTGCCTGCCCAGAGGTAGGCAGAGGGACTTGTGGTTCGGCGCATGGGGCCGGGCCTGACCCTGGCTTCTGGTCGAAGTCCAGGGGGCCTGCCCCCTGCCAGGCCAGAGGTAGGCAGAGGGACTTGTGATTCGGCGCATGGGGCCGGGCCTGACCCTGGCATCTGGTCGAAGTCCAGGGGGCCTACCCCCTGCCCGCCCAGAGGTAGGCAGAGGGACTTGTGGTTCGGCGCATGGGGCCGGGCTTGACCCTGGCTTCTGGTCGAAGTTCAGGGGGCGTGCCCCCTGCCTGCCCAGAGGTAGGTTGAGGGACTTGTGATTCGGCGCATGGGGCCGGGCCTGACCCTGGCTTCTGGTCAAAGTCCAGGGGGCCTGCCCCCTGCCTGCCCAGAGGTAGGCAGAGGGACTTGCGATTCGGCGCATGGGGCCGGGCCTGTCCCTGGCTTCTGGTCGAAGTCCAGGGGGCCTGCCCCCTGCCTGCCCATAGGTAGGCAGAGGGACTTGTGGTTCGGCGCTTGGGGCCGGGCCTGACTCTGGCTTCTGGTCGAAGTCCAGGGGGCCTGCCCCCTGCCCGCCCAGAGGTAGGCAGAGGGACTTGTGGTTCGGCGCATGGGGCCGGGCCTGACCCTGGCTTCTGGTCGAAGTACAGGGGGCTTGCCCCCTGCCTGTCCAGAGGTAGGCAGAGGGACTTGTGGTTCGGCGCATGGGGCCGGGCCTGACCCTAGCTTCTGGTCGAAGTCCACGGGGCCTGCCCCCTGCCTGCCCAGAGGTAGGCAGAGGGACTTGTGGTTCGGCGCATGGGGCCGGGCCTGACCCTGGCTTCTGGTCGAAGTCCAGGGGGCCTGCCCCCTGCCCGCCCAGAGGTAGGCAGAGGGACTTGTGGTTCGGCGCATAGAGTCGGGCCTGACCCTGGCTTCTGGTCGAAGTACAGGGGGCTTGCCCCTGCCTGTCCAGAGGTAGGCAGAGGGACTTGTGGTTCGGCGCATGGGGCCGGGCCTGACCCTGGCTTCTGGTCGAAGTCCAGGGGGCCTGCCCCCTGCCTGCCCAGAGGTAGGCAGAGGGACTTGTTATTCGGCGCATGGGGCCGGGCCTGACCCTGGCTTCTGGTCGAAGTCCAAGGGGCCTACCCCCTGCCCGCCCAGAGGTAGGCAGAGGGACTTGTGGTTCGGCGCATGGGGCCGGGCTTGACCCTGGCTTCTGGTCGAAGTTCAGGGGGCGTGCCCCCTGCCTGCCCAGAGGTAGGTTGAGGGACTTGTGATTCGGCGCATGGGGCCGGGCCTGACCCTGGCTTCTGGTCAAAGTCCAGGGGGCCTGCCCCCTGCCTGCCCAGAGGTAGGCAGAGGGACTTGCGATTCGGGGCATGGGGCCGGGCCTGTCCCTGGCTTCTGGTCGAAGTCCAGGGGGCCTGCCCCCTGCCTGCCCATAGGTAGGCAGAGGGACTTGTGGTTCGGCGCTTGGGGCCGGGCCTGACTCTGGCTTCTGGTCGAAGTCCAGGGGGCCTGCCCCCTACCCGCCCAGAGGTAGGCAGAGGGACTTGTGGTTCGGCGCATGGGGCCGGGCCTGACCCTGGCTTCTGGTCGAAGTACAGGGGGCTTGCCCCCTGCCTGTCCAGAGGTAGGCAGAGGGACTTGTGGTTCGGCGCATGGGGCCGGGCCTGACCCTGGCTTCTGGTCGAAGTCCACGGGGCCTGCCCCCTGCCTGCCCAGAGGTAGGCAGAGGGACTTGTGGTTCGGCGCATGGGGCCGGGCCTGACCCTGGCTTCTGGTCGAAGTACAGGGGGCTTGCCCCCTGCCTGTCCAGAGGTAGGCAGAGGGACTTGTGGTTCGGCGCATGGGGCCGGGCCTGACCCTGGCTTCTGGTCGAAGTCCACGGGGCTGCCCCCTTCCTGCCCAGAGGTAGGCAGAGGGACTTGTGGTTCGGCGCATGGGGCCGGGCCTGGCCCTGGCTTCTGGTCGAAGTCCAGGGGGCCTGCCCCCTCCCTGCCCAAAGGTAGGCAGAGGGACTTGTGGTTCGGCGCATGGAGCCGGGCCTGACCCTGGCTTGTGGTCGAAGTCCAGGGGGCCTGCCCCCTGCCTGCCGAGAGGTAGGCAGAGGGACTTGTAGTTCGGCGCATGGGGCCGGGCCTGACCCTGGCTTCTGGTCAAAGTCCATGGGTCCTGCCCCCTGCCCGCCCAGAGGTAGGCAGAGGGACTTGTGGTTCGGCGCATGGGGCCGGGCCTGACCCTGGCTTCTGGTCAAAGTCCAGGGGGCCTGCCCCCTGCCTGCCCAGAGGTAGGCAGAGGGACTTGCGATTCGGCGCATGGGGCCGGGCCTGTCCCTGGCTTCTGGTCGAAGTCCAGGGGGCCTGCCCCCTGCCTGCCCATAGGTAGGCAGAGGGACTTGTGGTTCGGCGCTTGGGGCCGGGCCTGACTCTGGCTTCTGGTCGAAGTCCAGGGGGCCTGCCCCCTGCCCGCCCAGAGGAAGGCAGAGGGACTTGTGGTTCGGCGCATGGGGCCAGGCCTGACCCTGGCTTCTGGTCGAAGTACAGGGGGCTTGCCCCCTGCCTGTCCAGAGGTAGGCAGAGGGACTTGTGGTTCGGCGCATGGGGCCGGGCCTGACCCTGGCTTCTGGTCGAAGTCCACGGGGCCTGCCCCCTGCCTGCCCAGAGGTAGGCAGAGGGACTTGTGGTTTGGCGCATGGGGTCGGGCCTGACCCTGGCTTCTGGTCGAAGTCCAGGGGGCCTGCCCCCTGCCCGCCCAGAGGTAGGCAGAGGGACTTGTGGTTCGGCGCATAGAGCCGGGCCTGACCCTGGCTTCTGGTCGAAGTACAGGGGGCTTGCCCCTGCCTGTCCAGAGGTAGGCAGAGGGACTTGTGGTTCGGCGCATGGGGCCGGGCCTGACCCTGGCTTCTGGTCGAAGTCCAGGGGGCCTGCCCCCTGCCTGCCCAGAGGTAGGCAGAGGGACTTGTTATTCGGCGCATGGGGCCGGGCCTGACCCTGGCTTCTGGTCGAAGTCCAAGGGGCCTACCCCCTGCCCGCCCAGAGGTAGGCAGAGGGACTTGTGGTTCGGCGCATGGGGCCGGGCTTGACCCTGGCTTCTGGTCGAAGTTCAGGGGGCCTGCCCCCTGCCTGCCCAGAGGTAGGTTGAGGGACTTGTGATTCGGCGCATGGGGCCGGGCCTGACCCTGGCTTCTGGTCAAAGTCCAGGGGGCCTGCCCCCTGCCTGCCCAGAGGTAGGCAGAGGGACTTGCGATTCGGCGCATGGGGCCGGGCCTGACCCTAGCTTCTGGTCGAAGTCTAGGGGGCCTGCCCCCTGCCTGCCCAGAGGTAGGCAGAGGGACTTGTGGTTCGGCGCTTGGGGCCGGGCCTGACCCTGGCTTCTGGTCGAAGTTCAGGGGGCCTGCCCCCTGCCCGCCCAGAGGTAGGCAGAGGGACTTGTGGTTCGGCGCATAGAGCCGGGCCTGACCCTGGCTTCTGGTCGAAGTACAGGGGGCTTGCCCCTGCCTGTCCAGAGGTAGGCAGAGGGACTTGTGGTTCGGCGCATGGGGCCGGGCCTGACCCTGGCTTCTGGTCGAAGTCCAGGGGGCCTGCCCCCTGCCTGCCCAGAGGTAGGCAGAGGGACTTGTTATTCGGCGCATGGGGCCGGGCCTGACCCTGGCTTCTGGTCGAAGTCCAAGGGGCCTACCCCCTGCCCGCCCAGAGGTAGGCAGAGGGACTTGTGGTTCGGCGCATGGGGCCGGGCTTGACCCTGGCTTCTGGTCGAAGTTCAGGGGGCCTGCCCCCTGCCTGCCCAGAGGTAGGTTGAGGGACTTGTGATTCGGCGCATGGGGCCGGGCCTGACCCTGGCTTCTGGTCAAAGTCCAGGGGGCCTGCCCCCTGCCTGCCCAGAGGTAGGCAGAGGGACTTGCGATTCGGCGCATGGGGCCGGGCCTGACCCTAGCTTCTGGTCGAAGTCTAGGGGGCCTGCCCCCTGCCTGCCCAGAGGTAGGCAGAGGGACTTGTGGTTCGGCGCTTGGGGCCGGGCCTGACCCTGGCTTCTGGTCGAAGTCCAGGGGGCCTGCCCCCTGCCCGCCCAGAGGTAGGCAGAGGGACTTGTGGTTCGGCGCATGGGGCCGGGCCTGACCCTGGCTTCTAGTCGAAGTACAGGGGGCTTGCCCCCTGCCTGTCCAGAGGTAGGCAGAGGGACTTGTGGTTCGGCGCATGGGGCCGGGCCTGACCCTGGCTTCTGGTCGAAGTCCACGGGGCTGCCCCCTTCCTGCCCAGAGGTAGGCAGAGGGACTTGTGGTTCGGCGCATGGGGCCGGGCCTGGCCCTGGCTTCTGGTCGAAGTCCAGGGGGCCTGCCCCCTCCCTGCCCAGAGGTAGGCAGAGGGACTTGTGGTTCGGCGCATGGAGCCGGGCCTGACCCTGGCTTGTGGTCGAAGTCCAGGGGGCCTGCCCCCTGCCTGCCGAGAGGTAGGCAGAGGGACTTGTAGTTCGGCGCATGGGGCCGGGCCTGACCCTGGCTTCTGGTCAAAGTCCATGGGTCCTGCCCCCTGCCCGCCCAGAGGTAGGCAGAGGGACTTGTGGTTCGGCGCATGGGGCCGGGCCTGACCCTGGCTTCTGGTCGAAGTCCAGGGGGCCTGCCCCCTGCTTGCCCAGAGGTAGGCAGAGGGACTTGCGATTCGGCGCATGGGGCCGGGCCTGACCCTGGCTTCTGGTCGAAGTCCAGGGAGCTTGCCCCCTGCCTGCCCAGAGGTAGGCAGAGGGACTTGTGGTTCGGCGCATGGGGCCGGGCCTGACCCTGGCTTCTGGTCGAAGTCCAGGGGCCTGCCCCCTGCCTGCCCCGAGGTAGGCAGAGGGACTTGTGGTTCGGTGCATGGGGCGGGGCCTGACCCTGGCTTCTGGTCGAAGTCCAGGGGGCCTGCCCCCTGCCAGGCAAGAGGTAGGGAGAGGGACTTGTGATTCGGCGCATGGGGCCGGGCCTGACCCTGGCTTCTGGTCGAAGTCCAGGGGGCCTGCCCCCTGCCCGCCCAAAGGTAGGCAGAGGGAATTGTGGTTCGGCGCATGGGGCCGGGCCTGACCCTGGCTTCTGGTCGAAGTCTAGGGGGCCTGCCCCCTGCCTGCCCAGAGGTAGGCAGAGGGACTTGTGGTTCGGCGCTTGGGGCCGGGCCTGACCCTGGCTTCTAGTCGAAGTCCAGGGGGCCTGCCCCCTGCCCGCCCAGAGGTAGGCAGAGGGACTTGTGGTTCGGCGCATGGGGCCGGGCCTGACACTGGCTTCTAGTCGAAGTACAGGGGGCTTGCCCCCTGCCTGTCCAGAGGTAGGCAGAGGGACTTGTGGTTCGGCGCATGGGGCCGGGCCTGACCCTGGCTTCTGGTCGAAGTCCACGGGGCTGCCCCCTTCCTGCCCAGAGGTAGGCAGAGGGACTTGTGGTTCGGCGCATGGGGCCGGGCCTGGCCCTGGCTTCTGGTCGAAGTCCAGGGGGCCTGCCCCCTCCCCGCCCAGAGGTAGGCAGAGGGACTTGTGGTTCGGCGCATGGAGCCGGGCCTGACCCTGGCTTGTGGTCGAAGTCCAGGGGGCCTGCCCCCTGCCTGCCGAGAGGTAGGCAGAGGGACTTGTAGTTCGGCGCATGGGGCCGGGCCTGACCCTGGCTTCTGGTCAAAGTCCATGGGTCCTGCCCCCTGCCCGCCCAGGGGTAGGCAGAGGGACTTGTGGTTCGGCGCATGGGGCCGGGCCTGACCCTGGCTTCTGGTCGAAGTCCAGGGGGCCTTTCCCCTGCTTGCCCAGAGGTAGGCAGAGGGACTTGCGATTCGGCGCATGGGGCCGGGCCTGACCCTGGCTTCTGGTCGAAGTCCAGGGAGCTTGCCCCCTGCCTGCCCAGAGGTAGGCAGAGGGACTTGTGGTTCGGCGCATGGGGCCGGGCCTGACCCTGGCTTCTGGTCGAAGTCCAGCGGCCTGCCCCCTGCCTGCCCCGAGGTAGGCAGAGGGACTTGTGGTTCGGCGCATGGGGCGGGGCCTGACCCTGGCTTCTGGTCGAAGTCCAGGGGGCCTGCCCCCTGCCAGGCCAGAGGTAGGGAGAGGGACTTGTGATTCGGCGCATGGGGCCGGGCCTGACCCTGGCTTCTGGTCGAAGTCCAGGGGGCCTGCCCCCTGCCCGCCCAAAGGTAGGCAGAGGGAATTGTGGTTCGGCGCATGGGGCCGGGCCTGAGCCTGGCTTCTGGTCGAAGTCCGAGGGCCTGCCCCCTGCCCGCCCAAAGGTAGGCAGAGAGAATTGTGGTTCGGCGCATGGGGCCGGGCCTGACCCTGGCTTCTGGTCGAAGTTCAGGGGGCCTGCCCCCTGCCTGCCCAGAGGTAGGTTGAGGGACTTGTGATTCGGCGCATGGGGCCGGGCCTGACCCTGGCTTCTGGTCGAAGTCCAGGGGGCCTGCCCCCTGCCTGCCCAGAGGTAGGTAGAGGGACTTGTGGTTCGGCGCATGGGGCCGGGCCTTACCCTGGCTTCTGGTCGAAGTCCAGGGGGCCTGCCCCCTGCCTGCCCAGAGGTAGGCAGAGGGACTTGTGGTTCGGCGCATGGGGCCGGGCCTGGCCCTGGCTTCTGGTCGAAGTCCAGGGGGCCTGCCCCCTCCCTGCCCAGAGGTAGGCAGAGGGACTTGTGGTTCGGCGCATGGAGCCGGGCCTGACCCTGGTTTGTGGTCGAAGTCCAGGGGGCCTGCCCCCTGCCTGCCGAGAGGTAGGCAGAGGGACTTGTAGTTCGGCGCATGGGGCCGGGCCTGACCCTGGCTTCTGGTCAAAGTCCATGGGTCCTGCCCCCTGCCCGCCCAGAGGTAGGCAGAGGGACTTGTGGTTCGGCGCATGGGGCCGGGCCTGACCCTGGCTTCTGGACGAAGTCCAGGGGGCCTGCCCCCTGCTTGCCCAGAGGTAGGCAGAGGGACTTGCGATTCGGCGCATGGGGCCGGGCCTGACCCTGGCTTCTGGTCGAAGTCCAGGGAGCTTGCCCCCTGCCTGCCCAAAGGTAGGCAGAGGGACTTGTGGTTCGGCGCATGGGGCCGGGCCTGACCCTGGCTTCTGGTCGAAGTCCAGGGGCCTGCCCCCTGCCTGCCCCGAGGTAGGCAGAGGGACTTGTGGTTCGGCGCATGGGGCGGGGCCTGACCCTGGCTTCTGGTCGAAGTCCAGGGGGCCTGCCCCCTGCCAGGCAAGAGGTAGGGAGAGGGACTTGTGATTCGGCGTATGGGGCCGGGCCTGACCCTGGCTTCTGGTCGAAGTCCAGGGGGCCTGCCCCCTGCCCGCCCAAAGGTAGGCAGAGGGAATTGTGGTTCGGCGCATGGGGCCGGGCCTGACCCTGGCTTCTGGTCGAAGTATAGGGGGCCTGCCCCCTGCCTGCCCAGAGGTAGGCAGAGGGACTTGTGGTTCGGCGCTTGGGGCCGGGCCTGACCCTGGCTTCTAGTCGAAGTCCAGGGGGCCTGCCCCCTGCCCGCCCAGAGGTAGGCAGAGGGACTTGTGGTTCGGCGCATGGGGCCGGGCCTGACCCTGGCTTCTAGTCGAAGTACAGGGGGCTTGCCCCCTGCCTGTCCAGAGGTAGGCAGAGGGACTTGTGGTTCGGCGCATGGGGCCGGGCCTGACCCTGGCTTCTGGTCGAAGTCCACGGGGCTGCCCCCTTCCTGCCCAGAGGTAGGCAGAGGGACTTGTGGTTCCGCGCATGGGGCCGGGGCTGGCCCTGGCTTCTGGTCGAAGTCCAGGGGGCCTGCCCCCTCCCCGCCCAGAGGTAGGTAGACGGACTTGTGGTTCGGCGCATGGAGCCGGGCCTGACCCTGGCTTGTGGTCGAAGTCCAGGGGGCCTGCCCCCTGCCTGCCGAGAGGTAGGCAGAGGGACTTGTAGTTCGGCGCATGGGGCCGGGCCTGACCCTGGCTTCTGGTCAAAGTCCATGGGTCCTGCCCCCTGCCCGCCCAGAGGTAGGCAGAGGGACTTGTGGTTCGGCGCATGGGGCCGGGCCTGACCCTGGCTTCTGGTCGAAGTCCAGGGAGCTTGCCCCCTGCCTGCCCAGAGGTAGGCAGAGGGACTTGTGGTTCGGCGCATGGGGCCGGGCCTGACCCTGGCTTCTGGTCGAAGTCCAGGGGCCTGCCCCCTGCCTGCCCCGAGGTAGGCAGAGGGACTTGTGGTTCGGCGCATGGGGCGGGGCCTGACCCTGGCTTCTGGTCGAAGTCCAGGGGGCCTGCCCCCTGCCAGGCCAGAGGTAGGGAGAGGGACTTGTGATTCGGCGCATGGGGCCGGGCCTGACCCTGGCTTCTGGTCGAAGTCCAGGGGGCCTGCCCCCTGCCCGCCCAAAGGTAGGCAGAGGGAATTGTGGTTCGGCGCATGGGGCCGGGCCTGAGCCTGGCTTCTGGTCGAAGTCCAGGGGGCCTGCCCCCTGCCCGCCCAAAGGTAGGCAGAGGGAATTGTGGTTCGGCGCATGGGGCCGGGCCTGACCCTGGCTTCTGGTCGAAGTTCAGGGGGCCTGCCCCCTGCCTGCCCAGAGGTAGGTTGAGGGACTTGTGATTCGGCGCATGGGGCCGGGCCTGACCCTGGCTTCTGGTCGAAGTCCAGGGGGCCTGCCCCCTGCCTGCCCAGAGGTAGGCAGAGGGACTTGTGGTTCGGCGCATGGGGCCGGGCCTGACCCTGGCTTCTGGTCGAAGTCCAGGGGGCCTGCCCCCTGCCTGCCCAGAGGTAGGCAGAGGGACTTGTGGTTCGGCGCATGGGGCCGGGCCTGACCCTGGCTTCTGGTCGAAGTCCAGGGGGCCTGCCCCCTGCCAGGCCAGAGGTAGGCAGAGGGACTTGTGATTCGGCGCATGGGGCCGGGCCTGACCCTGGCTTCTGGTCGAAGTCCAAGGGGCCTACCCCCTGCCCGCCCAGAGGTAGGCAGAGGGACTTGTGGTTCGGCGCATGGGGCCGGGCTTGACCCTGGCTTCTGGTCGAAGTTCAGGGGGCCTGCCCCCTCCTGCCCAGAGGTAGGTTGAGGGACTTGTGATTCGGCGCATGGGGCCGGGCCTGACCCTGGCTTCTGGTCAAAGTCCAGGGGGCCTGCCCCCTGCCTGCCTAGAGGTAGGCAGAGGGACTTGCGATTCGGCGCATGGGGCCAGGCCTGACCCTGGCTTCTGGTCGAAGTCTAGGGGGCCTGCCCCCTGCCTGCCCAGAGGTAGGCAGAGGGACTTGTGGTTCGGCGCTTGGGGCCGGGCCTGACCCTGGCTTCTGGTCGAAGTCCAGGGGGCCTGCCCCCTGCCCGCCCAGAGGTAGGCAGAGGGACTTGTGGTTCGGCGCATGGGGCGGGGCCTGACCCTGGCTTCTAGTCGAAGTACAGGGGGCTTGCCCCCTGCCTGTCCAGAGGTAGGCAGAGGGACTTGTGGTTCGGCGCATGGGGCCGGGCCTGACCCTGGCTTCTGGTCGAAGTCCACGGGGCTGCCCCCTTCCTGCCCAGAGGTAGGCAGAGGGACTTGTGGTTCGGCGCATGGGGCCGGGCCTGGCCCTGGCTTCTAGTCGAAGTCCAGGGGGCCTGCCCCCTCCCTGCCCAGAGGTAGGCAGAGGGACTTGTGGTTCGGCGCATGGAGCCGGGCCTGACCCTGGCTTGTGGTCGAAGTCCAGGGGGCCTGCCCCCTGCCTGCCGAGAGGTAGGCAGAGGGACTTGTAGTTCGGCGCATGGGGCCGGGCCTGACCCTGGCTTCTGGTCAAAGTCCATGGGTCCTGCCCCCTGCCCGCCCAGAGGTAGGCAGAGGGACTTGTGGTTCGGCGCATGGGGCCGGGCCTGACCCTGGCTTCTGGTCGAAGTCCAGGGGGCCTGCCCCCTGCTTGCCCAGAGGTAGGCAGAGGGACTTGCGATTCGGCGCATGGGGCCGGGCCTGACCCTGGCTTCTGGTCGAAGTCCAGGGAGCTTGCCCCCTGCCTGCCCAGAGGTAGGCAGAGGGACTTGTGGTTCGGCGCATGGGGCCGGGCCTGACCCTGGCTTCTGGTCGAAGTCCAGGGGCCTGCCCCCTGCCTGCCCCGAGGTAGGCAGAGGGACTTGTGGTTCGGCGCATGGGGCGGGGCCTGACCCTGGCTTCTGGTCGAAGTCCAGGGGGCCTGCCCCCTGCCAGGCCAGAGGTAGGGAGAGGGACTTGTGATTCGGCGCATGGGGCCGGGCCTGACCCTGGCTTCTGGTCGAAGTCCAGGGGGCCTGCCCCCCTGCCCGCCCAAAGGTAGGCAGAGGGAATTGTGGTTCGGCGCATGGGGCCGGGCCTGACCCTGGCTTCTGGTCGAAGTCCAGGGGGCCTGCCCCCTGCTTGCCCAGAGGTAGGCAGAGGGACTTGCGATTCGGCGCATGGGGCCGGGCCTGACCCTGGCTTCTGGTCGAAGTCCAGGGAGCTTGCCCCCTGCCTGCCCAGAGGTAGGCAGAGGGACTTGTGGTTCGGCGCATGGGGCCGGGCCTGACCCTGGCTTCTGGTCGAAGTCCACGGGGCTGCCCCCTTCCTGCCCAGAGGTAGGCAGAGGGACTTGTGGTTCGGCGCATGGGGCCGGGCCTGGCCCTGGCTTCTAGTCGAAGTCCAGGGGGCCTGCCCCCTCCCTGCCCAGAGGTAGGCAGAGGGACTTGTGGTTCGGCGCATGGAGCCGGGCCTGACCCTGGCTTGTGGTCGAAGTCCAGGGGGCCTGCCCCCTGCCTGCCGAGAGGTAGGCAGAGGGACTTGTAGTTCGGCGCATGGGGCCGGGCCTGACCCTGGCTTCTGGTCAAAGTCCATGGGTCCTGCCCCCTGCCCGCCCAGAGGTAGGCAGAGGGACTTGTGGTTCGGCGCATGGGGCCGGGCCTGACCCTGGCTTCTGGTCGAAGTCCAGGGGGCCTGCCCCCTGCTTGCCCAGAGGTAGGCAGAGGGACTTGCGATTCGGCGCATGGGGCCGGGCCTGACCCTGGCTTCTGGTCGAAGTCCAGGGAGCTTGCCCCCTGCCTGCCCAGAGGTAGGCAGAGGGACTTGTGGTTCGGCGCATGGGGCCGGGCCTGACCCTGGCTTCTGGTCGAAGTCCAGGGGCCTGCCCCCTGCCTGCCCCGAGGTAGGCAGAGGGACTTGTGGTTCGGCGCATGGGGCGGGGCCTGACCCTGGCTTCTGGTCGAAGTCCAGGGGGCCTGCCCCCTGCCAGGCCAGAGGTAGGGAGAGGGACTTGTGATTCGGCGCATGGGGCCGGGCCTGACCCTGGCTTCTGGTCGAAGTCCAGGGGGCCTGCCCCCCTGCCCGCCCAAAGGTAGGCAGAGGGAATTGTTGTTCGGCGCATGGGGCCGGGCCTGACCCTGGCTTCTGGTCGAAGTCTAGGGGGCCTGCCCCCTGCCCGCCCAGAGGTAGGCAGAGGGACTTGTGGTTCGGCGCTTGGGGCCGGGCCTGACCCTGGCTTCTGGTCGAAGTCCAGGGGGCCTGCCCCCTGCCCGCCCAGAGGTAGGCAGAGGGACTTGTGGTTCGGCGCATGGGGCCGGGCCTGACCCTGGCTTCTAGTCGAAGTACAGGGGGCTTGCCCCCTGCCTGTCCAGAGGTAGGCAGAGGGACTTGTGGTTCGGCGCATGGGGCCGGGCCTGACCCTGGCTTCTGGTCGAAGTCCACGGGGCTGCCCCCTTCCTGCCCAGAGGTAGGCAGAGGGACTTGTGGTTCGGCGCATGGGGCCGGGCCTGGCCCTGGCTTCTAGTCGAAGTCCAGGGGGCCTGCCCCCTCCCTGCCCAGAGGTAGGCAGAGGGACTTGTGGTTCGGCGCATGGAGCCGGGCCTGACCCTGGCTTGTGGTCGAAGTCCAGGGGGCCTGCCCCCTGCCTGCCGAGAGGTAGGCAGAGGGACTTGTAGTTCGGCGCATGGGGCCGGGCCTGACCCTGGCTTCTGGTCAAAGTCCATGGGTCCTGCCCCCTGCCCGCCCAGAGGTAGGCAGAGGGACTTGTGGTTCGGCGCATGGGGCCGGGCCTGACCCTGGCTTCTGGTCGAAGTCCAGGGGGCCTGCCCCCTGCTTGCCCAGAGGTAGGCAGAGGGACTTGCGATTCGGCGCATGGGGCCGGGCCTGACCCTGGCTTCTGGTCGAAGTCCAGGGAGCTTGCCCCCTGCCTGCCCAGAGGTAGGCAGAGGGACTTGTGGTTCGGCGCATGGGGCCGGGCCTGACCCTGGCTTCTGGTCGAAGTCCAGGGGCCTGCCCCCTGCCTGCCCCGAGGTAGGCAGAGGGACTTGTGGTTCGGCGCATGGGGCGGGGCCTGACCCTGGCTTCTGGTCGAAGTCCAGGGGGCCTGCCCCCTGCCAGGCCAGAGGTAGGGAGAGGGACTTGTGATTCGGCGCATGGGGCCGGGCCTGACCCTGGCTTCTGGTCGAAGTCCAGGGGGCCTGCCCCCCTGCCCGCCCAAAGGTAGGCAGAGGGAATTGTGGTTCGGCGCATGGGGCCGGGCCTGACCCTGGCTTCTGGTCGAAGTCTAGGGGGCCTGCCCCCTGCCCGCCCAGAGGTAGGCAGAGGGACTTGTGGTTCGGCGCTTGGGGCCGGGCCTGACCCTGGCTTCTGGTCGAAGTCCAGGGGGCCTGCCCCCTGCCCGCCCAGAGGTAGGCAGAGGGACTTGTGGTTCGGCGCATGGGGCCGGGCCTGACCCTGGCTTCTAGTCGAAGTACAGGGGGCTTGCCCCCTGCCTGTCCAGAGGTAGGCAGAGGGACTTGTGGTTCGGCGCATGGGGCCGGGCCTGACCCTGGCTTCTGGTCGAAGTCCACGGGGCTGCCCCCTTCCTGCCCAGAGGTAGGCAGAGGGACTTGTGGTTCGGCGCATGGGGCCGGGCCTGGCCCTGGCTTCTGGTCGAAGTCCAGGGGGCCTGCCCCCTCCCCGCCCAGAGGTAGGCAGAGGGACTTGTGGTTCGGCGCATGGAGCCGGGCCTGACCCTGGCTTGTGGTCGAAGTCCAGGGGGCCTGCCCCCTGCCTGCCGAGAGGTAGGCAGAGGGACTTGTAGTTCGGCGCATGGGGCCGGGCCTGACCCTGGCTTCTGGTCAAAGTCCATGGGTCCTGCCCCCTGCCCGCCCAGAGGTAGGCAGAGGGACTTGTGGTTCGGCGCATGGGGCCGGGCCTGACCCTGGCTTCTGGTCGAAGTCCAGGGGGCCTGCCCCCTGCTTGCCCAGAGGTAGGCAGAGGGACTTGCGATTCGGCGCATGGGGCCGGGCCTGACCCTGGCTGCTGGTCGAAGTCCAGGGAGCTTGCCCCCTGCCTGCCCAGAGGTAGGCAGAGGGACTTGTGGTTCGGCGCATGGGGCCGGGCCTGACCCTGGCTTCTGGTCGAAGTCCAGGGGCCTGCCCCCTGCCTGCCCCGAGGTAGGTAGAGGGACTTGTGGTTCGGCGCATGGGGCGGGGCCTGACCCTGGCTTCTGGTCGAAGTCCAGGGGGCCTGCCCCCTGCCAGGCCAGAGGTAGGGAGAGGGACTTGTGATTCGGCGCATGGGGCCGGGCCTGACCCTGGCTTCTGGTCGAAGTCCAGGGGGCCTGCCCCCTGCCCGCCCAAAGGTAGGCAGAGGGAATTGTGGTTCGGCGCATGGGGCCGGGCCTGACCCTGGCTTCTGGTCGAAGTCTAGGGGGCCTGCCCCCTGCCTGCCCAGAGGTAGGCAGAGGGACTTGCGGTTCGGCGCTTGGGGCCGGGCCTGACCCTGGCTTCTGGTCGAAGTCCAGGGGGCCTGCCCCCTGCCCGCCCAGAGGTAGGCAGAGGGACTTGTGGTTCGGCGCATGGGGCCGGGCCTGACCCTGGCTTCTAGTCGAAGTCCACGGGGCTGCCCCCTTCCTGCCCAGAGGTAGGCAGAGGGACTTGTGGTTCGGCGCATGGGGCCGGGCCTGGCCCTGGCTTCTGGTCGAAGTCCAGGGGGCCTGCCCCCTCCCCGCCCAGAGGTAGGCAGAGGGACTTGTGGTTCGGCGCATGGAGCCGGGCCTGACCCTGGCTTGTGGTCGAAGTCCAGGGGGCCTGCCCCCTGCCTGCCGAGAGGTAGGCAGAGGGACTTGTAGTTCGGCGCATGGGGCCGGGCCTGACCCTGGCTTCTGGTCAAAGTCCATGGGTCCTGCCCCCTGCCCGCCCAGAGGTAGGCAGAGGGACTTGCGATTCGGCGCATGGGGCCGGGCCTGACCCTGGCTTCTGGTCGAAGTCCAGGGAGCTTGCCCCCTGCCTGCCCAGAGGTAGGCAGAGGGACTTGTGGTTCGGCGCATGGGGCCGGGCCTGACCCTGGCTTCTGGTCGAAGTCCAGGGGCCTGCCCCCTGCCTGCATCGAGGTAGGTAGAGGGACTTGTGGTTCGGCGCATGGGGCGGGGCCTGACCCTGGCTTCTGGTCGAAGTCCATGGGGCCTGCCCCCTGCCAGGCCAGAGGTAGGGAGAGGGACTTGTGATTCGGCGCATGGGGCCGGGCCTGACCCTGGCTTCTGGTCGAAGTCCAGGGGGCCTGCCCCCTGCCCGCCCAAAGGTAGGCAGAGGGAATTGTGGTTCGGCGCATGGGGCCGGGCCTGACCCTGGCTTCTGGTCGAAGTCCAGGGGGCCTGCCCCCTGCCCGCCCAAAGGTAGGCAGAGGGAATTGTGGTTCGGCGCATGGGGCCGGGCCTGACCCTGGCTTCTGGTCGAAGTTCAGGGGGCCTGCCCCCTGCCTGCCCAGAGGTAGGTTGAGGGACTTGTGATTCGGCGCATGGGGCCGGGCCTAACCCTGGCTTCTGGTCGAAGTCCAGGGGGCCTGCCCCCTTCCTGCCCAGAGGTAGGCAGAGGGACTTGTGGTTCGGCGCATGGGGCCGGGCCTGACCCTGGCTTCTGGTCGAAGTCCAGGGGGCCTGCCCCCTGCCTGCCCCGAGGTAGGCAGAGGGACTTGTGGTTCGGCGCATGGGGCCGGTCCTGACCCTGGCTTCTGGTCGAAGTCCAGGATGCCTGCCCCCTGCCTGCCCAGAGGTAGGCAGAGGGACTTGTGGTTCGGCGCATGGGGCCGGTCCTGACCCTGGCTTCTGGTCGAAGTCCAGGAGGCCTGCCCCCTGCCTGCCCAGAGGTAGGCAGAGGGACTTGTGGTTCGGCGCATGGGGCCGGGCCTGGCCCTGGCTTCTGGTCGAAGTCCACGGGGCCTGCCCCCTGCCTGCCCAGAGGTAGGCAGAGGGACTTGTGGTTCGGCGCATGGGGCCGGGCCTGACCCTGGCTTCTGGTCGAAGTCCAGGGGGCCTGCCCCCTGCCTGCCCAGAGGTAGGCATAGGGACTTGCGATTCGGCGCATGGGGCCGGGCCTGACCCTGGCTTCTGGTCGAAGTCCAGGGGCCCTGCCCCCTGCCTACCCAGAGGTACGCAGAGGGACTTGTGATTCGGCGCATGGGGCCGGGCCTAACCCTGGCTTCTGGTCGAAGTCCAGGGGGCCTGCCCCCTGCCCGCCCAGAGGTAGGCAGAGGGACTTGTGGTTCGGCGCATGGGGCCGGGCCTGACCCTGGCTTCTGGTCGAAGTCCAGGGGGCCTGCCCCCTGCCTGCCCAGAGGTAGGTAGAGGGACTTGCGATTCGGCCCATGGGGCCGGTCCTGACCCTGGCTTCTGGTCGAAGTCCAAGGGGCCGGCCCCCTGCCTGCCCAGAGGTAGGCAGAGGGACTTGTGGTTCGGCGCATGGGGCCGGTCCTGCGCCCTGGTTCTGGTCGAAGTCCAGGATGCCTGCCCCCTGCCTGCCCAGAGGTAGGCAGAGGGACTTGTGGTTCGGCGCATGGGGCCGGGCCTGACCCTGGCTTCTGGTCGAAGTCCACGGGGCCTGCCCCCTGCCTGCCCAGAGGTAGGCAGAGGGACTTGTGGTTCGGCGCATGGGGCCGGGCCTGACCCTGGCTTCTCGTCGAAGTCCAGGGGGCCTGCCCCCTGCCCGCCCAGAGGTAGGCAGAGGGACTTGTGGTTCGGCGCATGGGGCCGGGCCTGACCCTGGCTTCTGGTCGAAGTTCAGGGGGCCTGCCCCCTGCCTGCCCAGAGGTAGGCAGAGGGACTTGCGATTCGGCGCATGGGGCCGGGCCTGACCCTGGCTTCTGGTCGAAGTCCAGGGGCCCTGCCCCCTGACTGCCTAGAGGTAGGCAGAGGGACTTGTGATTCGGCGCATGGGGCCGGGCCTGACCCTGGCTTCTGAACGAAGTCCAGGGGGCCTGCCCCCTGCCTGCCCAGAGGTAGGCAGAGGGACTTGTGGTTCGGCGCATGGGGCCGGGCCTGACCCTGGCTTCTGGTCGAAGTCCAGGGGGCCTGCCCCCTGCCCGCCCAGAGGTAGGCAGAGGGACTTGTGGTTCGGCGCATGGGGCCGAGCCTGACCCTGGCTTCTGGTCGAAGTCCAGGGGGCCTGCCCCCTGCCTGCCCAGAGGTAGGCAGAGGGACTTGCGATTCGGCGCATGGGGCCGGTCCTGACCCTGGCTTCTGGTCGAAGTCCAGGGGGCCTGCCCCCTGCCTGCCCAGAGGTAGGCAGAGGGACTTGTGGTTCGGCGCATGGGGCCGGTCCTGACCCTGGCTTCTGGTCGAAGTCCAGGATGCCTGCCCCCTGCCTGCCCAGAGGTAGGCAGAGGGACTTGTGGTTCGGCGCATGGGGCCGGTCCTGACCCTGGCTTCTGGTCGAAGTCCAGAGGCCCTGCCCCCTGCCTGCCCAGAGGTAGGCAGAGGGACTTGCGATTCGGCGCATGGGGCCGGTCCTGACCCTGGCTTCTGGTCGAAGTCTAGGGGGGGCCTGCCCCCTGCCTGCCCAGAGGTAGGCAGAGGGACTTGTGGTTCGTCGCATGGGGCCGGGCCTGACCCTGGCTTCTGGTCGAAGTCCAGGGGTCCTGCCCCCTGCCCGCCCAGAGGTAGGCAGAGGGACTTGTGGTTCGGCGCATGGGGCCGGGCCTGACCCTGGCTTCTGGTCGAAGTCCATGGGGCCTGCCCCCTGCCTGCCCAGAGATAGGCAGAGGGACTTGTGGTTCGGCGCATGGGGCCGGTCCTGCGCCCTGGTTCTGGTCGAAGTCCAGGATGCCTGCCCCCTGCCTGCCCAGAGGTAGGCAGAGGGACTTGTAGTTCGGCGCATGGGGCCGGGCCGGACCCTGGCTTCTGGTCGAAGTCCAGGGGGCCTGCCCCCTGCCCGCCCAGAGGTAGGCAGAGGGACTTGTGGTTCGGCGCATGGGGCCGAGCCTGACCCTGGCTTCTGGTCGAAGTCCAGGGGGCCTGCCCCCTGCCTGCCCAGAGGTAGGCAGAGGGACTTGCGATTCGGCGCATGGGGCCGGTCCTGACCCTGGCTTCTGGTCGAAGTCCAGGGGGCCTGCCCCCTGCCTGCCCAGAGGTAGGCAGAGGGACTTGTGGTTCGGCGCATGGGGCCGGTCCTGACCCTGGCTTCTGGTCGAAGTCCAGGATGCCTGCCCCCTGCCTGCCCAGAGGTAGGCAGAGGGACTTGTGGTTCGGCGCATGGGGCCGGTCCTGACCCTGGCTTCTGGTCGAAGTCCAGAGGCCCTGCCCCCTGCCTGCCCAGAGGTAGGCAGAGGGACTTGCGATTCGGCGCATGGGGCCGGTCCTGACCCTGGCTTCTGGTCGAAGTCTAGGGGGGGCCTGCCCCCTGCCTGCCCAGAGGTAGGCAGAGGGACTTGTGGTTCGGCGCATGGGGCCGGGCCTGACCCTGGCTTCTGGTCGAAGTCCAGGGGGCCTGCCCCCTGCCTGCCCAGAGGTAGGCAGAGGGACTTGTGGTTCGTCGCATGGGGCCGGGCCTGACCCTGGCTTCTGGTCGAAGTCCAGGGGTCCTGCCCCCTGCCCGCCCAGAGGTAGGCAGAGGGACTTGTGGTTCGGCGCATGGGGCCGGGCCTGACCCTGGCTTCTGGTCGAAGTCCATGGGGCCTGCCCCCTGCCTGCCCAGAGATAGGCAGAGGGACTTGTGGTTCGGCGCATGGGGCCGGTCCTGCGCCCAGGTTCTGGTCGAAGTCCAGGATGCCTGCCCCCTGCCTGCCCAGAGGTAGGCAGAGGGACTTGTAGTTCGGCGCATGGGGCCGGGCCGGACCCTGGCTTCTGGTCGAAGTCCAAGGGGCCTGCCCCCTGCCCGCCCAGAGGTAGGCAGAGGGACTTGTGGTTCGGCGCATGGGGCCGGGCCTGACCCTGGCTTCTGGTCGAAGTTCAGGGGGCCTGCCCCCTGCCTGCCCAGAGGTAGGCAGAGGGACTTGCGATTCGGCGCATGGGGCCGGGCCTGACCCTGGCTTCTGGTCGAAGTCCAGGGGCCCTGCCCCCTGCCTGCCTAGAGGTAGGCAGAGGGACTTGTGATTCGGCGCATGGGGCCGGGCCTGACCCTGGCTTCTGGTCGAAGTCCAGGGGGCCTGCCCCCTGCCTGCCCAGAGGTAGGCAGAGGGACTTGTGGTTCGGCGCATGGGGCCGGGCCTGACCCTGGCTTCTGGTCGAAGTCCAGGGGGCCTGCCCCCTGCCCGCCCAGAGGTAGGCAGAGGGACTTGTGGTTCGGCGCATGGGGCCGAGCCTGACCCAGGCTTCTGGTCGAAGTCCAGGGGGCCTGCCCCCTGCCTGCCCAGAGGTAGGCAGAGGGACTTGCGATTCGGCGCATGGGGCCGGTCCTGACCCTGGCTTCTGGTCGAAGTCCAGGGGCCTGCCCCCTGCCTGCCCAGAGGTAGGCAGAGGGACTTGTGGTTCGGCGCATGGGGCCGGTCCTGACCCTGGCTTCTGGTCGAAGTCCAGGATGCCTGCCCCCTGCCTGCCCAGAGGTAGGCAGAGGGACTTGTGGTTCGGCGCATGGGGCCGGGCCTGACCCTGGCTTCTGGTCGAAGTCCACGGGGCCTGCCCCCTGCCTGCCCAGAGGTAGGCAGAGGGACTTGTGGTTCGGCGCATGGGGCCGGGCCTGACCCTGGCTTCTGGTCGAAGTCCAGGGGGCCTGCCCCCTGCCCGCCTAGAGGTAGGCAGAGGGACTTGTGGTTCGGCAATGGGGCCGGGCCTGACCCTGGCTTCTGGTCGAAGTTCAGGGGGCCTGCCCCCTGCCTGCCCAGAGGTAGGCAGAGGGACTTGTGGTTCGGCGCATGGGGCCGGGCCTGACCCTGGCTTCTGGTCGAAGTCCAGGGGGCCTGCCCCCTGCCTGCCCAGAGGTAGGCAGAGGGACTTGCGATTCGGCGCATGGGGCCGGGCCTGACCCTGGCTTCTGGTCGAAGTCCAGGGGCCCTGCCCCCTGCCTGCCCAGAGGTAGGCAGAGGGACTTGCGATTCGGCGCATGGAGCCGGGCCTGACCCTGGCTTGTGGTCGAAGTCGAGGGGTCCTGCCCCCTGCCCGCCCAGAGGTAGGCAGAGGGACTTGTGGTTCGGCGCATGGGGCCGGGCCTGACCCTGGCTTCTGGTCGAAGTCCAGGGGGCCTGCCCCCTGCCTGCCCAGAGGTAGGCAGAGGGACTTGTGGTTCGGCGCATGGGGCCGGGCCTGACCCAGGCTTCTGGTCGAAGTCCAGGGGGCCTGCCCCCTGCCTGCCAGAGGTAGGCAGAGGGACTTGTGGTTCGGCGCGTGGGGCCGGGCCTGACCCTGGCTTCTGGTCGAAGTCCAGGGGCCTGCCCCCTGCCTGCCCAGAGGTAGGCAGAGGGACTTGCGATTCGGCGCATGGGGCCGGTCCTGACCCTGGCTTCTGGTCGAAGTCCAGGGGGCCTGCCCCCTGCCTGCCCAGAGGTAGGCAGAGGGACTTGTGGTTCGGCGCATGGGGCCGGGCCTGACCCTGGCTTCTGGTCGAAGTCCAGGGGTCCTGCCCCCTGCCCGCCCAGAGGTAGGCAGAGGGACTTGTGGTTCGGCGCATGGGGCCGGGCCTGACCCTGGCTTCTGGTCGAAGTCCAGGGGGCCTGCCCCCTGCCCGCCCAGAGGTAGGCAGAGGGACTTGTGGTTCGGCGCATGGGGCCGGGTCTGACCCTGGCTTCTGGTCGAAGTTCAGGGGGCCTGCCCCCTGCCTGCCCAGAGGTAGGCAGAGGGACTTGCGATTCGGCGCATGGGGCCGGGCCTGACCCTGGCTTCTGGTCGAAGTCCAGGGGCCCTGCCCCCTGCCTGCCTAGAGGTAGGCAGAGGGACTTGTGGTTCGGCGCATGGGGCCGGGCCTGACCCTGGCTTCTGGTCGAAGTCCAGGGGGCCTGCCCCCTGCCTGCCCAGAGGTAGGCAGAGGGACTTGTGGTTCGGCGCATGGGGCCGGGCCTGACCCTGGCTTCTGGTCGAAGTTCAGGGGGCCTGCCCCCTGCCTGCCCAGAGGTAGGCAGAGGGACTTGCGATTCGGCGCATGGGGCCGGGCCTGACCCTGGCTTCTGGTCGAAGTCCAGGGGCCCTGCCCCCTGCCTGCCCAGAGGTAGGCAGAGGGACTTGTGATTCGGCGCATGGGGCCGGGCCTGACCCTGGCTTCTGGTCGAAGTCCAGGGGGCCTGCCCCCTGCCTGCCCAGAGGTAGGCAGAGGGACTTGTGGTTCGGCGCATGGGGCCGGGCCTGACCCTGGCTTCTGGTCGAAGTCCAGGGGGCCTGCCCCCTGCCCGCCCAGAGGTAGGCAGAGGGACTTGTGGTTCGGCGCATGGGGCCGGGCCTGACCCTGGCTTCTGGTCGAAGTACAGGGGGCTTGCCCCCTGCCTGTCCAGAGGTAGGCAGAGGGACTTGTGGTTCGGCGCATGGGGCCGGGCCTGACCCTGGCTTCAGGTCGAAGTCCAGGGGGCCTGCCCCCTGCCTGCTCAGTGGTGGGCAGAGGGACTTGTGGTTCGGCGCATGGGGCCGGGCCTGACCCTGGCTTCTAGTCGAAGTCCAGGGGGCCTGCCCCCTGCCTGCCCAGAGGTAGGCAGAGGGACTTGTGGTTCGGCGCATGGAGCCGGGCCTGACCCTGGCTTGTGGTCGAAGTCCAGGGGGCCTGCCCCCTGCCTGCCGAGAAGTAGGCAGAGGGACTTGTAGTTCGGCGCATGGGGCCGGGCCTGAGCCTGGCTTCTGGTCAAAGTCCAGGGTTCCTGCCCCCTGCCCGCCCAGAGGTAGGCAGAGGGACTTGTGGTTCGGCGCATGGGGCCGGGCCTGACCCTGGCTTCTGGTCGAAGTCCAGGGGGCCTACCCCCTGCCTGCCGAGAGGTAGGCAGAGGGACTTGTAGTTCGGCGCATGGAGCCGGGCCTGACCCTGGCTTGTGGTCGAAGTCCAGGGGGCCTGCCCCCTGCCTGCCGAGAAGTAGGCAGAGGGACTTGTAGTTCGGCGCATGGGGCCGGGCCTGAGCCTGGCTTCTGGTCAAAGTCCAGGGTTCCTGCCCCCTGCCCGCCCAGAGGTAGGCAGAGGGACTTGTGGTTCGGCGCATGGGGCCGGGCCTGACCCTGGCTTCTGGTCGAAGTCCAGGGGGCCTGCCCCCTGCCTGCCGAGAGGTAGGCAGAGGGACTTGTAGTTCGGCGCATGAAGCCGGGCCTGAGCCTGGCTTCTGGTCAAAGTCCAGGGGTCCTGCCCCCTGCCCGCCCAGAGGTAGGCAGAGGGACTTGTGGTTCGGCGCATGGGGCCGGGCCTGACCCTGGCTTCTGGTCGAAGTCCAGGGGGCCTGCCCCCTGCCTGCCCAGAGGTAGGCAGAGGGACTTGTGGTTCGGCGCATGGGGCCGGGCCTAACCCTGGCTTCTGGTCGAAGTCCAGGGGGCCTGCCCCCTGCCTGCCCAGAGGTAGGCAGAGGGACGTGTGGTTCGGCGCATGGGGCCGGGCCTGACCCTGGCTTCTGGTCGAAGTCCAGGGGGCCTGCCCCCTGCCTGCCCAGAGGTAGGCAGAGGGACTTGTGGTTCGGCGCATGGGGCCGGTCCTGACCCTGGCTTCTGGTCGAAGTCCAGGAGGCCTGCCCCCTGCCTGCCCAGAGGTAGGCAGAGGGACTTGTTGTTCGGCGCATGGGGCCGGGCCTGGCCCTGGCTTCTGGTCGAAGTCCACGGGGCCTGCCCCCTGCCTGCCCAGAGGTAGGCAGAGAGACTTGTGGTTCGGCGCATGGGGCCGGGCCTGACCCTGGCTTGTGGTCGAAGTCCAGGGGTCCTGCCCCCTGCCCGCCCAGAGGTAGGCAGAGGGACTTGTGGTTCGGCGCATGGGGCCGGGCCTGACCCTGGCTTCTGGTCGAAGTCCAGGGGGCCTGCCCCCTGCCTGCCCAGAGGTAGGCAGAGGGACTTGTGGTTCGGCGCATGGGGCCGGGCCTGACCCAGGCTTCTGGTCGAAGTCCAGGGGGCCTGCCCCCTGCCTGCCCAGAGGTAGGCAGAGGGACTTGTGGTTCGGCGCATGGGGCCGGGCCTGACCCTGGCTTCTGGTCGAAGTCCAGGGACTTGCCCCCTGCCTGCCCAGAGGTAGGCAGAGGGACTTGCGATTCGGCGCATGGGGCCGGTCCTGACCCTGGCTTCTGGTCGAAGTCCAGGGGGCCTGCCCCCTGCCTGCCCAGAGGTAGGCAGAGGGACTTGTGGTTCGGCGCATGGGGCCGGGCCTGACCCTGGCTTCTGGTCGAAGTCCAGGGGTCCTGCCCCCTGCCCGCCCAGAGGTAGGCAGAGGGACTTGTGGTTCGGCGCATGGGGCCGGGCCTGACCCAGGCTTCTGGTCGAAGTCCAGGGGGCCTGCCCCCTGCCTGCCCAGAGGTAGGCAGAGGGACTTGTGGTTCGGCGCGTGGGGCCGGGCCTGACCCTGGCTTCTGGTCGAAGTCCAGGGGCCTGCCCCCTGCCTGCCCAGAGGTAGGCAGAGGGACTTGCGATTCGGCGCATGGGGCCGGTCCTGACCCTGGCTTCTGGTCGAAGTCCAGGGGGCCTGCCCCCTGCCTGCCCAGAGGTAGGCAGAGGGACTTGTGGTTCGGCGCATGGGGCCGGGCCTGACCCTGGCTTCTGGTCGAAGTCCAGGGGTCCTGCCCCCTGCCCGCCCAGAGGTAGGCAGAGGGACTTGTGGTTCGGCGCATGGGGCCGGGCCTGACCCTGGCTTCTGGTCGAAGTCCAGGGGGCCTGCCCCCTGCCCGCCCAGAGGTAGGCAGAGGGACTTGTGGTTCGGCGCATGGGGCCGGGTCTGACCCTGGCTTCTGGTCGAAGTTCAGGGGGCCTGCCCCCTGCCTGCCCAGAGGTAGGCAGAGGGACTTGCGATTCGGCGCATGGGGCCGGGCCTGACCCTGGCTTCTGGTCGAAGTCCAGGGGCCCTGCCCCCTGCCTGCCTAGAGGTAGGCAGAGGGACTTGTGGTTCGGCGCATGGGGCCGGGCCTGACCCTGGCTTCTGGTCGAAGTCCAGGGGGCCTGCCCCCTGCCTGCCCAGAGGTAGGCAGAGGGACTTGTGGTTCGGCGCATGGGGCCGGGCCTGACCCTGGCTTCTGGTCGAAGTTCAGGGGGCCTGCCCCCTGCCTGCCCAGAGGTAGGCAGAGGGACTTGCGATTCGGCGCATGGGGCCGGGCCTGACCCTGGCTTCTGGTCGAAGTCCAGGGGCCCTGCCCCCTGCCTGCCCAGAGGTAGGCAGAGGGACTTGTGATTCGGCGCATGGGGCCGGGCCTGACCCTGGCTTCTGGTCGAAGTCCAGGGGGCCTGCCCCCTGCCTGCCCAGAGGTAGGCAGAGGGACTTGTGGTTCGGCGCATGGGGCCGGGCCTGACCCTGGCTTCTGGTCGAAGTCCAGGGGGCCTGCCCCCTGCCCGCCCAGAGGTAGGCAGAGGGACTTGTGGTTCGGCGCATAGGGCCGGGCCTGACCCTGGCTTCTGGTCGAAGTACAGGGGGCTTGCCCCCTGCCTGTCCAGAGGTAGGCAGAGGGACTTGTGGTTCGGCGCATGGGGCCGGGCCTGACCCTGGCTTCAGGTCGAAGTCCAGGGGGCCTGCCCCCTGCCTGCCCAGTGGTGGGCAGAGGGACTTGTG
Source organism: Agrostemma githago (assembly GCA_958450325.1). NCBI lineage: Eukaryota > Viridiplantae > Streptophyta > Magnoliopsida > Caryophyllales > Caryophyllaceae > Agrostemma > Agrostemma githago. The sequence continues at coordinate 17,877,338 of OY288255.1, read as the reverse complement.
GTTCGGCGCATGGGGCCGGGCCTGACCCTGGCTTCTAGTCGAAGTCCAGGGGGCCTGCCCCCTGCCTGCCCAGAGGTAGGCAGAGGGACTTGTGGTTCGGCGCATGGAGCCGGGCCTGACCCTGGCTTGTGGTCGAAGTCCAGGGGGCCTGCCCCCTGCCTGCCGAGAAGTAGGCAGAGGGACTTGTAGTTCGGCGCATGGGGCCGGGCCTGAGCCTGGCTTCTGGTCAAAGTCCAGGGTTCCTGCCCCCTGCCCGCCCAGAGGTAGGCAGAGGGACTTGTGGTTCGGCGCATGGGGCCGGGCCTGACCCTGGCTTCTGGTCGAAGTCCAGGGGGCCTGCCCCCTGCCTGCCGAGAGGTAGGCAGAGGGACTTGTAGTTCGGCGCATGGAGCCGGGCCTGACCCTGGCTTGTGGTCGAAGTCCAGGGGGCCTGCCCCCTGCCTGCCGAGAAGTAGGCAGAGGGACTTGTAGTTCGGCGCATGGGGCCGGGCCTGAGCCTGGCTTCTGGTCAAAGTCCAGGGTTCCTGCCCCCTGCCCGCCCAGAGGTAGGCAGAGGGACTTGTGGTTCGGCGCATGGGGCCGGGCCTGACCCTGGCTTCTGGTCGAAGTCCAGGGGGCCTGCCCCCTGCCTGCCGAGAGGTAGGCAGAGGGACTTGTAGTTCGGCGCATGAAGCCGGGCCTGAGCCTGGCTTCTGGTCAAAGTCCAGGGGTCCTGCCCCCTGCCCGCCCAGAGGTAGGCAGAGGGACTTGTGGTTCGGCGCATGGGGTCGGGCCTGACCCTGGCTTCTGGTCGAAGTCCAGGGGGCCTGCCCCCTGCCTGCCCAGAGGTAGGCAGAGGGACTTGTGGTTCGGCGCATGGGGCCGGGCCTAACCCTGGCTTCTGGTCGAAGTCCAGGGGGCCTGCCCCCTGCCTGCCCAGAGGTAGGCAGAGGGACGTGTGGTTCGGCGCATGGGGCCGGGCCTGACCCTGGCTTCTGGTCGAAGTCCAGGAGGCCTGCCCCCTGCCTGCCAAGAGGTAGGCAGAGGGACTTGTTGTTCGGCGCATGGGGCCGGGCCTGGCCCTGGCTTCTGGTCGAAGTCCACGGGGCCTGCCCCCTGCCTGCCCAGAGGTAGGCAGAGAGACTTGTGGTTCGGCGCATGGGGCCGGGCCTGACCCTGGCTTGTGGTCGAAGTCCAGGGGTCCTGCCCCCTGCCCGCCCAGAGGTAGGCAGAGGGACTTGTGGTTCGGCGCATGGGGCCGGGCCTGACCCTGGCTTCTGGTCGAAGTCCAGGGGGCCTGCCCCCTGCCTGCCCAGAGGTAGGCAGAGGGACTTGTGGTTCGGCGCATGGGGCCGGGCCTGACCCAGGCTTCTGGTCGAAGTCCAGGGGGCCTGCCCCCTGCCTGCCCAGAGGTAGGCAGAGGGACTTGTGGTTCGGCGCATGGGGCCGGGCCTGACCCTGGCTTCTGGTCGAAGTCCAGGGACTTGCCCCCTGCCTGCCCAGAGGTAGGCAGAGGGACTTGCGATTCGGCGCATGGGGCCGGTCCTGACCCTGGCTTCTGGTCGAAGTCCAGGGGGCCTGCCCCCTGCCTGCCCAGAGGTAGGCAGAGGGACTTGTGGTTCGGCGCATGGGGCCGGGCCTGACCCTGGCTTCTGGTCGAAGTCCAGGGGTCCTGCCCCCTGCCCGCCCAGAGGTAGGCAGAGGGACTTGTGGTTCGGCGCATGGGGCCGGGCCTGACCCTGGCTTCTGGTCGAAGTCCAGGGGGCCTGCCCCCTGCCTGCCCAGAGGTAGGCAGAGGGACTTGCGATTCGGCGCATGGGGCCGGGCCTGACCCTGGCTTCTGGTCGAAGTCCAGGGGCCCTGCCCCCTGCCTGCCCAGAGGTAGGCAGAGGGACTTGTGATTCTGCGCATGGGGCCGGGCCTAACCCTGGCTTCTGGTCGAAGTCCAGGGGGCCTGCCCCCTGCCCGCCCAGAGGTAGGCAGAGGGACTTGTGGTTCGGCGCATGGGGCCGGGCCTGACCCTGGCTTCTGGTCGAAGTCCAGGGGGCCTGCCCCCTGCCTGCCCAGAGGTAGGCAGAGGGACTTGCGATTCGGAGCATGGGGCCGGTCCTGACCCTGGCTTCTGGTCGAAGTCCAGGGGGCCTGCCCCCTGCCTGCCCAGAGGTAGGCAGAGGGACTTGTGGTTCGGCGCATGGGGCCGGTCCTGACCCTGGCTTCTGGTCGAAGTCCAGGATGCCTGCCCCCTGCCTGCCCAGAGGTAGGCAGAGGGACTTGTGGTTCGGCGCATGGGGCCGGGCCTGACCCTGGCTTCTGGTCGAAGTCCACGGGGCCTGCCCCCTGCCTGCCCAGAGGTAGGCAGAGGGACTTGTGGTTCGGCGCATGGGGCCGGGCCTGACCCTGGCTTCTGGTCGAAGTCCAGGGGGCCTGCCCCCTGCCCGCCCAGAGGTAGGCAGAGGGACTTGTGGTTCGGCGCATGGGGCCGGGCCTGACCCTGGCTTCTGGTCGAAGTTCAGGGGGCCTGCCCCATGCCTGCCCAGAGGTAGGCAGAGGGACTTGCGATTCGGCGCATGGGGCCGGGCCTGACCCTGGCTTCTGGTCGAAGTCCAGGGGCCCTGCCCCCTGCCTGCCCAGAGGTAGGCAGAGGGACTGGTGATTCGGCGCATGGGGCCGGGCCTGACCCTGGCTTCTGGTCGAAGTCCAGGGGGCCTGCCCCCTGCCTGCCCAGAGGTAGGCAGAGGGACTTGTGGTTCGGCGCATGGGGCCGGGCCTGACCCTGGCTTCTGGTCGAAGTCCAGGGGGCCTGCCCCCTGCCCGCCCTGAGGTAGGCAGAGGGACTTGTGGTTCGGCGCATAGGGCCGGGCCTGACCCTGGCTTCTGGTCGAAGTACAGGGGGCTTGCCCCCTGCTTGCCCAGAGGTAGGCAGAGGGACTTGTGGTGGCTTCTGGTCGAAGTCCAGGGGGCCTGCCCCCTGCCCGCCCTGAGGTAGGCAGAGGGACTTGTGGTTCGGCGCATAGGGCCGGGCCTGACCCTGGCTTCTGGTCGAAGTACAGGGGGCTTGCCCCCTGCCTGTCCAGAGGTAGGCAGAGGGACTTGTGGTTCGGCGCATGGGCCGGGCCTGACCCTGGCTTCAGGTCGAAGTCCAGGGGGCCTGCCCAGAGGTAGGCAGAGGGACTTGTGGTTCGGCGCATGGGGCCGGGCCTGACCCTGGCTTCTGGTCGAAGTCCAGGGGGCCTGCCCCCTGCCTGTCCAGAGGTAGGCAGAGGGACTTGTGGTTCGGCGCATGGAGTCGGGCCTGACCCTGGCTTGTGGTCGAAGTCCAGGGGGCCTGCCCCCTGCCTGCCGAGAGGTAGGCAGAGGGACTTGTAGTTCGGCGCATGGGGCCGGGCCTGAGCCTGGCTTCTGGTCAAAGTCCAGGGGTCCTGCCCCCTGCCCCGCCCAGAGGTAGGCAGAGGGACTTGTGGTTCGGCGAATGGGGCCGGGCCTGACCCTGGCTTCTGGTCGAAGTCCAGGGGGCCTGCCCCCTGCCTGCCCAGAGGTAGGCAGAGGGACTTGTGGTTCGGCGCATGGGGCCGGGCCTGACCCTGGCTTCTGGTCGAAGTCCAGGGGCCCTGCCCCCTGCCTGCCCAGAGGTAGGCAGAGGGACTTGTGATTCGGCGCATGGGGCCGGGCCTAACCCTGGCTTCTGGTCGAAGTCCAGGGGGCCTGCCCCCTGCCCGCCCAGAGGTAGGCAGAGGGACTTGTGGTTCGGCGCATGGGGCCGGGCCTGACCCTGGCTTCTGGTCGAAGTCCAGGGGGCCTGCCCCCTGCCTGCCCAGAGGTAGGCAGAGGGACTTGCGATTCGGCGCATGGGGCCGGTCCTGACCCTGGCTTCTGGTCGAAGTCCAGGGGGCCTGCCCCCTGCCTGCCCAGAGGTAGGCAGAGGGACTTGTGGTTCGGCGCATGGGGCCGGTCCTGACCCTGGCTTCTGGTCGAAGTCCAGGATGCCTGCCCCCTGCCTGCCCAGAGGTAGGCAGAGGGACTTGTGGTTCGGCGCATGGGGCCGGGCCTGACCCTGGCTTCTGGTCGAAGTCCACGGGGCCTGCCCCCTGCCTGCCCAGAGGTAGGCAGAGGGACTTGTGGTTCGGCGCATGGGGCCGGGCCTGACCCTGGCTTCTGGTCGAAGTCCAGGGGGCCTGCCCCCTGCCCGCCCAGAGGTAGGCAGAGGGACTTGTGGTTCGGCGCATGGGGCCGGGCCTGACCCTGGCTTCTGGTCGAAGTTCAGGGGGCCTGCCCCATGCCTGCCCAGAGGTAGGCAGAGGGACTTGCGATTCGGCGCATGGGGCCGGGCCTGACCCTGGCTTCTGGTCGAAGTCCAGGGGCCCTGCCCCCTGCCTGCCCAGAGGTAGGCAGAGGGACTTGTGATTCGGCGCATGGGGCCGGGCCTGACCCTGGCTTCTGGTCGAAGTCCAGGGGGCCTGCCCCCTGCCTGCCCAGAGGTAGGCAGAGGGACTTGTGGTTCGGCGCATGGGGCCGGGCCTGACCCTGGCTTCTGGTCGAAGTCCAGGGGGCCTGCCCCCTGCCCGCCCTGAGGTAGGCAGAGGGACTTGTGGTTCGGCGCATAGGGCCGGGCCTGACCCTGGCTTCTGGTCGAAGTACAGGGGGCTTGCCCCCTGCTTGCCCAGAGGTAGGCAGAGGGACTTGTGGTGGCTTCTGGTCGAAGTCCAGGGGGCCTGCCCCCTGCCCGCCCTGAGGTAGGCAGAGGGACTTGTGGTTCGGCGCATAGGGCCGGGCCTGACCCTGGCTTCTGGTCGAAGTACAGGGGGCTTGCCCCCTGCCTGTCCAGAGGTAGGCAGAGGGACTTGTGGTTCGGCGCATGGGCCGGGCCTGACCCTGGCTTCAGGTCGAAGTCCAGGGGGCCTGCCCAGAGGTAGGCAGAGGGACTTGTGGTTCGGCGCATGGGGCCGGGCCTGACCCTGGCTTCTGGTCGAAGTCCAGGGGGCCTGCCCCCTGCCTGTCCAGAGGTAGGCAGAGGGACTTGTGGTTCGGCGCATGGAGTCGGGCCTGACCCTGGCTTGTGGTCGAAGTCCAGGGGGCCTGCCCCCTGCCTGCCGAGAGGTAGGCAGAGGGACTTGTAGTTCGGCGCATGGGGCCGGGCCTGAGCCTGGCTTCTGGTCAAAGTCCAGGGGTCCTGCCCCCTGCCCCGCCCAGAGGTAGGCAGAGGGACTTGTGGTTCGGCGAATGGGGCCGGGCCTGACCCTGGCTTCTGGTCGAAGTCCAGGGGGCCTGCCCCCTGCCTGCCCAGAGGTAGGCAGAGGGACTTGTGGTTCGGCGCATGGGGCCGGGCCTGACCCTGGCTTCTGGTCGAAGTCCAGGGGCCCTGCCCCCTGCCTGCCCAGAGGTAGGCAGAGGGACTTGTGATTCGGCGCATGGGGCCGGGCCTAACCCTGGCTTCTGGTCGAAGTCCAGGGGGCCTGCCCCCTGCCCGCCCAGAGGTAGGCAGAGGGACTTGTGGTTCGGCGCATGGGGCCGGGCCTGACCCTGGCTTCTGGTCGAAGTCCAGGGGGCCTGCCCCCTGCCTGCCCAGAGGTAGGCAGAGGGACTTGCGATTCGGCGCATGGGGCCGGTCCTGACCCTGGCTTCTGGTCGAAGTCCAGGGGGCCTGCCCCCTGCCTGCCCAGAGGTAGGCAGAGGGACTTGTGGTTCGGCGCATGGGGCCGGTCCTGACCCTGGCTTCTGGTCGAAGTCCAGGATGCCTGCCCCCTGCCCGCCCTGAGGTAGGCCGAGGGACTTGTGGTTCGGCGCATGGGGCCGGGCCTGACCCTGGCTTCTGGTCGAAGTCCAGGGGGCCTGCCCCCTGCCTGCCCAGAGGTAGGCAGAGGGACTTGTGGTTCGGCGCATGGGGCCGGGCCTGACCCTGGCTTCTGGTCGAAGTCCAGGGGGCCTGCCCCCTGCCCGCCCTGAGGTAGGCAGAGGGACTTGTGGTTCGGCGCATAGGGCCGGGCCTGACCCTGGCTTCTGGTCGAAGTACAGGGGGCTTGCCCCCTGCCTGCCCAGAGGTAGGCAGAGGGACTTGTGGTGGCTTCTGGTCGAAGTCCAGGGGGCCTGCCCCCTGCCCGCCCTGAGGTAGGCTGAGGGACTTGTGGTTCGGCGCATAGGGCCGGGCCTGACCCTGGCTTCTGGTCGAAGTACAGGGGGCTTGCCCCCTGCCTGTCCAGAGGTAGGCAGAGGGACTTGTGGTTCGGCGCATGGGCCGGGCCTGACCCTGGCTTCAGGTCGAAGTCCAGGGGGCCTGCCCCCTGCCTGCCCAGAGGTAGGCAGAGGGACTTGTGGTTCGGCGCATGGGGCCGGGCCTGACCCTGGCTTCTGGTCGAAGTACAGGGGGCTTGCCCCCTGCCTGTCCAGAGGTAGGCAGAGGGACTTGTGGTTCGGCGCATGGGCCGGGCCTGACCCTGGCTTCAGGTCGAAGTCCAGGGGGCCTGCCCCCTGCCTGCCCAGAGGTAGGCAGAGGGACTTGTGGTTCGGCGCATAGGGCCGGGCCTGACCCTGGCTTTTGGTCGAAGTACAGGGGGCTTGCCCCCTGCCTGTCCAGAGGTAGGCAGAGGGACTTGTGGTTCGGCGCATGGGCCGGGCCTGACCCTGGCTTCAGGTCGAAGTCCAGGGGGCCTGCCCCCTGCCTGCCCAGAGGTAGGCACAGGGACTTGTGGTTCGCGCATGGGGCCGGTCCTGACCCTGGCTTCTGGTCGAAGTCCAGGGGGCCTGCCCCCTGCCCGCCCTGAGGTAGGCAGAGGGACTTGTGGTTCGGCGAATGGGGCCGGGCCTGACCCTGGCTTCTGGTCGAAGTCCAGGGGGCCTGCCCCCTGCCTGCCCAGAGGTAGGCAGAGGGACTTGTGGTTCGGCGCATGGGGCCGGGCCTGACCCTGGCTTCTGGTCGAAGTCCAGGGGGCCTGCCCCCTGCCTGCCCAGAGGTAGGCAGAGGGACTTGTGGTTCGGCGCATGGGGCCGGGCCTGACCCTGGCTTCTGGTCTAAGTCCAGGGGGCCTGCCCCCTGCCTGCCCAGAGGTAGGCAGAGGGACTTGTGGTTCGGCGCATGGGGCCGGTCCTGACCCTGGCTTCTGGTCAAAGTCCAGGAGGCCTGCCCCCTGCCTGCCCAGAGGTAGGCAGAGGGACTTGTTGTTCGGCGCATGGGGCCGGGCCTGGCCCTGGCTTCTGGTCGAAGTCCACGGGGCCTGCCCCCTGCCTGCCCAGAGGTAGGCAGAGGGACTTGTGGTTCGGCGCATGGGGCCGGGCTTGACCCTGGCTTCTGGTCGAAGTCCAGGGGTCCTGCCCCCTGCCCGCCCAGAGGTAGGCAGAGGGAGTTGTGGTTCGGCGCATGGGGCCGGGCCTGACCCTGGCTTCTGGTCGAAGTCCAGGGGGCCTGCCCCCTACCTGCCCAGAGGTAGGCAGAGGTACTTGTGGTTCGGCGCATGGGGCCGGGCCTGACCCTGGCTTCTGGTCGAAGTCCAGGGGGCCTGCCCCCTGCCTGCCCAGAGGTAGGCAGAGGGACTTGTGGATCGGCGCATGGGGCCGGTCCTGACCCTGGCTTCTGGTCGAAGTCCAGGAGGCCTGCCCCCTGCCTGCCCAGAGGTAGGCAGAGGGACTTGTTGTTCGGCGCATGGGGCCGGGCCTGGCCCTTGCTTCTGGTCGAAGTCCACGGGGCCTGCCCCCTGCCTGCCCAGAGGTAGGCAGAGGGACTTGTGGTTCGGCGCATGGGGCCGGGCCTGACCCTGGCTTCTGGTCGAAGTCCAGGGGTCCTGCCCCCTGCCCGCCCAGAGGTAGGCAGAGGGACTTGTGGTTCGGCGCATGGGGCCGGGCCTGACCCTGGCTTCTGGTCGAAGTCCAGGGGGCCTGCCCCCTGCCTGCACAGAGGTAGGCAGAGGGACTTGCGATTCGGCGCATGGGGCCGGGCCTGACCCTGGCTTCTGGTCGAAGTCCAGGGGCCCTGCCCCCTGCCTGCCCAGAGGTAGGCAGAGGGACTTGCGATTCGGCGCATGGGGCCGGTCCTGACCCTGACTTCTAGTCGAAGTCTAGGGGGGGCCTGCCCCCTGCCTGCCCAGAGGTAGGCAGAGGGACTTGTGGTTCGGCGCATGGGGCCGGGCCTGATCCTGGCTTCTGGTCGAAGTCCAGGGGGCCTGCCCCCTGCCTGCCCAGAGGTAGGCAGAGGGACTTGCGATTCGGCGCATGGGGCCGGGCCTGACCCTGGCTTCTGGTCGAAGTCCAGGGGCCCTGCCCCCTGCGTGCCCAGAGGTAGGCAGAGGGACTTGCGATTCGGCGCATGGCGCCGGGCCTGACCCTGGCTTGTGGTCGAAGTCCAGGGGTCCTGCCCCCTGCCCGCCCAGAGGTAGGCAGAGGGACTTGTGGTTCGGCGCATGGGGCCGGGCCTGACCCTGGCTTCTGGTCGAAGTCCAGGGGGCCTGCCCCCTGCCTGCCAAGAGGTAGGCAGAGGGACTTGTGGTTCGGCGCATGGGGCCGGGCCTGACCCAGGCTTCTGGTCGAAGTCTAAGGGGCCTGCCCCCTGCCTGCCCAGAGGTAGGCAGAGGGACTTGTTGTTCGGCGCATGGGGCCGGGCCTGACCCTGGCTTCTGGTCGAAGTCCAGGGGTCCTGCCCCCTGCCAACCCAGAGGTAGGCAGAGGGACTTGTGGTTCGGCGCATGGGGCCGGTCCTGACCCTGGCTTCTGGTCGAAGTCCAGGGGGCCTGCCCCCTGCCTGCCCAGAGGTAGGCACAGGGACTTGCGATTCGTTGCATGGGGCCGGGCCTGACCCTGGCTTTTGGTCGAAGTCCACGGGGCCTGCCCCCTGCCTGCCCAGAGGTAGGCAGAGGGACTTGTGGTTCGGCGCATGGGGCCGGGCCTGACCCTGGCTTCTGGTCGAAGTCCAGGGGGCCTGCCTCCTGCCTGCCCAGAGGTAGGCAGAGGGACTTGTGGTTCGGCACATGGGGCCGGGCCTGACCCTGGCTTCTGGTCGAAGTCCAGGGGGCGTGCCCCCTGCCTGTCCAGAGGTAGGCAGAGGGACTTGTGGTTCGGCGCATGGAGCCGGGCCTGACCCTGGCTTGTGGTCGAAGTCCAGGGGGCCTGCCCCCTGCCTGCCGAGAGGTAGGCAGAGGGACTTGTAGTTCGGCGCATGGGGCCGGTCCTGACCCTGGCTTCTGGTCGAAGTCCAGGGGGCCTGCCCCCTGCCTGCCCAGAGGTAGGCAGAGGGACTTGTGGTTCGGCGCATGGGGCCGGGCCTGACCCTGGCTTCTGGTCGAAGTCCAGGGGGCCTGCCCCCTGCCTGCCCAGAGGTAGGCAGAGGGACTTGTGGTTCGGCGCATGGGGCCGGGCCTGACCCTGGCTTCTGGTCGAAGTCCAGGGGGCCTGCCCCCTGCCTGCCCAGAGGTAGGCAGAGGGACTTGTGGTTCGGCGCATGGGGCCGGGCCTGACCCTGGCTTCTGGTCGAAGTCCAGGGGGCCTGCCCCCTGCCTGCCCAGAGGTAGGCAGAGGGACTTGTGGTTCGACGCATGGGGCCGGTCCTGACCCTGGCTTCTGGTCGAAGTCCAGGAGGCCTGCCCCCTGCCTGCCCAGAGGTAGGCAGAGGGACTTGTTGTTCGGCGCATGGGGCCGGGCCTGGCCCTGGCTTCTGGTCGAAGTCCACGGGGCCTGCCCCCTGCCTGCCCAGAGGTAGGCAGAGGGACTTGTGGTTCGGCGCATGGGGCCGGGCCTGACCCTGGCTTCTGGTCGAAGTCCAGGGGTCCTGCCCCCTGCCCGCCCAGAGGTAGGCAGAGGGACTTGTGGTTCGGCGCATGGGGCCGGGCCTGACCCTGGCTTCTGGTCGAAGTCCAGGGGGCCTGCCCCCTACCTGCCCAGAGGTAGGCAGAGGGACTTGTGGTTCGGCGCATGGGGCCGGGCCTGACCCTGGCTTCTGGTCGAAGTCCAGGGGGCCTGCCCCCTGCCTGCCCAGAGGTAGGCAGAGGGACTTGTGGTTCGGCGCATGGGGCCGGTCCTGACCCTGGCTTCTGGTCGAAGTCCAGGAGGCCTGCCCCCTGCCTGCCCAGAGGTAGGCAGAGGGACTTGTTGTTCGGCGCATGGGGCCGGGCCTGGCCCTGGCTTCTGGTCGAAGTCCACGGGTCCTGCCCCCTGCCTGCCCAGAGGTAGGCAGAGGGACTTGTGGTTCGGCGCATGGGGCCGGGCCTGACCCTGGCTTCTGGTCGAAGTCCAGGGGTCCTGCCCCCTGCCCGCCCAGAGGTAGGCAGAGGGACTTGTGGTTCGGCGCATGGGGCCGGGCCTGACCCTGGCTTCTGGTCGAAGTCCAGGGGGCCTGCCCCCTGCCTGCACAGAGGTAGGCAGAGGGACTTGCGATTCGGCGCATGGGGCCGGGCCTGACCCTGGCTTCTGGTCGAAGTCCAGGGGCCCTGCCCCCTGCCTGCCCAGAGGTAGGCAGAGGGACTTGCGATTCGGCGCATGGGGCCGGTCCTGACCCTGGCTTCTGGTCGAAGTCTAGGGGGGGCCTGCCCCCTGCCTGCTCAGAGGTAGGCAGAGGGACTTGTGGTTCGGCGCATGGGGCCGGGCCTGACCCTGGCTTCTGGTCGAAGTCCAGGGGGCCTGCCCCCTGCCTGCCCAGAGGTAGGCAGAGGGACTTGCGATTCGGCGCATGGAGCCGGGCCTGACCCTGGCTTGTGGTCGAAGTCCAGGGGTCCTGCCCCCTGCCCGCCCAGAGGTAGGCAGAGGGACTTGTGGTTCGGCGCATGGGGCCGGGCCTGACCCTGGCTTCTGGTCGAAGTCCAGGGGGCCTGCCCCCTGCCTGCCAAGAGGTAGGCAGAGGGACTTGTGGTTCGGCGCATGGGGCCGGGCCTGACCCAGGCTTCTGGTCGAAGTCTAGGGGGCCTGCCCCCTGCCTGCCCAAAGGTAGGCAGAGGGACTTGTTGTTCGGCGCATGGGGCCGGGCCTGACCCTGGCTTCTGGTCGAAGTCCAGGGGCCTGCCCCCTGCCAACCCAGAGGTAGGCAGAGGGACTTGTGGTTCGGCGCATGGGGCCGGTCCTGACCCTGGCTTCTGGTCGAAGTCCGGGGTGCCTGCCCCCTGCCTGCCCAGAGGTAGGCAGAGGGACTTGCGATTCGTTGCATGGGGCCGGGCCTGACACTGGCTTTTGGTCGAAGTCCACGGGGCCTGCCCCCTGCCTGCCTAGAGGTAGGCAGAGGGACTTGTGGTTCGGCGCATGGGGCCGGGCCTGACCCTGGCTTCTGGTCGAAGTCCAGGGGCCCTGCAACCTGCCCGCCCAGAGGTAGGCAGAGGGACTTGTGGTTCGGCGCATGGGGCCGGGCCTGACCCTGGCTTCTGGTCGAAGTCCAGGGGGCCTGCTCCCTGCCCGCCCAGAGGTAGGCAGAGGGACTTGTGGTTCGGCGCATGGGGCCGGGCCTGACCCTGGCTTCTGGTCGAAGTCCAGGGGGCCTACCCCCTGCCTGCCCAGAGGTAGGCAGAGGGACTTGCGATTCGGCGCATGGGGCCGGTCGTGACACTGGCTTCTGCTCGAAGACCAGGGGGCCTGCCCCCAGCCTGCCCAGAGGTAGGCAGAGGGACTTGTGGTTCGGCGCATGGGTCGGGCCTGACCCTGGCTTCTGGTCGAAGTCCATGGGTCCTACCCCCTGCCCGCCCAGAGGTAGGCAGAGGGACTTGTGGTTCGGCGCATGGGGCCGGGCCTGACCCTGGCTTCTGGTCGAAGTCCAGGGGGCATGCCCCCTACCTGCCCAGAGGTAGGCAGAGGGACTTGCGATTCGGTGCATGGGGCCGGGCCTGACCCTGGCTTCTGATTGAAGTCCAGGGGGCCTGCCCCCTGCCTGCCCAGAGGTAGGCAGAGGGACTTGTTGTTCGGCGCATGGGGCCGGGGCTGACCCTGGCTTCTGGTCGAAGTCCAGGGGTCCTGCCCCCTGCCCGCCCAGAGGTAGGCAGAGGGACTTGCGATTCGGCGCATGGGGCCGGGCCTGACCCTGGCTTCTGATTGAAGTCCAGAGGGCCTGCCCGCTGCCTGCCCAGAGGTAGGCAGAGGGACTTGTTGTTCGGCGCATGGGGCCGGGCCTGACCCTGGCTTCTGGTCGAAGTCCAGGGGGCCTGCCCCCTACCTGCCCAGAGGTAGGCAGAGGGACTTGCGATTCGGCGCATGGGGACGGGCCTGACCCTGGCTTCTGCTCGAAGTCCAGGGGGCCTGCCCACTGCCTGCCCACTGCCTGCCCAGAGGTAGGTAGAGGGACTTGTGGTTCGGCGCATGGGGCCGTGCCTGACCCTGGCTTCTAGTCGAAGTCCAGGGGGCCTGTCCCCTGCCTGCCAAGAGGTAGGTAGAGGGACTAATGGTTCGGCGCATGGGGCCGGGCCTGACCCTGACTTCTAGTCGAAGTCCAGGGGGCCTGCCCCTTGCCTGCCCAGAGGTAGGCAGAGGGACTTGCGATTCGGCGCATGGGGCCGGGCCTGACCCTGGCTTCTGGTCGAAGTCCAGGGGGCCTGCCCCCTGCCAGCCCAGAGGTAGGCAGAGGGACTTGTGGTTCGGCGCATGGGGCCGGTCCTGACCCTGGCTTCTGGTCGAAGTCCAGGGGGCCTGCCCCCTGCCTGCCCAGATGTAGGAAGAGGGACTTGTGGTTCGGCGCATGGGGCCGGGCCTGACCCTGGCTTCTGGTCGAAGTCCACGGGGCCTGCCCCCTGCCTGCCTATAGGTAGGCAGAGGGACTTGTGGTTCGGCGCATGGGGACGGGCCTGACCCTGGCTTCTGGTCGAAGTCCATGGGTCCTGCCCCCTGCCCGCCCAGAGGTAGGCAGAGGGACTTGTGGTTCGGCGCATGGGGCCGGGCCTGACCCTGGCTTCTGGTCGAAGTCCAGGGGGCCTGCCCCCTGCCTGCTCAGAGGTAGACAGAGGGACTTGCGATTCGGCGCATGGGGCCGGGCCTGACCCTGGCTTCTGGTCGAAGTCCAGGGGCCCTGCAACCTGCCCGCCCAGAGGTAGGCAGAGGGACTTGTGGTTCGGCGCATGGGGCCGGGCCTGACCCTGGCTTCTGGTCGAAGTCCAGGGGGCCTGCTCCCTGCCCGCCCAGAGGTAGGCAGAGGGACTTGTGGTTCGGCGCATGGGGCCGGGCCTGACCCTGGCTTCTGGTCGAACTCCAGGGGGCCTGCCCCCTGCCTGCCCAGAGGTAGGCAGAGGGACTTGCGATTCGGCGCATGGGGCCGGTCGTGACACTGGCTTCTGGTCGAAGACCAGGGGGCCTGCCCCCTGCCTGCCCAGAGGTAGGCAGAGGGACTTGTGGTTCGGCGCATGGGTCGGGCCTAACCCTGGCTTCTGGTCGAAGTCCATGGGTCCTGCCCCCTGCCCGCCCAGAGGTAGGCAGAGGGACTTGTGGTTCGGCGCATGGGGCCGGGCCTGACCCTGGCTTCTGGTCGAAGTCCAGGGGGCATGCCCCCTACCTGCCCAGAGGTAGGCAGAGGGACTTGCGATTCGGCGCATGGGGCCGGGCCTGACCCTGGCTTCTGATTGAAGTCCAGGGGGCCTGCCCCCTGCCTGCCCAGAGGTAGGCAGAGGGACTTGTTGTTCGGCGCATGGGGCCGGGCCTGACCCTGGCTTCTGGTCGGAGTCCAGGGGTCCTGCCCCCTGCCCGCCCAGAGGTAGGCAGAGGGACTTGCGATTCGGCGCATGGGGCCGGGCCTGACCCTGGCTTCTGATTGAAGTCCAGAGGGCCTGCCCGCTGCCTGCCCAGAGGTAGGCAGAGGGACTTGTTGTTCGGCGCATGGGGCCGGGCTTGACCCTGGCTTCTGGTCGAAGTCCAGGGGTCCTGCCCCCTGCCCGCCCAGAGGTAGGCAGAGGGACTTGTGGTTCGGCGCATGGGGCCGGGCCTGACCCTGGCTTCTGGTCGAAGTCCAGGGGGCTTGCCCCCTGCCTGCCCAGAGGTAGGTAGAGGGACTTGTGCTTCGGCGCATGGGGCCGGGCCTGACCCTGGCTTCTGGTCGAAGTCCAGGGGGCCTGCCCCCTGCCTGCCCAGAGGTAGGCAGAGGGACTTGCGATTCGGCGCATGGGGCCGGGCCTGACCCTGGCTTCTGATTGAAGTCCAGGGGGCCTGCCCCCTGCCTGCCCAGAGGTAGGCAGAGGGACTTGTGGTTCGGCGCATGGGGCCGGGCCTGACCCTGGCTTCTGGTCGAAGTCCAGGGGGCCTGCCCCCTGCCCGCCGAGAGGTAGGCAGAGGGACTTGTAGTTCGGCGTATGGGGCCGGGCCTGACCCTGGCTTCTGGTCAAAGTCCAGGGGTCCTGCCCCCTGCCCGCCCAGAGGTAGGCAGAGGGACTTGTGGTTCGGTGCATGGGGTCGGGCCTGACCCTGGCTTCTGGTCGAAGTCCAGGGGTCCTGCCCCCTGCCCGCCCAGAGGTAGGCAGAGGGACTTGTGGTTCGGTGCATGGGGTCGGGCCTGACCCTGGCTTCTGGTCGAAGTCCAGGGGGCCTGTCCCCTGCCTGCCCAGAGGTAGGCAGAGGGACTTGTGGTTCGGCGCATGGGGCCGGGCCTGACCCTGGCTTCTGGTCGAAGTCCAGGGGGCCTGCCCCCTGCCTGCCCAGAGGTAGGCAGAGGGACTTGTGGTTCGGCGCATGGGGCCGGGCCTGACCCTGGCTTTTGGTCGAAGTCCAGAGGGCCTGCCCCCTGCCTGCCCAGAGGTAGGTAGAGGGACTTGCGATTCGGCGCATGGGGCCGGGCCTGACCCTGGCTTCTGGTCGAAGTCCAGAGGGCCTGCCCCCTGCCTGCCCAGAGGTAGGTAGAGGGACTTGTGCTTCGGCGCATGGGGCCGGGCCTGACCCTGGCTTCTGGTCAAAGTCCATGGGTCCTGCCCCCTACCCGCCCAGAGGTAGGCAGAGGGACTTGTGGTTCGGTGCATGGGGCCGGGCCTGACCCTGGCTTGTGGTCGAAGTCCAGGGGGCCTGCCCCCTGCCTGCCCAGAGGTAGGCAGAGGGACTTGTGGTTCGGCACATGGGGCCGGGCCTGACCCTGGCTTCTGGTCGAAGTCCAGGGGGCCTGCCCCCTGCCTGCCCAGAGGTAGGCAGAGGGACTTGTGGTTCGGCGCATGGGGCCGGGCCTGACCCTGGCTTCTGGTCGAAGTCCAGAGGGCCTGCCCCCTGCCTGCCCAGAGGTAGGTAGAGGGACTTGTGCTTCGGCGCATGGGGCCGGGCCTGACCCTGGCTTCTGGTCGAAGTCCAGGGGGCCTGCCCCCTACCTGCCCAGAGGTAGGCAGAGGGACTTGCGATTCGGCGCATGGGGCCGGGCCTGACCCTGGCTTCTGATTGAAGTCCACGGGGCCTGCCCCCTGCCTGCCCAGAGGTAGGCAGAGGGACTTGTGGTTCGGCGCATGGGGTCGGGCCTGACCCTGGGTTCTGGTCGAAGTCTAGGGGGCCTGCCCCCTGCCCGCCGAGAGGTAGGCAGAGGGACTTGTAGTTCGGCGCATGGGGCCGGGCCTGACCCTGGCTTCTGGTCAAAGTCCATGGGTCCTGCCCCCTGCCCGCCCAGAGGTAGGCAGAGGGACTTGTGGTTCGGCGCATGGGGCCGGGCCTGACCCTGGCTTCTGGTCGAAGTCCAGGGGGCCTGCCCCCTACCTGCCCAGAGGTAGGCAGAAGGACTTGCGATTCGGCGCATGGGGCCGGGCCTGACCCCGGCTTCTGATTGAAGTCCAGGGGGCCTGCCCCCTGCCTGCCCAGAGGTAGGGAGAGGGACTTGTGGTTCGGCGCATGGGGCCGGGCCTGACCCTGGCTTCTGGTCGAAGTCCAGGGGGCCTGCTCCCTGCCCGCCCAGAGGTAGGCAGAGGGACTTGTGGTTCGGCGCATGGGGCCGGGCCTGACCCTGGCTTGTGGTCGAAGTCCAGGGGGCCTGCCCCCTGCCTGCCCAGAGGTAGGCAGAGGGACTTGCGATACGGCGCATGGGGCCGGTCCTGACACTGGCTTCTGGTCGAAGACCAGGGGGCCTGCCCCCTGCCTGCCCAGAGGCAGGCAGAGGGACTTGTGGTTCGGCGCATGGGGCCGGGCCTGACCCTGGCTTCTGGTCGAAGTCCAGGGGTCCTGCCCCCTGCCCGCCCAGAGGTAGGCAGAGGGACTTGCGATTCGGCGCATGGGGCCGGGCCTGACCCTGGCTTCTGGTCGAAGTCTAGGGGCCCTGCCCCCTGCCCGCCCAGAGGTAGGCAGAGGGACTTGTGGTTCGGCGCATGGGGCCGGGCCTGACCCTGGCTTCTGGTCGAAGTCCAGGGGGCCTGCTCCCTGCCCGCCCAGAGGTAGGCAGAGGGACTTGTGGTTCGGCGCATGGGGCCGGGCCTGACCCTGGCTTCTGGTCGAAGTCCAGGGGGCCTGCCCCTTGCCTGCCTAGAGGTAGGCAGAGGGACTTGCGATACGGCGCATGGGGCCGGTCCTGACACTGGCTTCTGGTCGAAGACCAGGGGGCCTGCCCCCTGCCTGCCCAAAGGCAGGCAGAGGGACTTGTGGTTCGGCACATGGGGCCGGGCCTGACCCTGGCTTCTGGTCGAAGTCCAGGGGTCCTGCCCCCTGCCCGCCCAGAGGTAGGCAGAGGGACTTGTGGTTCGGCGCATGGGGCCGGGCCTGACCCTGGCTTCTGGTCGAAGTCCAGGGGGCCTGCCCCCTACCTGCCCAGAGGTAGGCAGAGGGACTTGCGATTCGGCGCATGGGGCCGGGCCTGACCCTGGCTTCTGATCGAAGTCCAGGGGGCCTGCCCCCTGCCTGCCCAGAGGTAGGCAGAGGGACTTGTGGTTCGGTGCATGGGGCCGGGCCTGACCCTGGCTTCTGGTCGAAGTCCAGGGGTCCTGCCCCCTGCCCGCCCAGAGGTAGGCAGAGGGACTTGTGGTTCGGCGCATGGGGCCGGGCCTGACCCTGGCTTCTGGTCGAAGTCAAGGGGGCCTGCCCCCTACCTGCCCAGAAGTAGGCAGAAGGACTTGCGATTCGGCGCATGGGGCCGGGCCTGACCCCGGCTTCTGATTGAAGTCCAGGGGGCCTGCCCCCTGCCTGCCCAGAGGTAGGCAGAGGGACTTGTGGTTCGGCGCATGGGGCCGGGCCTGACCCTGGCTTCTGGTCGAAGTCCAGGGGTCCTGCCCCCTGCCCGCCCAGAGGTAGGCAGAGGGACTTGTGGTTCGGCGCATGGGGCCGGGCCTGACCCTGGCTTCTGGTCGAAGTCCAGGGGTCCTGCCCCCAGCCCGCCCAGAGGTAGGAAGAGGGACTTGTGGTTCGGTGCATGGGGCCGGGCCTGACCCTGGCTTCTGGTCGAAGTCCAGGGGGCCTGCCCCCTGCCTGCCCAGAGGTAGGCAGAGGGACTTGTGGTTCGGCGCATGGGGCCGGGCCTGACCCTGGCTTCTGGTCGAAGTCCAGGTGGCCTGCCCCCTGCCCGCCGAGAGGTAGGCAGAGGGACTTGTAGTTCGACGCATGGGGCCGGGCCTGACCCTGGCTTCTGGTCAAAGTCCAGGGGTCCTGCCCCCCGCCCGCCCAGAGGTAGGCAGAGGGACTTGTGGTTCGGTGCATGGGGCCGGGCCTGACCCTGGCTTCTGGTCGAAGTCCAGGGGGCCTGCCCCCTGCCTGCCCAGAGGTAGGCAGAGGGACTTGTGGTTCGGCGCATGGGGCCGGGCCTGACCCTGGCTTCTGGTCGAAGTCCAGGGGGCCTGCCCCCTCCCTGCCCAGAGGTAGGCAGAGGGACTTGTGGTTCGGCGCATGGGGCCGGGCCTGACCCTGGCTTCTGGTCAAAGTCCAGGGGGCCTGCCCCCTACCTGCCCAGAGGTAGGCAGAAGGACTTGCGATTCGGCGCATGGGGCCGGGCCTGACCCCGGCTTCCGATTGAAGTCCAGGGGGCCTGCCCCCTGCCTGCCCAGTGGTAGGCAGAGGGACTTGTGCTTCGGCGCATGGGGCCGGGCCTGACCCTGGCTTCTGGTCGAAGTCCAGGGGTCCTGCCCCCTGCCCGCCCAGAGGTAGGCAGAGGGACTTGTGGTTCGGCGCATGGGGCCGGGCCTGACCCTGGCTTCTGGTCGAAGTCCAGGGGTCCTGCCCCCTGCCCGCCCAGAGGTAGGCAGAGGGACTTGTGGTTCGGCGCATGGGGCCGGGCCTGACCCTGGCTTCTGATTGAAGTCCAGGGGGCCTGCCCCCTGCCTGCCCAGAGGTAGGCAGAGGGACTTGTGGTTCGGCGCATGGGGCCGGGCCTGACCCTGGCTTCTGGTCGAAGTCCAGGGGGCCTGCCCCCTACCTGCCCAGAGGTAGGTAGAGGGACTTGCGATTCGGCGCATGGGGCCGGGCCTGACCCTTGCTTCTGATCGAAGTCCAGGGGGCCTGCCCCCTGCCTGCCCAGAGGTAGGCAGAGGGACTTGTGGTTCGGCGCATGGGGCCGGGCCTGACCCTGGCTTCTGGTCGAAGTCCAGGGGTCCTGCCCCCTGCCCGCCCAGAGGTAGGCAGAGGGACTTGTGGTTCGGCGCATGGGGCCGGGCCTGACCCTGGCTTCTGGTCAAAGTCCAGGGGGCCTGCCCCCTACCTGCCCAGAGGTAGGCAGAAGGACTTGCGATTCGGCGCATGGGGCCGGGCCTGACCCCGGCTTCCGATTGAAGTCCAGGGGGCCTGCCCCCTGCCTGCCCAGTGGTAGGCAGAGGGACTTGTGCTTCGGCGCATGGGGCCGGGCCTGACCCTGGCTTCTGGTCGAAGTCCAGGGGTCCTGCCCCCTGCCCGCCCAGAGGTAGGCAGAGGGACTTGTGGTTCGGCGCATGGGGCCGGGCCTGACCCTGGCTTCTGGTCGAAGTCCAGGGGTCCTGCCCCCTGCCCGCCCAGAGGTAGGCAGAGGGACTTGTGGTTCGGCGCATGGGGCCGGGCCTGACCCTGGCTTCTGATTGAAGTCCAGGGGGCCTGCCCCCTGCCTGCCCAGAGGTAGGCAGAGGGACTTGTGGTTCGGCGCATGGGGCCGGGCCTGACCCTGGCTTCTGGTCGAAGTCCAGGGGGCCTGCCCCCTGCCCGCCGAGAGGTAGGCAGAGCGACTTTTAGTTCGGCGCATGGGGCCGGGCCTGACCCTGGCTTCTGGTCAAAGTCCAAGGGTCCTGCCCCCTGCCCGCCCAGAGGTAGGCAGAGGGACTTGTGGTTCGGCGCATGGGGCCGGGCCTGACCCTGGCTTCTGGTCGAAGTCCAGGGGGCCTGCCCCCTACCTGCCCAGAGGTAGGCAGAGGGACTTGCGATTCGGCGCATGGGGCCGGGCCTGACCCTGGCTTCTGGTCGAAGTCTAGGGGCCCTGCCCCCTGCCCGCCCAGAGGTAGGCAGAGGGACTTGTGGTTCGGCGCATGGGGCCGGGCCTGACCCTGGCTTCTGGTCGAAGTCCAGGGGGCCTGCTCCCTGCCCGCCCAGAGGTAGGCAGAGGGACTTGTGGTTCGGCGCATGGGGCCGGGCCTGACCCTGGCTTCTGGTCGAAGTCCAGGGGGCCTGCCCCCTGCCTGCCTAGAGGTAGGCAGAGGGACTTGCGATACGGCGCATGGGGCCGGTCCTGACACTGGCTTCTGGTCGAAGACCAGGGGGCCTGCCCCCTGCCTGCCCAAAGGCAGGCAGAGGGACTTGTGGTTCGGCACATGGGGCCGGGCCTGACCCTTGCTTCTGATCGAAGTCCAGGGGGCCTGCCCCCTGCCTGCCCAGAGGTAGGCAGAGGGACTTGTGGTTCGGCGCATGGGGCCGGGCCTGACCCTGGCTTCTGGTCGAAGTCCAGGGGGCCTGCCCCCTACCTGCCCAGAGGTAGGTAGAGGGACTTGCGATTCGGCGCATGGGGCCGGGCCTGACCCTTGCTTCTGATCGAAGTCCAGGGGGCCTGCCCCCTGCCTGCCCAGAGGTAGGCAGAGGGACTTGTGGTTCGGCGCATGGGGCCGGGCCTGACCCTGGCTTCTGGTCGAAGTCCAGGGGTCCTGCCCCCTGCCCGCCCAGAGGTAGGCAGAGGGACTTGTGGTTCGGCGCATGGGGCCGGGCCTGACCTTGGCTTCTGGTCGAAGTCCAGGGGGCCTGCCCCCTACCTGCCCAGAGGTAGGCAGAAGGACTTGCGATTCGGCGCATGGGGCCGGGCCTGACCCCGGCTTCCGATTGAAGTCCAGGGGGCCTGCCCCCTGCCTGCCCAGTGGTAGGCAGAGGGACTTGTGCTTCGGCGCATGGGGCCGGGCCTGACCCTGGCTTCTGGTCGAAGTCCAGGGGTCCTGCCCCCTGCCCGCCCAGAGGTAGGCAGAGGGACTTGTGGTTCGGCGCATGGGGCCGGGCCTGACCCTGGCTTCTGGTCGAAGTCCAGGGGTCCTGCCCCCTGCCCGCCCAGAGGTAGGCAGAGGGACTTGTGGTTCGGCGCATGGGGCCGGGCCTGACCCTGGCTTTTGATTGAAGTCCAGGGGGCCTGCCCCCTGCCTGCCCAGAGGTAGGCAGCGGGACTTGTGGTTCGGCGCATGGGGCCGGGCCTGACCCTGGCTTCTGGTCGAAGTCCAGGGGGCCTGCCCCCTGCCCGCCGAGAGGTAGGCAGAGCGACTTTTAGTTCGGCGCATGGGGCCGGGCCTGACCCTGGCTTCTGGTCAAAGTCCAGGGGTCCTGCCCCCTGCCCGCCCAGAGGTAGGCAGAGGGACTTGTGGTTCGGTGCATGGGGCCGGGCCTGACCCTGGCTTCTGGTCGAAGTCCAGGGGGCCTGCCCCCTGCCTGCCCAGAGGTAGGCAGAGGGACTTGTGGTTCGGCGCATGGGGCCGGGCCTGACCCTGGCTTCTGGTCGAAGTCCAGGGGGCCTGCCCCCTGCCTGCCCAGAGGAAGGCAGAGGGACTTGTGGTTCGGCGCATGGGGCCGGGCCTGACCCTGGCTTCTGGTCGAAGTCCAGGGGCCCTGCCCCCTGCCCGCCCAGAGGTAGGCAGAGGGACTTGTGGTTCAGCGCATGGGGCCGGGCTTGACCCTGGCTTCTGGTCGAAGTCCAGGGGGCCTGCCCCCTGCCTGCCCAGAGGTAGGCAGAGGGACTTGTGGTTCGGCGCATGGGGCCGGGCCTGACCCTGGCTTCTAGTCGAAGTCCAGGGGGCCTGCCCCCTGCCTGCCCAGAGGAAGGCAGAGGGACTTGTGGTTCGGCGCATGGGGCCGGTCCTGACCCTGGCTTCTGGTCCAAGTCCAGGGGCCCTGCCCCCTGCCCGCCCAGAGGTAGGCAGAGGGACTTGTGGTTCGGCGCATGGGGCCGGGCTTGACCCTGGCTTCTGGTCGAAGTCCAGGGGGCCTGCCCCCTGCCTGCCAAGAGGTAGGCATAGGGACTTGTGGTTCGGCGCATGGGGCCGGGCCTGACCCTGGCTTCTGGTCGAAGTCCAGGGGGCCTGCCCCCTGCCAGGCCAGAGGTAGACAGAGGGACTTGTGATTCGGCGCATGGGGTCGGGCCTGACCCTGGCTTCTGGTCGAAGTCCAGGGGGCCTGCCCCCTGCCCGCCCAGAGGTAGGCAGAGGGACTTGTGGTTCGGCGCATGGAGTCGGGCCGGACCCTGGCTTGTGGTCGAAGTCCAGGGGGCCTGCCCCCTGCCTGCCCAGAGGTAGGCAGAGGGACTTGTAGTTCGGCGCATGGGGCCGAACCTGACCCTGGCTTCTGGTCGAAGTCCAGGGGGCCTGCCCCCTCCTCGCCCAGAGGTAGGCAGAGGGACTTGTGGTTCGGGGCATGGGGCCGGGCCTGACCCTGGCTTCAGGTCGAAGTCCAGGGGACCTGCCCCCTGCCTGCCCGGAGGTAGGCAGAGGGACTTGTGGTTCGGCGCATGGGGCCGGGCCTGACCCTGGCTTCTGGTCGAAGTCCAGGGGGCCTGCCCCCTGCCTGCCCAGAGGTAGGCAGAGGGACTTGTGGTTCGGCGCATGGGGCCGGACCTGACCCTGGCTTCTGGTCGTAGTCCAGGGGGCCTGCCCCCTGCCTGCCCAGAGGTAGGCAGAGGGACTTGTGGTTCGGCGCATGGGGCCGGGCCTGACTCTGGCTTCTGGTCGAAGTCCAGGGGGCCTGCCCCCTGCCAGGCCAGAGGTAGGCAGAGGGACTTGTGATTCGGCGCATGGGGCCGGGCCTGACCCTGGCTTCTGGTCGAAGTCCAGGGGGCCTGCCCCCTGCCCGCCCAGAGGTAGGCAGAGGGACTTGTGGTTCGGCGCATGGGGCCGGGCCTGACCCTGGCTTCTGGTCGAAGTCCAGGGGGCCTGCCCCCTGCCTGCCCAGAGGTAGGCAGAGGGACTTGTGGTTCGGCGCATGGGACCGGACCTGACCCTGGCTTCTGGTCGAAGTCCAGGGGGCCTGCCCCCTGCCTGCCCAGAGGTAGGCAGAGGGACTTGTGGTTCGGCGCATGGGGCCGGACCTGACCCTGGCTTCTGGTCGTAGTCCAAGGGGCCTGCCCCCTGCCTGCCCAGAGGTAGGCAGAGGGACTTGTGGTTCGGCGCATGGGGCCGGGCCTGACCCTGGCTTCTTGTCGAAGTCCAGGGGGCCTGCCCCCTGCCAGGCCAGAGATAGGCAGAGGGACTTGTGATTCGGCGCATGGGGCCGGGCCTGACCCTGGCTTCTGGTCGAAGTCTAGGGGGCCTGCCCCCTGCCCGCCCAGAGGTAGGCAGAGGGACTTGTGGTTCGGCGCATGGGGCCGGGCCTGACCCTGGCTTCTGGTCGAAGTCCAGGGGGCCTGCCCCCTGCCTGCTCAGAGGTAGGCAGAGGGACTTGTGGTTCGGCGCATGGGGCCGGACCTGACCCTGGCTTCTGGTCGAAGTCCAGGGGGCCTGCCCCCTGCCTGCCCTGAGGTAGGCAGAGGGACTTGTGGTTCGGCGCATGGGGTCGGGCCTGACCCTGGCTTCTGGTCGAAGTCCAGGGGACCTGCCCCCTGCCTGCCTAGAGGTAGGCAGAGGGACTTGCGATTCGGCACATGGGGCCGGGCCTGACCCTGGCTTCTGGTCGAAGTCCAGGGGGCCTGCCCCCTGCCAGGCCATAGGTAGGCAGAGGGACTTGTGATTCGGCGCATGGGGTCGGGCCTGACCCTGGCTTCTGGTCGAAGTCCAGGGGGCCTGCCCCCTGCCTGCCTAGAGGTAGGCAGAGGGACTTGTGGTTCGGCGCATGGGGCCGGACCTGACCCTGGCTTCTGGTCGTAGTCCAGGGGGCCTGCCCCCTACCTGCCCAGAGGTAGGCAGAGGGACTTGTGGTTCGGCGCATGGCGCCGGGCCTGACCCTGGCTTCTGGTCGAAGTCCAGGGGGCCTGCCCCCTGCCAGGCCAGAGGTAGGCAGAGGGACTTGTGATTCGGCGCATGGGGCCGGGCCTGACCCTGGCTTCTGGTCGAAGTCCAGGGGGCCTGCCCCCTGCCAGGCCAGAGGTAGGCAGAGGGACTTGTGATTCGGCGCATGGGGCCGGGCCTGACCCTGGCTTCTGGTCGAAGTCCAGGGGGCCTGCCCCCTGCCCGCCCAGAGGTAGGCAGAGGGACTTGTGGTTCGGCGCATGGGGCCGGGCCTGACCCTGGCTTCTGGTCGAAGTCCAGGGGGCCTGCCCCCTGCCTGCCCAGAGGTAGGCAGAGGGACTTGTGGTTCGGCGCATGGGACCGGACCTGACCCTGGCTTCTGGTCGAAGTCCAGGGGGCCTGCCCCCTGCCTGCCCAGAGGTAGGCAGAGGGACTTGTGGTTCGGCGCATGGGGCCGGACCTGACCCTGGCTTCTGGTCGTAGTCCAAGGGGCCTGCCCCCTGCCTGCCCAGAGGTAGGCAGAGGGACTTGTGGTTCGGCGCATGGGGCCGGGCCTGACCCTGGCTTCTTGTCGAAGTCCAGGGGGCCTGCCCCCTGCCAGGCCAGAGATAGGCAGAGGGACTTGTGATTCGGCGCATGGGGCCGGGCCTGACCCTGGCTTCTGGTCGAAGTCTAGGGGGCCTGCCCCCTGCCCGCCCAGAGGTAGGCAGAGGGACTTGTGGTTCGGCGCATGGGGCCGGGCCTGACCCTGGCTTCTGGTCGAAGTCCAGGGGGCCTGCCCCCTGCCTGCTCAGAGGTAGGCAGAGGGACTTGTGGTTCGGCGCATGGGGCCGGACCTGACCCTGGCTTCTGGTCGAAGTCCAGGGGGCCTGCCCCCTGCCTGCCCTGAGGTAGGCAGAGGGACTTGTGGTTCGGCGCATGGGGTCGGGCCTGACCCTGGCTTCTGGTCGAAGTCCAGGGGACCTGCCCCCTGCCTGCCTAGAGGTAGGCAGAGGGACTTGCGATTCGGCACATGGGGCCGGGCCTGACCCTGGCTTCTGGTCGAAGTCCAGGGGGCCTGCCCCCTGCCAGGCCATAGGTAGGCAGAGGGACTTGTGATTCGGCGCATGGGGTCGGGCCTGACCCTGGCTTCTGGTCGAAGTCCAGGGGGCCTGCCCCCTGCCTGCCCAGAGGTAGGCAGAGGGACTTGTGGTTCGGCGCATGGGGCCGGACCTGACCCTGGCTTCTGGTCGTAGTCCAGGGGGCCTGCCCCCTACCTGCCCAGAGGTAGGCAGAGGGACTTGTGGTTCGGCGCATGGCGCCGGGCCTGACCCTGGCTTCTGGTCGAAGTCCAGGGGGCCTGCCCCCTGCCAGGCCAGAGGTAGGCAGAGGGACTTGTGATTCGGCGCATGGGGCCGGGCCTGACCCTGGCTTCTGGTCGAAGTCCAGGGGGCCTGCCCCCTGCCCGCCCAGAGGTAGGCAGAGGGACTTGTGGTTCGGCGCATGGGGCCGGGCCTGATCCTGGCTTCTGTTCGAAGTCCAGGGGGCCTGCCCCCTGCCTGCCCAGAGGTAGGCAGAGGGACTTGTGGTTCGGCGCATGGAGTCGGGCCGGACCCTGGCTTGTGGTCGAAGTCTAGGGGGCCTGCCTCCTGCCTGCCCAGAGGTAGGCAGAGGGACTTGCTGTTCGGCACATGGGGCCGAACCTGACCCTGGCTTCTTGTCGAAGTCCAGGGGGCCTGCCCCCTCCTCGCCCAGAGGTAGGCAGAGGGACTTGTGGTTCGGCGCATAGAGTCGGGCCGGACCCTGGCTTGTGGTCGAAGTCCAGGGGGCCTGCCCCCTGCCTGCCCAGAGGTAGGCAGAGGGACTTGTAGTTCGGCGCATGGGGCCGAACCTGACCCTGGCTTCTGGTCGAAGTCCAGGGGGCCTGCCCCCTCCTCGCCCAGCGGTAGGCAGAGGGACTTGTGGTTCGGCGCATGGGGCCGGGCCTGACCCTGGCTTCTGGTCGAAGTCCAGGGGGCCTGCCCCCTGCCTGCCCAGAGGTAGGCAGAGGGACTTGCGATTCGGCGCATGGGGCCGGGCCTGACCCTGGCTTCTGGTCGAAGTCCAGGGGGCCTGCCCCCTGCCTGCCCAGAGGTAGGCAGAGGGACTTGTAGTTCGGCGCATGGGGCCGAACCTGACCCTGGCTTCTGATCGAAGTCCAGGGGGCCTGCCCCCTCCTCGCCCAGAGGTAGGCAGAGGGACTTGTGGTTCGGCGCATGGGGTCAGGCCTGACCCTGGCTTCTGCTTGAAGTCTAGGGGGCCTGCCCCCTGCCTGCCCAGAGGTAGGCAGAGGGACTTGTGGTTCGGCGCATGGGGCCGGGCCTGACCCTGGCTTCTGGTCGAAGTCCAGGGGGCCTGCCCCCTGCCTGCCCAGAGGTAGGCAGAGGGACTTGTGGTTCGGCGCATGGGACCGGACCTGACCCTGGCTTCTGGTCGAAGTCCAGGGGGCCTGCCCCCTGCCTGCCCAGAGGTAGGCAGAGGGACTTGTGGTTCGGCGCATGGGGCCGGACCTGACCCTGGCTTCTGGTCGTAGTCCAAGGGGCCTGCCCCCTGCCTGCCCAGAGGTAGGCAGAGGGACTTGTGGTTCGGCGCATGGGGCCGGGCCTGACCCTGGCTTCTTGTCGAAGTCCAGGGGGCCTGCCCCCTGCCAGGCCAGAGGTAGGCAGAGGGACTTGTGATTCGGCGCATGGGGCCGGGCCTGACCCTGGCTTCTGGTCGAAGTCTAGGGGGCCTGCCCCCTGCCCGCCCAGAGGTAGGCAGAGGGACTTGTGGTTCGGCGCATGGGGCCGGGCCTGACCCTGGCTTCTGGTCGAAGTCCAGGGGGCCTGCCCCCTGCCTGCTCAGAGGTAGGCAGAGGGACTTGTGGTTCGGCGCATGGGGCCGGACCTGACCCTGGCTTCTGGTCGAAGTCCAGGGGGCCTGCCCCCTGCCTGCCCAGAGGTAGGCAGAGGGACTTGTGGTTCGGCGCATGGGGTCGGGCCTGACCCTGGCTTCTGGTCGAAGTCCAGGGGACCTGCCCCCTGCCTGCCTAGAGGTAGGCAGAGGGACTTGCGATTCGGCACATGGGGCCGGGCCTGACCCTGGCTTCTGGTCGAAGTCCAGGGGGCCTGCCCCCTGCCAGGCCATAGGTAGGCAGAGGGACTTGTGATTCGGCGCATGGGGTCGGGCCTGACCCTGGCTTCTGGTCGAAGTCCAGGGGGCCTGCCCCCTGCCTGCCCAGAGGTAGGCAGAGGGACTTGTGGTTCGGCGCATGGGGCCGGACCTGACCCTGGCTTCTGGTCGTAGTCCAGGGGGCCTGCCCCCTACCTGCCCAGAGGTAGGCAGAGGGACTTGTGGTTCGGCGCATGGCGCCGGGCCTGACCCTGGCTTCTGGTCGAAGTCCAGGGGGCCTGCCCCCTGCCAGGCCAGAGGTAGGCAGAGGGACTTGTGATTCGGCGCATGGGGCCGGGCCTGACCCTGGCTTCTGGTCGAAGTCCAGGGGGCCTGCCCCCTGCCCGCCCAGAGGTAGGCAGAGGGACTTGTGGTTCGGCGCATGGGGCCGGGCCTGATCCTGGCTTCTGTTCGAAGTCCAGGGGGCCTGCCCCCTGCCTGCCCAGAGGTAGGCAGAGGGACTTGTGGTTCGGCGCATGGAGTCGGGCCGGACCCTGGCTTGTGGTCGAAGTCTAGGGGGCCTGCCTCCTGCCTGCCCAGAGGTAGGCAGAGGGACTTGCAGTTCGGCACATGGGGCCGAACCTGACCCTGGCTTCTTGTCGAAGTCCAGGGGGCCTGCCCCCTCCTCGCCCAGAGGTAGGCAGAGGGACTTGTGGTTCGGCGCATAGAGTCGGGCCGGACCCTGGCTTGTGGTCGAAGTCCAGGGGGCCTGCCCCCTGCCTGCCCAGAGGTAGGCAGAGGGACTTGTAGTTCGGCGCATGGGGCCGAACCTGACCCTGGCTTCTGGTCGAAGTCCAGGGGGCCTGCCCCCTCCTCGCCCAGCGGTAGGCAGAGGGACTTGTGGTTCGGCGCATGGGGCCGGGCCTGACCCTGGCTTCTGGTCGAAGTCCAGGGGGCCTGCCCCCTGCCTGCCCAGAGGTAGGCAGAGGGACTTGCGATTCGGCGCATGGGGCCGGGCCTGACCCTGGCTTCTGGTCGAAGTCCAGGGGGCCTGCCCCCTGCCTGCCCAGAGGTAGGCAGAGGGACTTGTAGTTCGGCGCATGGGGCCGAACCTGACCCTGGCTTCTGATCGAAGTCCAGGGGGCCTGCCCCCTCCTCGCCCAGAGGTAGGCAGAGGGACTTGTGGTTCGGCGCATGGGGTCAGGCCTGACCCTGGCTTCTGCTTGAAGTCTAGGGGGCCTGCCCCCTGCCTGCCCAGAGGTAGGCAGAGGGACTTGTGGTTCGGCGCATGGGGCCGGACCTGGCCCTGGCTTCTGGTCGTAGTCCAGGGGGCCTGCCCCCTACCTGCCCAGAGGTAGGCAGAGGGACTTGTGGTTCGGCGCATGGGGCCGGGCCTGACCCTGGCTTCTGGTCGAAGTCCAGGGGGCCTGCCCCCTGCCAGGCCAGAGGTAGGCAGAGGGACTTGTGATTCAGCGCATGGGGCCGAGCCTGACCCTGGCTTCTGGTCGAAGTCCAGGGGGCCTGCCCCCTGCCCGCCCAGAGGTAGGCAGAGGGACTTGTGGTTCGGCGCATGGGGCCGGGCCTGATCCTGGCTTCTGTTCGAAGTCCAGGGGGCCTGCCCCCTGCCTGCCCAGAGGTAGGCAGAGGGACTTGTGGTTCGGCGCATGGAGTCGGGCCGGACCCTGGCTTGTGGTCGAAGTCTAGGGGGCCTGCCCCCTGCCTGCCCAGAGGTAGGCAGAGGGACTTGCAGTTCGGCGCATGGGGCCGAACCTGACCCTGGCTTCTTGTCGAAGTCCAGGGGGCCTGCCCCCTCCTCGCCCAGAGGTAGGCAGAGGGACTTGTGGTTCGGCGCATAGAGTCGGGCCGGACCCTGGCTTGTGGTCGAAGTTCAGGGGGCCTGCCCCCTGCCTGCCCAGAGGTAGGCAGAGGGACTTGTGGTTCGGCGCATGGGGCCGGGCCTGACCCTGGCTTCTGGTCGAAGTCCAGGGGGCCTGCCCCCTCCTCGCCCAGCGGTAGGCAGAGGGACTTGTGGTTCGGCGCATGGGGCCGGGCCTGACCCTGGCTTCTGGTCGAAGTCCAAGGGGCCTGCCCCCTGCCTGCCCAGAGGTAGGCAGAGGGACTTGCGATTCGGCGCATGGGGCCGGGCCTGACCCTGGCTTCTGGTCGAAGTCCAGGGGGCCTGCCCCCTGCCTGCCCAGAGGTAGGCTGAGGGACTTGTAGTTCGGCGCATGGGGCCGAACCTGACCCTGGCTTCTGATCGAAGTCCAGGGGGCCTGCCCCCTCCTCGCCCAGAGGTAGGCAGAGGGACTTGTGGTTCGGCGCATGGGGCCGGGCCTGACCCTGGCTTCTGGTCGAAGTCCAGGGGACCTGCCCCCTGCCTGCCTAGAGGTAGGCAGAGGGACTTGTGGTTCGGCGCATAGGGCCGGGCCTGACCCTGACTTCTGGTCGAAGTCCAGGGGGCCTGCCCCCTGCCTGCCCAGAGGTAGGCAGAGGGACTTGTGGTTCGGCGCATGGGGCCGGGCCTGATCCTGGCTTCTGGTCGAAGTCTAGGGGGCCTGCCCCCTGCCTGCCCAGAGGTAGGCAGAGGGACTTGTGGTTCGGCGCATGGAGTCGGGCCGGACCCTGGCTTGTGATCGAAGTCTAGGGGCCCTGCCCCCTGCCTGCCCAGAGGTAGGCAGAGGGACTTGCAGTTCGGCGCATGGGGCCGAACCTGACCCTGGCTTCTTGTCGAAGTCCAGGGGGCCTGCCCCCTCCTCGCCCAGAGGTAGGCAGAGGGACTTGTGGTTTGGCGCATAGAGTCGGGCCGGACCCTGGCTTGTGGTCGAAGTTCAGGGGGCCTGCCCCCTGCCTGCCCAGAGGTAGGCAGAGGGACTTGTAGTTCGGCGCATGGGGCCGAACCTGACCCTGGCTTCTGATCGAAGTCCAAGGGGCCTGCCCCCTCCTCGCCCAGAGGTAGGCAGAGGGACTTGCGGTTCGGCGCATGGGGTCGGGCCTGACCCTGGCTTCTGCTTGAAGTCCAGGGGGCCTGCCCCCTGCCTGCCCAGAGGTAGGCAGAGGGACTTGTGGTTCGGCGCATGGGGCCGGACCTGACCCTGGCTTCTGGTCGTAGTCCAGGGGGCCTGCCCCCTACCTGCCCAGAGGTAGGCAGAGGGACTTGTGGTTCGGCGCATGGGGCCGGG
This sequence comes from Agrostemma githago, assembly GCA_958450325.1. Taxonomy (NCBI): domain Eukaryota; kingdom Viridiplantae; phylum Streptophyta; class Magnoliopsida; order Caryophyllales; family Caryophyllaceae; genus Agrostemma; species Agrostemma githago. Next base: position 17,847,898 of record OY288255.1, on the reverse strand, counting down.
CCTGACCCTGGCTTCTGGTCGAAGTCCAGGGGGCCTGCCCCCTGCCAGGCCAGAGGTAGGCAGAGGGACTTGTGATTCAGCGCATGGGGCCGGGCCTGACCCTGGCTTCTGGTCGAAGTCCAGGGGGCCTGCCCCCTGCCCGCCCAGAGGTAGGCAGAGGGACTTGTGGTTCGGCGCATGGGGCCGGGCCTGATCCTGGCTTCTGTTCGAAGTCCAGGGGGCCTGCCCCCTGCCTGCCCAGAGGTAGGCAAAGGGACTTGTGGTTCGGCGCATGGAGTCGGGCCGGACCCTGGCTTGTGGTCGAAGTCTAGGGGGCCTGCCCCCTGCCTGCCCAGAGGTAGGCAGAGGGACTTGCAGTTCGGCGCATGGGGCCGAACCTGACCCTGGCTTTTTTGTCGAAGTCCAGGGGGCCTGCCCCCTCCTCGCCCAGAGGTAGGCAGAGGGACTTGTGGTTCGGCGCATAGAGTCGGGCCGGACCCTGGCTTGTGGTCGAAGTCCTGGGGGCCTGCCCCCTGCCTGCCCAGAGGTAGGCAGAGGGACTTGTAGTTCGGCGCATGGGGCCGAACCTGACCCTGGCTTCTGGTCGAAGTCCAGGGGGCCTGCCCCCACCTCGCCCAACGGTAGGCAGAGGGACTTGTGGTTCGGCGCATGGGGCCGGGCCTGACCCTGGCTTCCGGTCGAAGTCCAGGGGGCCTGCCCCCTGCCTGCCCAGAGGTAGGCAGAGGGACTTGCGATTCGGCGCATGGGGCCGGGCCTGACCCTGGCTTCTGGTCGAAGTCCAGGGGGCCTGCCCCCTGCCTGCCCAGAGGTAGGCTGAGGGACTTGTAGTTCGGCGCATGGGGCCGAACCTGACCCTGGCTTCTGATCGAAGTCCAGGGGGCCTGCCCCCTCCTCTCCCAGAGGTAGGCAGAGGGACTTGTGGTTCGGCGCATGGGGCCGGGCCTGACCCTGGCTTCTGGTCGAAGTCCAGGGGACCTGCCCCCTGCCTGCCTAGAGGTAGGCAGAGGGACTTGTGGTTCGGCGCATAGGGTCGGGCCTGACCCTGACTTCTGGTCGAAGTCCAGGGGGCCTGCCCCCTGCCTGCCCAGAGGTAGGCAGAGGGACTTGTGGTTCGGCGCATGGAGTCGGGCCGGACCCTGACTTGTGGTCGAAGTCCAGGGGGCCTGCCCCCTGCCTGCCCAGAGGTAGGCAGAGGGACTTGTAGTTCGGCGCATGGGGCCGAACCTGACCCTGGCTTCTGGTCGAAGTCCAAGGGGCCTGCCCCCTCCTCGCCCAGCGGTAGGCAGAGGGACTTGTGGTTCGGCGCATGGGGCCGGGCCTGACCCTGGCTTCTGGTCGAAGTCCAGGGGGCCTGCCCCCTGCCTGCCCAGAGGTAGGCAGAGGGACTTGCGATTCGGCGCATGGGGCCGGGCCTGACCCTGGCTTCTGGTCGAAGTCCAGGGGGCCTGCCCCCTGCCTGCCCAGAGGTAGGCAGAGGGACTTGTAGTTCGGCGCATGGGGCCGAACCTGACCCTGGCTTCTGGTCGAAGTCCAAGGGGCCTGCCCCCTCCTCGCCCAGCGGTAGGCAGAGGGACTTGTGGTTCGGCGCATGGGGCCGGGCCTGACCCTGGCTTCTGGTCGAAGTCCAGGGGGCCTGCCCCCTGCCTGCCCAGAGGTAGGCAGAGGGACTTGCGATTCGGCGCATGGGGCCGGGCCTGACCCTGGCTTCTGGTCGAAGTCCAGGGGCCTGCCCCCTGCCTGCCCAGAGGTAGGCAGAGGGACTTGTAGTTCGGCGCATGGGGCCGAACCTGACCCTGGCTTCTGATCGAAGTCCAGGGGGCCTGCCCCCTCCTCGCCCAGAGGTAGGCAGAGGGACTTGTGGTTCGGCGCATGGGGTCGGGCCTGACCCTGGCTTCTGCTTGAAGTCCAGGGGGCCTGCCCCCTGCCTGCCCAGAGGTAGGCAGAGGGACTTGTGGTTCGGCGCATGGGGCCGGACCTGACCCTGGCTTCTGGTCGTAGTCCAGGGGGCCTGCCCCCTACCTGCCCAGAGGTAGGCAGAGGGACTTGTGGTTCGGCGCATGGGGCCGGGCCTGACCCTGGCTTCTGGTCGAAGTCCAGGGGGCCTGCCCCCTGCCAGGCCAGAGGTAGGCAGAGGGACTTGTGATTCAGCGCATGGGGCCGGGCCTGACCCTGGCTTCTGGTCGAAGTCCAGGGGGCCTGCCCCCTGCCCGCCCAGAGGTAGGCAGAGGGACTTGTGGTTCGGCGCATGGGGCCGGGCCTGATCCTGGCTTCTGTTCGAAGTCCAGGGGGCCTGCCCCCTGCCTGCCCAGAGGTAGGCAGAGGGACTTGTGGTTCGGCGCATGGAGTCGGGCCGGACCCTGGCTTGTGGTCGAAGTCTAGGGGGCCTGCCCCCTGCCTGCCCAGAGGTAGGCAGAGGGACTTGTAGTTCGGCGCATGGGGCCGAACCTGACCCTGGCTTCTGGTCGAAGTCCAGGGGCCCTGCCCCCTCCTCGCCCAGCGGTAGGCAGAGGGACTTGTGGTTCGGCGCATGGGGCCGGGCCTGACCCTGGCTTCTGGTCGAAGTCCAGGGGGCCTGCCCCCTGCCTGCCGAGAGGTAGGCAGAGGGACTTGCGAATCGGCGCATGGGGCCGGGCCTGACCCTGGCTTCTGGTCGAAGTCCAGGGGGCCTGCCCCCTGCCTGCCCAGAGGTAGGCTGAGGGACTTGTAGTTCGGCGCATGGGGCCGAACCTGACCCTGGCTTCTGATCGAAGTCCAGGGGGGCCTGCCCCCTCCTCTCCCAGAGGTAGGCAGAGAGACTTGTGGTTCGGCGCATGGGGCCGGGCCTGACCCTGGCTTCTGGTCGAAGTCCAGGGGGCCTGCCCCCTGCCTGCCCAGAGGTAGGCAGAGGGACTTGCGATTCGGCGCATGGGGCCGGGCCTGACCCTGGCTTCTGGTCGAAGTCCAGGGGGCCTGCCCCCTGCCTGCCCAGAGGTAGGCAGAGGGACTTGTAGTTCGGCGCATGGGGCCGAACCTGACCCTGGCTTCTGGTCGAAGTCCAAGGGGCCTGCCCCCTCCTCGCCCAGCGGTAGGTAGAGGGACTTGTGGTTCGGCGCATGGGGCCGGGCCTGACCCTGGCTTCTGGTCGAAGTCCAGGGGGCCTGCCCCCTGCCTGCCCAGAGGTAGGCAGAGGGACTTGCGATTCGGCGCATGGGGCCGGGCCTGACCCTGGCTTCTGGTCGAAGTCCAGGGGGCCTGCCCCCTGCCTGCCCAGAGGTAGGCAGAGGGACTTGTAGTTCGGCGCATGGGGCCGAACCTGACCCTGGCTTCTGATCGAAGTCCAGGGGGCCTGCCCCCTCCTCGCCCAGAGGTAGGCAGAGGGACTTGTGGTTCGGCGCATGGGGTCGGGCCTGACCCTGGCTTCTGCTTGAAGTCCAGGGGGCCTGCCCCCTGCCTGCCCAGAGGTAGGCAGAGGGACTTGTGGTTCGGCGCATGGGGCCGGACCTGACCCTGGCTTCTGGTCGTAGTCCAGGGGGCCTGCCCCCTACCTGCCCAGAGGTAGGCAGAGGGACTTGTGGTTCGGCGCATGGGGCCGGGCCTGACCCTGGCTTCTGGTCGAAGTCCAGGGGGCCTGCCCCCTGCCAGGCCAGAGGTAGGCAGAGGGACTTGTGATTCAGCGCATGGGGCCGGGCCTAACCCTGGCTTCTGGTCGAAGTCCAGGGGGCCTGCCCCCTGCCCGCCCAGAGGTAGGCAGAGGGACTTGTGGTTCGGCGCATGGGGCCGGGCCTGATCCTGGCTTATGTTCGAAGTCCAGGGGGCCTGCCCCCTGCCTGCCCAGAGGTAGGCAGAGGGACTTGTGGTTCGGCGCATGGAGTCGGGCCGGACCCTGGCTTGTGGTCGAAGTCTAGGGGGCCTGCCCCCTGCCTGCCCAGAGGTAGGCAGAGGGACTTGCAGTTCGGCGCATGGGGCCGAACCTGACCCTGGCTTCTTGTCGAAGTCCAGGGGGCCTGCCCCCTCCTCGCCCAGAGGTAGGCAGAGGGACTTGTGGTTCGGCGCATAGAGTCGGGCCGGACCCTGGCTTGTGGTCGAAGTCCAGGGGGCCTGCCCCCTGCCTGCCCAGAGGTAGGCAGAGGGACTTGTAGTTCGGCGCATGGGGCCGAACCTGACCCTGGCTTCTGGTCGAAGTCCAGGGGGCCTGCCCCCTCCTCGCCCAGCGGTAGGCAGAGGGACTTGTGGTTCGGCGCATGGGGCCGGGCCTGACCCTGGCTTCTGGTCGAAGTCCAGGGGGCCTGCCCCCTGCCTGCCCAGAGGTAGGCAGAGGGACTTGCGATAAGGCGCATGGGGCCGGGCCTGACCCTGGCTTCTGGTCGAAGTCCAGGGGGCCTGCCCCCTGCCTGCCCAGAGGTAGGCTGAGGGACTTGTAGTTCGGCGCATGGGGCCGAACCTGACCCTGGCTTCTGATCGAAGTCCAGGGGGCCTGCCCCCTCCTCGCCCAGAGGTAGGCAGAGGGACTTGTGGTTCGGCGCATGGGGCCGGGCCTGACCCTGGCTTCTGGTCGAAGTCCAGGGGACCTGCCCCCTGCCTGCCTAGAGGTAGGCAGAGGGACTTGTGGTTCGGCGCATAGGGCCGGGCCTGACCCTGACTTCTGGTCGAAGTCCAGGGGGCCTGCCCCCTGCCTGCCCAGAGGTAGGCAGAGGGACTTGTGGTTCGGCGCATGGGGCCGGGCCTGATCCTGGCTTCTGGTCGAAGTCTAGGGGGCCTGCCCCCTGCCTGCCCAGAGGTAGGCAGAGGGACTTGTGGTTCGGCGCATGGAGTCGGGCCGGACCCTGGCTTGTGGTCGAAGTCTAGGGGCCCTGCCCCCTGCCTGCCCAGAGGTAGGCAGAGGGACTTGCAGTTCGGCGCATGGGGCCGAACCTGACCCAGGCTACTTGTCGAAGTCCAGGGGGCCTGCCCCCTCCTCTCCCAGAGGTAGGCAGAGGGACTTGTGGTTCGGCGCATAGAGTCGGGCCGGACCCTGGCTTGTGGTCGAAGTCCAGGGGGCCTGCCCTCTGCCTGCCCAGAGGTAGGCAGAGGGACTTGTAGTTCGGCGCATGGGGTTGAACCTGACCCTGGCTTCTGGTCGAAGTCCAGGGGGCCTGCCCCCTCCTCGCCCAGCGGTAGGCAGAGGGACTTGTGGTTCGGCGCATGGGGCCGGGCCTGACCCTGGCTTCTGGTTGAAGTCCAGAGGGCCTGCCCCCTACCTGCCCAGAGGTAGGCAAAGGGACTTGCGATTCGGCGCATGGGGCCGGGCCTGACCCTGGCTTCTGGTCGAAGTCCAGGGGGCCTGCCCCCTGCCTGCCCAGAGGTAGGCAGAGGGACTTGTAGTTCGGCGCATGGGGCCGAACCTGACCCTGGCTTCTGATCGAAGTCCAGGGGGCCTGCCCCCTCCTCGCCCAGAGGTAGGCAGAGGGACTTGTGGTTCGGCGCATGGGGTCGGGCCTGACCCTGGCTTCTGCTTGAAGTCCAGGGGGCCTGCCCCCTGCCTGCCCAGAGGTAGGCAGAGGGACTTGTGGTTCGGCGCATGGGGCCGGACCTGACCCTGGCTTCTGGTCGTAGTCCAGGGGGCCTGCCCCCTACCTGCCCAGAGGTAGGCAGAGGGACTTGTGGTTCGGCGCATGGGGCCGGGCCTGACCCTGGCTTCTGGTCGAAGTCCAGGGGGCCTGCCCCCTGCCAGGCCAGAGGTAGGCAGAGGGACTTGTGATTCAGCGCATGGGGCCGGGCCTGACCCTGGCTTCTGGTCGAAGTCCAGGGGGCCTGCCCCCTGCCCGCCCAGAGGTAGGCAGAGGGACTTGTGGTTCGGCGCATGGGGCCGGGCCTGATCCTGGCTTCTGTTCGAAGTCCAGGGGGCCTGCCCCCTGCCTGCCCAGAGGTAGGCAGAGGGACTTGTGGTTCGGCGCATGGAGTCGGGCCGGACCCTGGCTTGTGGTCGAAGTCTAGGGGCCCTGCCCCCTGCCTGCCCAGAGGTAGGCAGAGGGACTTGCAGTTCGGCGCATGGGGCCGAACCTGACCCAGGCTACTTGTCGAAGTCCAGGGGGCCTGCCCCCTCCTCTCCCAGAGGTAGGCAGAGGGACTTGTGGTTCGGCGCATAGAGTCGGGCCGGACCCTGGCTTGTGGTCGAAGTCCAGGGGGCCTGCCCCCTCCTCGCCCAGAGGTAGGCAGAGGGACTTGTGGTTCGGCGCATGGGGCCGGGCCTGACCCTGGCTTCTGGTCGAAGTCCAGGGGACCTGCCCCCTGCCTGCCTAGAGGTAGGCAGAGGGACTTGTGGTTCGGCGCATAGGGCCGGGCCTGACCCTGACTTCTGGTCGAAGTCCAGGGGGCCTGCCCCCTGCCTGCCCAGAGGTAGGCAGAGGGACTTGTGGTTCGGCGCATGGGGCCGGGCCTGATCCTGGCTTCTGGTCGAAGTCTAGGGGGCCTGCCCCCTGCCTGCCCAGAGGTAGGCAGAGGGACTTGTGGTTCGGCGCATGGAGTCGGGCCGGACCCTGGCTTGTGGTCGAAGTCTAGGGGCCCTGCCCCCTGCCTGCCCAGAGGTAGGCAGAGGGACTTGCAGTTCGGCGCATGGGGCCGAACCTGACCCAGGTACTTGTCGAAGTCCAGGGGGCCTGCCCCCTCCTCTCCCAGAGGTAGGCAGAGGGACTTGTGGTTCGGCGCATAGAGTCGGGCCGGACCCTGGCTTGTGGTCGAAGTCCAGGGGGCCTGCCCTCTGCCTGCCCAGAGGTAGGCAGAGGGACTTGTAGTTCGGCGCATGGGGTTGAACCTGACCCTGGCTTCTGGTCGAAGTCCAGGGGGCCTGCCCCCTCCTCGCCCAGCGGTAGGCAGAGGGACTTGTGGTTCGGCGCATGGGGCCGGGCCTGACCCTGGCTTCTGGTCGAAGTCCAGGGGGCCTGCCCCCTGCCTGCCCAGAGGTAGGCAAAGGGACTTGCGATTCGGCGCATGGGGCCGGGCCTGACCCTGGCTTCTGGTCGAAGTCCAGGGGGCCTGCCCCCTGCCTGCCCAGAGGTAGGCAGAGGGACTTGTAGTTCGGCGCATGGGGCCGAACCTGACCCTGGCTTCTGATCGAAGTCCAGGGGGCCTGCCCCCTCCTCGCCCAGAGGTAGGCAGAGGGACTTGTGGTTCGGCGCATGGGGTCGGGCCTGACCCTGGCTTCTGCTTGAAGTCCAGGGGGCCTGCCCCCTGCCTGCCCAGAGGTAGGCAGAGGGACTTGTGGTTCGGCGCATGGGGCCGGACCTGACCCTGGCTTCTGGTCGTTGTCCAGGGGGCCTGCCCCCTACCTGCCCAGAGGTAGGCAGAGGGACTTGTGGTTCGGCGCATGGGGCCGGGCCTGACCCTGGCTTCTGGTCGAAGTCCAGGGGGCCTGCCCCCTGCCAGGCCAGAGGTAGGCAGAGGGACTTGTGATTCAGCGCATGGGGCCGGGCCTGACCCTGGCTTCTGGTCGAAGTCCAGGGGGCCTGCCCCCTGCCCGCCCAGAGGTAGGCAGAGGGACTTGTGGTTCGGCGCATGGGGCCGGGCCTGATCCTGGCTTCTGTTCGAAGTCCAGGGGGCCTGCCCCCTGCCTGCCCAGAGGTAGGCAGAGGGACTTGTGGTTCGGCGCATGGAGTCGGGCCGGACCCTGGCTTGTGGTCGAAGTCTAGGGGGCCTGCCCCCTGCCTGCCCAGAGGTAGGCAGAGGGACTTGCAGTTCGGCGCATGGGGCCGAACCTGACCCTGGCTTTTTTGTCGAAGTCCAGGGGGCCTGCCCCCTCCTCGCCCAGAGGTAGGCAGAGGGACTTGTGGTTCGGCGCATAGAGTCGGGCCGGACCCTGGCTTGTGGTCGAAGTCCAGGGGGCCTGCCCCCTGCCTGCCCAGAGGTAGGCAGAGGGACTTGTGGTTCGGCGCATGGGGCCGGGCCTGACCCTGGCTTCTGGTCGAAGTCCAGGGGGCCTGCCCCCTGCCAGGCCAGAGGTAGGCAGAGGGACTTGTGATTCAGCGCATGGGGCCGGGCCTGACCCTGGCTTCTGGTCGAAGTCCAGGGGGCCTGCCCCCTGCCCGCCCAGAGGTAGGCAGAGGGACTTGTGGTTCGGCGCATGGGGCCGGGCCTGATCCTGGCTTCTGTTCGAAGTCCAGGGGGCCTGCCCCCTGCCTGCCCAGAGGTAGGCAGAGGGACTTGTGGTTCGGCGCATGGAGTCGGGCCGGACCCTGGCTTGTGGTCGAAGTCTAGGGGGCCTGCCCCCTGCCTGCCCAGAGGTAGGCAGAGGGACTTGTAGTTCGGCGCATGGGGCCGAACCTGACCCTGGCTTCTGGTCGAAGTCCAGGGGCCCTGCCCCCTCCTCGCCCAGCGGTAGGCAGAGGGACTTGTGGTTCGGCGCATGGGGCCGGGCCTGACCCTGGCTTCTGGTCGAAGTCCAGGGGGCCTGCCCCCTGCCTGCCGAGAGGTAGGCAGAGGGACTTGCGATTCGGCGCATGGGGCCGGGCCTGACCCTGGCTTCTGGTCGAAGTCCAGGGGGCCTGCCCCCTGCCTGCCCAGAGGTAGGCTGAGGGACTTGTAGTTCGGCGCATGGGGCCGAACCTGACCCTGGCTTCTGATCGAAGTCCAGGGGGGCCTGCCCCCTCCTCTCCCAGAGGTAGGCAGAGAGACTTGTGGTTCGGCGCATGGGGCCGGGCCTGACCCTGGCTTCTGGTCGAAGTCCAGGGGGCCTGCCCCCTGCCTGCCCAGAGGTAGGCAGAGGGACTTGCGATTCGGCGCATGGGGCCGGGCCTGACCCTGGCTTCTGGTCGAAGTCCAGGGGGCCTGCCCCCTGCCTGCCCAGAGGTAGGCAGAGGGACTTGTAGTTCGGCGCATGGGGCCGAACCTGACCCTGGCTTCTGGTCGAAGTCCAAGGGGCCTGCCCCCTCCTCGCCCAGCGGTAGGTAGAGGGACTTGTGGTTCGGCGCATGGGGCCGGGCCTGACCCTGGCTTCTGGTCGAAGTCCAGGGGGCCTGCCCCCTGCCTGCCCAGAGGTAGGCAGAGGGACTTGCGATTCGGCGCATGGGGCCGGGCCTGACCCTGGCTTCTGGTCGAAGTCCAGGGGGCCTGCCCCCTGCCTGCCCAGAGGTAGGCAGAGGGACTTGTAGTTCGGCGCATGGGGCCGAACCTGACCCTGGCTTCTGATCGAAGTCCAGGGGGCCTGCCCCCTCCTCGCCCAGAGGTAGGCAGAGGGACTTGTGGTTCGGCGCATGGGGTCGGGCCTGACCCTGGCTTCTGCTTGAAGTCCAGGGGGCCTGCCCCCTGCCTGCCCAGAGGTAGGCAGAGGGACTTGTGGTTCGGCGCATGGGGCCGGACCTGACCCTGGCTTCTGGTCGTAGTCCAGGGGGCCTGCCCCCTACCTGCCCAGAGGTAGGCAGAGGGACTTGTGGTTCGGCGCATGGGGCCGGGCCTGACCCTGGCTTCTGGTCGAAGTCCAGGGGGCCTGCCCCCTGCCAGGCCAGAGGTAGGCAGAGGGACTTGTGATTCAGCGCATGGGGCCGGGCCTAACCCTGGCTTCTGGTCGAAGTCCAGGGGGCCTGCCCCCTGCCCGCCCAGAGGTAGGCAGAGGGACTTGTGGTTCGGCGCATGGGGCCGGGCCTGATCCTGGCTTCTGTTCGAAGTCCAGGGGGCCTGCCCCCTGCCTGCCCAGAGGTAGGCAGAGGGACTTGTGGTTCGGCGCATGGAGTCGGGCCGGACCCTGGCTTGTGGTCGAAGTCTAGGGGGCCTGCCCCCTGCCTGCCCAGAGGTAGGCAGAGGGACTTGCAGTTCGGCGCATGGGGCCGAACCTGACCCTGGCTTCTTGTCGAAGTCCAGGGGGCCTGCCCCCTCCTCGCCCAGAGGTAGGCAGAGGGACTTGTGGTTCGGCGCATAGAGTCGGGCCGGACCCTGGCTTGTGGTCGAAGTCCAGGGGGCCTGCCCCCTGCCTGCCCAGAGGTAGGCAGAGGGACTTGTAGTTCGGCGCATGGGGCCGAACCTGACCCTGGCTTCTGGTCGAAGTCCAGGGGGCCTGCCCCCTCCTCGCCCAGCGGTAGGCAGAGGGACTTGTGGTTCGGCGCATGGGGCCGGGCCTGACCCTGGCTTCTGGTCGAAGTCCAGGGGGCCTGCCCCCTGCCTGCCCAGAGGTAGGCAGAGGGACTTGCGATAAGGCGCATGGGGCCGGGCCTGACCCTGGCTTCTGGTCGAAGTCCAGGGGGCCTGCCCCCTGCCTGCCCAGAGGTAGGCTGAGGGACTTGTAGTTCGGCGCATGGGGCCGAAATTGACCCTGGCTTCTGATCGAAGTCCAGGGGGCCTGCCCCCTCCTCGCCCAGAGGTAGGCAGAGGGACTTGTGGTTCGGCGCATGGGGCCGGGCCTGACCCTGGCTTCTGGTCGAAGTCCAGGGGACCTGCCCCCTGCCTGCCTAGAGGTAGGCAGAGGGACTTGTGGTTCGGCGCATAGGGCCGGGCCTGACCCTGACTTCTGGTCGAAGTCCAGGGGGCCTGCCCCCTGCCTGCCCAGAGGTAGGCAGAGGGACTTGTGGTTCGGCGCATGGGGCCGGGCCTGATCCTGGCTTCTGGTCGAAGTCTAGGGGGCCTGCCCCCTGCCTGCCCAGAGGTAGGCAGAGGGACTTGTGGTTCGGCGCATGGAGTCGGGCCGGACCCTGGCTTGTGGTCGAAGTCTAGGGGCCCTGCCCCCTGCCTGCCCAGAGGTAGGCAGAGGGACTTGCAGTTCGGCGCATGGGGCCGAACCTGACCCAGGCTACTTGTCGAAGTCCAGGGGGCCTGCCCCCTCCTCTCCCAGAGGTAGGCAGAGGGACTTGTGGTTCGGCGCATAGAGTCGGGCCGGACCCTGGCTTGTGGTCGAAGTCCAGGGGGCCTGCCCTCTGCCTGCCCAGAGGTAGGCAGAGGGACTTGTAGTTCGGCGCATGGGGTTGAACCTGACCCTGGCTTCTGGTCGAAGTCCAGGGGGCCTGCCCCCTCCTCGCCCAGCGGTAGGCAGAGGGACTTGTGGTTCGGCGCATGGGGCCGGGCCTGACCCTGGCTTCTGGTTGAAGTCCAGAGGGCCTGCCCCCTACCTGCCCAGAGGTAGGCAAAGGGACTTGCGATTCGGCGCATGGGGCCGGGCCTGACCCTGGCTTCTGGTCGAAGTCCAGGGGGCCTGCCCCCTACCTGCCCAGAGGTAGGCAGAGGGACTTGTAGTTCGGCGCATGGGGCCGAACCTGACCCTGGCTTCTGATCGAAGTCCAGGGGGCCTGCCCCCTCCTCGCCCAGAGGTAGGCAGAGGGACTTGTGGTTCGGCGCATGGGGTCGGGCCTGACCCTGGCTTCTGCTTGAAGTCCAGGGGGCCTGCCCCCTGCCTGCCCAGAGGTAGGCAGAGGGACTTGTGGTTCGGCGCATGGGGCCGGACCTGACCCTGGCTTCTGGTCGTAGTCCAGGGGGCCTGCCCCCTACCTGCCCAGAGGTAGGCAGAGGGACTTGTGGTTCGGCGCATGGGGCCGGGCCTGACCCTGGCTTCTGGTCGAAGTCCAGGGGGCCTGCCCCCTGCCAGGCCAGAGGTAGGCAGAGGGACTTGTGATTCAGCGCATGGGGCCGGGCCTGACCCTGGCTTCTGGTCGAAGTCCAGGGGGCCTGCCCCCTGCCCGCCCAGAGGTAGGCAGAGGGACTTGTGGTTCGGCGCATGGGGCCGGGCCTGATCCTGGCTTCTGTTCGAAGTCCAGGGGGCCTGCCCCCTGCCTGCCCAGAGGTAGGCAGAGGGACTTGTGGTTCGGCGCATGGAGTCGGGCCGGACCCTGGCTTGTGGTCGAAGTCTAGGGGCCCTGCCCCCTGCCTGCCCAGAGGTAGGCAGAGGGACTTGCAGTTCGGCGCATGGGGCCGAACCTGACCCAGGCTACTTGTCGAAGTCCAGGGGGCCTGCCCCCTCCTCTCCCAGAGGTAGGCAGAGGGACTTGTGGTTCGGCGCATAGAGTCGGGCCGGACCCTGGCTTGTGGTCGAAGTCCAGGGGGCCTGCCCCCTCCTCGCCCAGAGGTAGGCAGAGGGACTTGTGGTTCGGCGCATGGGGCCGGGCCTGACCCTGGCTTCTGGTCGAAGTCCAGGGGACCTGCCCCCTGCCTGCCTAGAGGTAGGCAGAGGGACTTGTGGTTCGGCGCATAGGGCCGGGCCTGACCCTGACTTCTGGTCGAAGTCCAGGGGGCCTGCCCCCTGCCTGCCCAGAGGTAGGCAGAGGGACTTGTGGTTCGGCGCATGGGGCCGGGCCTGATCCTGGCTTCTGGTCGAAGTCTAGGGGGCCTGCCCCCTGCCTGCCCAGAGGTAGGCAGAGGGACTTGTGGTTCGGCGCATGGAGTCGGGCCGGACCCTGGCTTGTGGTCGAAGTCTAGGGGCCCTGCCCCCTGCCTGCCCAGAGGTAGGCAGAGGGACTTGCAGTTCGGCGCATGGGGCCGAACCTGACCCAGGTACTTGTCGAAGTCCAGGGGGCCTGCCCCCTCCTCTCCCAGAGGTAGGCAGAGGGACTTGTGGTTCGGCGCATAGAGTCGGGCCGGACCCTGGCTTGTGGTCGAAGTCCAGGGGGCCTGCCCTCTGCCTGCCCAGAGGTAGGCAGAGGGACTTGTAGTTCGGCGCATGGGGTTGAACCTGACCCTGGCTTCTGGTCGAAGTCCAGGGGGCCTGCCCCCTCCTCGCCCAGCGGTAGGCAGAGGGACTTGTGGTTCGGCGCATGGGGCCGGGCCTGACCCTGGCTTCTGGTCGAAGTCCAGGGGGCCTGCCCCCTGCCTGCCCAGAGGTAGGCAAAGGGACTTGCGATTCGGCGCATGGGGCCGGGCCTGACCCTGGCTTCTGGTCGAAGTCCAGGGGGCCTGCCCCCTGCCTGCCCAGAGGTAGGCAGAGGGACTTGTAGTTCGGCGCATGGGGCCGAACCTGACCCTGGCTTCTGATCGAAGTCCAGGGGGCCTGCCCCCTCCTCGCCCAGAGGTAGGCAGAGGGACTTGTGGTTCGGCGCATGGGGTCGGGCCTGACCCTGGCTTCTGCTTGAAGTCCAGGGGGCCTGCCCCCTGCCTGCCCAGAGGTAGGCAGAGGGACTTGTGGTTCGGCGCATGGGGCCGGACCTGACCCTGGCTTCTGGTCGTTGTCCAGGGGGCCTGCCCCCTACCTGCCCAGAGGTAGGCAGAGGGACTTGTGGTTCGGCGCATGGGGCCGGGCCTGACCCTGGCTTCTGGTCGAAGTCCAGGGGGCCTGCCCCCTGCCAGGCCAGAGGTAGGCAGAGGGACTTGTGATTCAGCGCATGGGGCCGGGCCTGACCCTGGCTTCTGGTCGAAGTCCAGGGGGCCTGCCCCCTGCCCGCCCAGAGGTAGGCAGAGGGACTTGTGGTTCGGCGCATGGGGCCGGGCCTGATCCTGGCTTCTGTTCGAAGTCCAGGGGGCCTGCCCCCTGCCTGCCCAGAGGTAGGCAGAGGGACTTGTGGTTCGGCGCATGGAGTCGGGCCGGACCCTGGCTTGTGGTCGAAGTCTAGGGGGCCTGCCCCCTGCCTGCCCAGAGGTAGGCAGAGGGACTTGCAGTTCGGCGCATGGGGCCGAACCTGACCCTGGCTTTTTTGTCGAAGTCCAGGGGGCCTGCCCCCTCCTCGCCCAGAGGTAGGCAGAGGGACTTGTGGTTCGGCGCATAGAGTCGGGCCGGACCCTGGCTTGTGGTCGAAGTCCAGGGGGCCTGCCCCCTGCCTGCCCAGAGGTAGGCAGAGGGACTTGTAGTTCGGCGCATGGGGCCGAACCTGACCCTGGCTTCTGGTCGAAGTCCAGGGGGCCTGCCCCCTCCTCGCCCAGCGGTAGGCAGAGGGACTTGTGGTTCGGCGCATGGGGCCGGGCCTGACCCTGGCTTCTGGTCGAAGTCCAGGGGGCCTGCCCCCTGCCTGCCCAGAGGTAGGCAGAGGGACTTGCGATTCGGCGCATGGGGCCGGGCCTGACCCTGGCTTCTGGTCGAAGTCTAGGGGGCCTGCCCCCTGCCTGCCCAGAGGTAGGCAGAGGGACTTGCAGTTCGGCGCATGGGGCCGAACCTGACCCTGGCTTTTTTGTCGAAGTCCAGGGGGCCTGCCCCCTCCTCGCCCAGAGGTAGGCAGAGGGACTTGTGGTTCGGCGCATAGAGTCGGGCCGGACCCTGGCTTGTGGTCGAAGTCCAGGGGGCCTGCCCCCTGCCTGCCCAGAGGTAGGCAGAGGGACTTGTAGTTCGGCGCATGGGGCCGAACCTGACCCTGGCTTCTGGTCGAAGTCCAGGGGGCCTGCCCCCTCCTCGCCCAGCGGTAGGCAGAGGGACTTGTGGTTCGGCGCATGGGGCCGGGCCTGACCCTGGCTTCTGGTCGAAGTCCAGGGGGCCTGCCCCCTGCCTGCCCAGAGGTAGGCAGAGGGACTTGCGATTCGGCGCATGGGGCCGGGCCTGACCCTGGCTTCTGGTCGAAGTCCAGGGGGCCTGCCCCCTGCCTGCCCAGAGGTAGGCTGAGGGACTTGTAGTTCGGCGCATGGGGCCGAACCTGACCCTGGCTTCTGATCAAAGTCCAGGGGGCCTGCCCCCTCCTCTCCCAGAGGTAGGCAGAGGGACTTGTGGTTCGGCGCATGGGGCCGGGCCTGACCCTGGCTTCTGGTCGAAGTCCAGGGGACCTGCCCCCTGCCTGTCTAGAGGTAGGCAGAGGGACTTGTGGTTCGGCGCATAGGGCCGGGCCTGACCCTGACTTCTGGTCGAAGTCCAGGGGGCCTGCCCCCTGCCTGCCCAGAGGTAGGCAGAGGGACTTGTGGTTCGGCGCATGGAGTCGGGCCGGACCCTGACTTGTGGTCGAAGTCCAGGGGGCCTGCCCCCTGCCTGCCTAGAGGTAGGCAGAGGGACTTGTAGTTTGGCGCATGGGGCCGAACCTGACCCTGGCTTCTGGTCGAAGTCCAGGGGACCTGCCCCCTGCCTGCCTAGAGGTAGGCAGAGGGACTTGCGATTCGGCGCATGGGGCCGGGCCTAACCCTGGCTTCTGGTCGAAGTCCAGGGGGCCTGCCCCCCTGCCTGCCCAGAGGTAGGCAGAGGGACTTGTAGTTCGGCGCATGGGGCCGA